>VWZK01012352.1:386745-401573 GCA_013396935.1 Baryphthengus martii
GACCCCCCATCCCCGGCAAGGTGCGCTCCGGAGCACCGGCCGGCACCCCGGGGAGACACCCGCGGCCAGAGAAAGAGCATGAGGGGGGGGACACACACAAAACACCACCACCACCAACAAACCCCCGAGCCCGCCCGGCGCGGCGGTTGTTTACGGCACCATATGGCTGCAGGGGGAGGGGTGAGGGAAATGTCTGCCGGCTGCCGAACCGCTGCGCTCATTATGTCCGATGGAGTCACGGTCACCGCGCCTCCCGCCAGCACCCAGCACCGCCGCACCCCCGGGGCCGGACGGGGACCCCCCCCCCACACACACACACGGGGCTCTCGCCGCCTCAGCTCCCACCACGAACAGATCTGGGGTACGGCGTGCCCCGGAGCGGAGAGACCCAGAAACCCAGCTACATTGCAAGCCATGGGTTGAGCTCCAGGGAATAAAAATACACTGATCTGTCTGCCCTTATGTGGCGGGTGAGGAAAAAATCAGCCCCTTCCCCAAAGGAAGCCCTATCCGTCTCTGTTTCTATTCAAATCTATGTATATCCTTTGTGTAAAGATGAATGTATGGGATACAGCTCCGATTTTGAATCGCAACACTGAAACGCAAAAGGAAAATACAGAACAAAAACGTCGCCAGTGTATTTTGTGGTGTGGCTCCAGATTGAAACCTCACCCATCTCAGGGCATTTCTGTTTATTGTTGATGCATCCTAAGAGTTGGAATCGGGAAGTTCTGGGCATCGGAGGCTACAGCGAGACCCAGAGCGATTAATGCCGTTTGTTTTTCCCGAGCGGGGCAGTCAATCATTGCAGAGCAATCCTTGGTGCGCGGCGCTGATGGAGCCAAGGCTCGGTGCGGCGCATCCTGCCCCTGGAGAGCTTCCTCGGCTCCGGGCAGGGGAAACGCTTTGAAACGGCTCATGTCTTCCCTCTCAATGATTCATAAGATAGTTGCTGAACCTCGGTATTATTAGAGAGATAAAATCCACAGACTATGGGGTCTGATAATAGGCAACTATACTGCTATCCGTATTACCTTGTAAAATTGAACTATTGATTTTTTTAAAGCATGGTTTGCTACTTAGCAGACCAATCCCACTCCCGTTGCAGTCAGTGGGATTTTGCTATTGACTTTAGAGGGAACGGGGTTTTGCCTCTAAAATGGTCTATTTCACATTATTATGGTAATGTTATTCAGCAATTCTTAAAATCAGCCTTCTTGGCCTTGGACGTTTTAAAAGATTAATGTACAAATTATTTCAGCTTAACTTATCCACCTTATTTCTGCTCGTGTCCAAAGTTTTGTTTAGATAAATAAGATAGATAACATTGCTGCAGATGCTTGTGGGTGGACTGGACCGAATAGCTTCTCCAGTAACGTGTTTTTAAGTTGTTTTGGTTTGTTTTGGGTTTTTTAAATTTTACAAGAGCCTAGATTTAGAAACCCATTTGTGTATCTCCGCTTGTGTGCAGCTTAGACGGCATTTGGTTGCTCACCAAAACAGTGTGCCTTCCAAAGAAAGATTAAAAATATTAAAATGCAGCCAGCACAGTGAGTGGTTCAGTTCAACTGATGTTACACAAACGGGCTGATCCTACTGCCCATAGATAATATACATTTGAATCTTGGCACCTGCCGTTGAATTGGAATTCAAAATGAGAAACAGCAGGCCTCGAGGTCTGGAAATAAAGGCAACACAGGGAAAAAAAACCCTGTTCTCTGCCTATTAGTAAATAATAATCTGCAGCAGCAAAGACAAATTACAAGGATTGAGGAAAACACGTAGCGCTGCGGCCATCAAATAAGTACTGGGGCTACGACAATGGCAAACACATTCAAATTCAAATGGCGAGGTTCATCTAGCACCTATATTAATTATTTGCGTATTTGTAGAACGACAAGCTTTTCCGAGTCTAGCAACATTGTGCCTAGCAACTTTCTGCTATATCATGCTGTGATACTCATTAAATTAAATGTTGACTAATAAACTCCAATTTGAAATAAATGCTGGGGAGTAGGCATGGAAATTATTCAAAATTTTACTGAAATAAAATTTCCATGAACAATGCCCCCCAAACTACCATGTTTTATCTTTCTCACATTTTCCAGGCAGCTCTAATTGTTGGGTAGTTAACATCTTAAGGTTGTTGGGTGCTTATAGGTGGCCAGCAGGTACCCTCAAGCTGCTTAAATACTGGTTTTGAACATCAACAGTAGTTTTATTACCAAATTAACAGGAAACATCAGCCTTCTTTTACCTTCATTAGCTTTATTATTACTATTATTATTGTGAAATGTGCGATACGTGTTTCCCGGGCTTATTTTACTTTCCCCAGCCTCCACCCAGCTGACTTTCTTGCTTTAGAATGAGCTCATAGGGAGCTATTAAGCCAAAGTTTGTTTGTACTTGATTGGCTTTAACACTTCACTCCATTTGTTCTCTCATCTCACTTTTCTTCCACTCTTGTTAGAAGCCGGATGGCTCTAATGCAAATGTAGTTCAAAGAGTCAGGAAAAGGGGAAAGAGAGCTGAATTCTCCCCATAGCAGATGTCCTAATGCAATATCCATAGAAAAGGGAGAGTACTGAGAAAGAAGCTCAACGGTGTAACTGAGGGTGCGTGGATGTGCTGGGTGTAGTTAGTTGGGAAAGGAACAGGATGAGAGACGCACTCTTAATCAACTTAAATATATAGAGTGTCAAGGATTAAGACCCTGCTCATTCTCCAGTTTGGTTTTCCCCTCACTAAGCAATCAGAATAGGGAGTTTTCTGCAACATGGATTGCAGAAGATGATAACCAAAGAGGTGGGTGCAGGGCACTCCTGGTATTACTTCCCAGCTGAATTTGGCCTTGCTGTAATTAAGCCGTTCTAGAGATTTTTATGCATTTTATAAACACGTCTATACGCTTATTAAGTGCTGGTCTAGCACATGGGATGTGCTGTGGTAAAACTGGATAGCAGTTACAGTTTGTTCTTTGCAAACAGAAAAACTTTTAGCTGAAGGTAACCTATTGAGAATTCAGTCCCTGCCGCCCAGTCACCCGATACCAACTGATTGGGGCGTTGAGTGCACACGGTGGATGTTTTGTGGGTGGACTCGTCCCTCAGGGACTGGCCATTACAAAGCCTAAGCGTCACCCAAGGGTGGTAATTACGTCTTCAAAACAGGGGCATAATCCTTGTGCTAAACAAAAAATGATTCACAGACCTTCTGCTGGTGCTATCCTGGGAGGGGATTTCATCCAGCACAATTCAGGGCAACAGGACTGGTCCTTCAGAGCCTCACAGTTTTCACTGGCTTAACTTCTTCCAAATTCCTACAGCTACAGTTTTTCAGCTCTTTTGTAGGCCTGTTAGTTCACTCTTTGGATCTATCAGGCAAAGTGCTAATTCACATTAAAATACTTTCACGCAACCATCTACGTTGTCCTTTCAAATTACAGCAAACATGATAATGCAAATTTGTTAACATTTTTTAAGTTTGTATATGTGAAAATTTTCCTGACTTTACATTTATTAAGAATTAAATTTCTAAAAAAATAATCTGGTAATTACCTATAAATTCATTAAAGTTCAATGATAAGTAGCAGAAAAAACATAGTTCATTAGAATTCTATTAATTAAAATGTTCTGCTTATTAATAAAATTTGACCTGCTTTCTCCTATTTAGGAATGCCTTTTCCTACTCAGTTTTTGAAAGCAGTCCGTTTGCTTCCTGTTGAAAATGTAAGTTTCAATTAGGAATACAGGTAAAACAATCCTTCCTATTCCACAGTTTCCTCAAAGCCTGATGTATCTTGCCAAAACTGGGCTGATTTGAAGAGAATACTACTAGAATTTGCTATACATAAGGGCATTTAAAAAGGAATAAAGTCTTATTTTAACCACCTTTCTTCAGCTCTAAGACCTAGCTTTAGTTGTGTTGTTTTATCATTTGCTGTGGTGCAAATTTAACTCCTTGAAAGCTCACCATATGCCCAATTCAACTCTCAGCTACCCAAAACAATGATAACCAGGCCTTGTGCACTGGTAAAACACAGCAGAGGATTTGTGTAGGTTTTCTAAAAAAAAAAAAAATGTAGGGTCAAAGTGCAATGAGTTTACAATATATGTCTTTTTGAGAAGTTCTGTGTTGGTTTGTGGTTTCTTTTTCTCTTATCTGTCCTATCCCACCTCCTTGTTGGAGAAGCCCAAAGTGAGACAAAAAGGGATAAAGAGATGCAGTTTGTGTGAACTACAGGTTTTATACAGCTGCCTGGAATTGGAATATAGCACTCATTAAAAGAAGGCTGAATGAAATACTTTAGCATTATGGCAACCACAGCCGTGGGGCTTTGCTGAACTCTCAGAATATAAAATGATAAAGGTTATCAAAAGATGTCATTAAAAAAAAATACTATGTCTAGATTAAGAGAAAAAATAATGAGTTACAGTCTTTTTTTTTTCTTTTCCACTGTAATTCTTGAGAAATGCAATGGGATGAGTTATCTGATTTTATAAATGCCGCCCTTGCTGGTCAGACTGGTCCAAAGCAAAGTCTTCCAGAAATGGTCATAATTTGAAGGAGCTAATTTCCTCTCATAATTGCAATTAATTCTCTAATAATTCCGCTCTTTTTTTTTATTCCCTTCATAGTAAGAGTTTGTTAATAGCTGCACCAAATACACAGAAGAAGAACAAGTAGAGCACGGTACTTCACAAGTGCAGTAAATTGGGAAACGGAGACAGTTCATCGCAGACTTTCTGTGTAAATTACAATCATTTCATGCACTGGTCCACATAGCATAGCGCTGCAGCTCAGAAATGGGATGGTCTCCTTCCTTCCTCCAGACTAATAACATCACTACAGCAACGAGCCACAGAAACTGCTACAGTCAAACTGACCAACGAACCATCTAGTCCCAGTCTCCAAGGGAGTCCGCAGAGGTTTCAGAGCTCAGTGATGAGTAAATAAACAAAACCCTAAACAAAGTCGAGTGCCTACAGGTGCATTGTGCAGGAACAACCAAATTCTCTTCCTCTGCTAACTTCTGCCAACCAAAGAACACAGACCTAAAACTTTAATAATCTATTCATGAAACAAGAGCATGAAAGCTGAGACCACCAGCAATATTAAATATCAGTACCAAAGGGAAAGGGATGGGAAGATACTGGGATTTCACCGTGCCCCATGAGTTTTTCCTGATGTTAACTGTATGGGCTGGAATGTGACTAACCCTGAGAAAAGCTCTACAGGGAACCCCCTGGGGAGATGCTGTAAGACACCAGGTAAGAGCAAGGCAGCAGGTAAGTGCCAACACGATGCCCACGCTCCCAGGGGAACGGAGCAGGAAGGGCAAGAAAGTGACCTCGTCCTCACTTCTGCTCCAGCCAACAAAGCTGAACTGACGTAAAGAGCACACAACATCCTTAGGAGAGCCACAGAGATACCATTCTCTTGTAAAATCCCTGGAAAAAGTGTCGGCTGAATCAGTCAGAATTTCTCTAGGGGCTGCAATGCAGACTTTCCATTCCCAACATTACGGGTTATGAAACGATGGCCTAGCTTTGAATCACCTTTTGAGATGGTTGTCGAAAGAGTCTTAAGAGATGGAATAGGATTAAAAAGGGTGGCTGCCAAATTTTCTCTTTCTGCTGTTCATCAGTATTTACACCACGCCAGTTCTCTCAGCTTCTTTCTACGTCCTTACCTTTATACCCGGGTGATACAACCATTAAAATCTATTTCTCCCATAAGTGCCCCTTGTCTTTAATTAGCTTAGTTACCTTTCCCGGACCTTTCATCTGTCATGACCTTTTAGAGATGAGGTAAATACACTAATCATGTTATTAAAGGCAAGGACATACCATTTAATTAAGGAGAAGTTTTCAGTGTTATTCTCTATACTTTTCCTAATGCAAACCTTCCTTATCCCTGCTATGCTTATTGAAGATACGCTTATCGATTTGTTGGAAAATATTCCCAAATATTTCCCTTGAGAGGTTATACTAATTCTATACATTTTAAATGTGATTGAAAAGCTTCAATTCTTCCTTTCCCTTCAAAAAGCTAATGTCACAGTAGCATAAAATGTAAATTATCTGGCAATGGTCTGTAGGGAATTCTGCCTGCCATGAATTCTCCTTTTTTCTTTGTTATGTTTCTATTTTTCCTTCCAATTCTTCTTTGACTTGCTTAACCTAATTAATTTGCATTTCCACTCAGCATTGAAATGCCTTCATTTGTCTGTTTTATGTGTGTCTATTTACACATACATACTTTTACACACATACTTATATACACACAGGTGTATATACACACATACAACTGCATTTGTACAGCTGCTGCCAAACGCTTCCTATGGAAGTCAGTATCAGATTGGAAACCAGAACCAAATTTTCACCTGAAAATTATTTAAAAGACTTCTGAACATGATAGGATAGAGGAACATAACTAACCCTTACAAAATCCCAACTAGTTGCACCAACTGGGTATAGTTCATATCGACGCTTAATAACTCTGGTTTTAATTATTTTCTTATTGATTTTTTTTTTCCGAGTGTTGAAATACGGTTCACTGGTCTGTAATTTCTATCAATTATAGTTACTACCTTTACTACCTTTCTTTTCTCTTTCTAGTAGATTTTCAGCCATCCTCTGGTATCATTGCCATACACAGTAGGAGTTTATGTATTTTAATAGTATTTTTGTAACTTCATTCTTAAATTCTTTACTGTTCTTGGATGTGTGTGAGTCCCGGAGATGCACTACAATTTAGTATCCTGATTTGGCATCACCTTTTTGTTTATTCCACTATTTCTGACCATTCTTCAGTTTTATCACCTGAAAAGCATAAACCCCGGACAGGTATTTCCTCAGTGCTCACAACAGAGAAGATACATGGTGAAAAATGAAGTTCTGTGAAACCTTTTTCTACTCCTTGTCTTTCCTGGCTGCTGAATCCTCTGGCCATAGCTTAGCTCTTCTCCTCTTATTGTATCTAAGTACTTGTAAAATTACTTGGTTTTTACTCAACTTCTATCTGCCCGGAGTAGTGAGCATTAGTCCATCTGCAGGTTTGATTTCCCATATGCCAATAAAATGCTGCTTTACCCGACAGATAGGTCATGATTTAGTGGCAGCTCCTTCAGCTCTGGATCTGCCTTGAACAAAAGGTTTCTACAAAATGCACCGGGCAGTATCAGTAGATGTATCTGTAAGTTCAGGGGTAACAAAGAGCAATCACAAGACACATTCATTTTAAAATTGTATGGTGTCATAAGTCACTTAAGTGCAAGCGATCTCACCTCCTAGATTTTCTTAAGTCAAAATGTTGTAACATCCATCTCTGTTGTATTAAAAGCTTCAGGGTAACAAAATTTACAAAACTTTCAGGCACACAGACCTTATTGGCGATATAATATATAAACCCTCTCATTTCACAGAGGACCTTAATTACAGGCTCTCAAGTGAAAAAGGCTGAATGAGTTTCTCATCCTAAGCTCAAGTAGGTCATTTAATAAAAACTGTCCTTCCAAGTCTATACAGAACATTTATTTATGAAAAAGAAAGTCTTTACTTGAGGTTAACTCTAACATAGATCAGATTTATCAAATAAAATAGCCCCTTAAGTTGAAGAGTACCCACATGTACAACTAAATGGTTCAAACCCTACAATTCAATTTCAACAACTAGCTGTAATCCCTGCAGATGCACATAGCAACTGTCAGGTTTTGCAGCTTGCAGCGTTATTGAAGCAGCAGTTAGAAACCTGTACAACTGTCTGTGATGAAGTTGATCATTGCTAAGAAAATCCATTTGCATCCAGAAGAATGCTCAACACCCTAACTTGTGGCAAGTCTTTCCTGGATACTGGCAACGCCTACCTGAATATTTTATGCTTATCACCATTAAAAAAAAAATACCTTGCTAGTGGAATTGTAAGATTTTGAGGCTCATCTAGTTAAATAGAACAAACAAGATAATTTCAGAAAGCTACAGGAGCAGGACAGCGCAAACAACTCTCGTGCACCAGCTAGTATCTCCCGAGTTTTCTAAAGTCAAAGAGGCTTTTGGAAGGTTTAAAAACATCTTTTATGTTCTGCAAAGCTCTATTTATTTTTGAGGCTGTGTTGACTATGATCAACCTATTCAACAAAAGAAAAAAGGGATTCCTGTGACCCTCTGTGGTGCCCAGGAGGCTGCAGAATCTGGTGAGATCTTCCTGGAGAGTTCTTCCTGCCACACTGTCTCACACTATTTCTCCACATCTACCTCTTTTATATCTCTCTTCAACATTTGCCCTGCCTGTTTTGTTCCTCTTTTACCAGCAAACTCTCAACAGGTGTATCCTGCACATGGGAAAAGATCGGGACCCAAATAGCTTCCTTCAGACCAAAGCCAGCAGCTGCTGGTTGCCTCATTTCAACAGCAGACCAAAACTCACGGTTCAATGTCAGCCAATTTTAATTTATTTCTGTCACGTAAAAGGAAATTTGAATCATTAACTCCCACATTCGTCCAGCACGAGCATTAGCCCTCTTCCCCCAGGGGCCTGTGTTCATGATAAGCCGTCTCCACGCGGAACCTTTCTGTGTATGTATGTGTGGAGTCTCTCCAGATTGTGTCTCCTTGCTGTCTAGACTGTTGACCAAGAGCAATGGTGATCACCCCAGAAGTTAGGGAAAGAAACTTTCTCTGTAAAAAGATCAGGAAAAGTCCCGTTATGCTGTACTGGTGCCTATCAGCCCATCTTAGCAGGAACCTGCTAGCAAATGCCTGCTTATTTCCCACTGATCCCATAGCTGCGTAGCCACAGAAACGACGCTCGGTGCAGCTACAGAAAATCAGCGCTGAGGTGTCTGAGCTGGAGTCCTGACCGTGCTGTATCGTGACCAAATCCTGTGCAGCTTCACTGACAACAGGCTGAGGGTAAGAGAGTGAAGAACCAAGTACACTGTTGCCTCAGTCTTCCCAGCAAAGGTTCACAGCAGCATGAAAACTAAACTGGGAGGTTTTCTTTTGGATCACTGGAAAGATTTGGGCTGTTGATCTACAAGCCTGGCCTTTACCAGGAGATAGCACTGAATCTGTCATCCTGTCTCGTTCTATGGATGGAGTGGATGCCTCAGTAGTAGGTTTTGTTAGGGTACTGCTACACCCTGTTTAATGGTTTTCAAGTAACTTAGCCTCTAGTTTTAGAGAAGAAGCACTTTTAAATGCATCCTTTTGAAAAATCTGCTCTCTTTGGCTCAAGTTTCTTCGGAAAATTTTGGCTTAACTAGAATTATTAACTAGAATTTGAGCTTGTTACCAAGAAATCTCAGCTCATCGTCTCCCTTTGCCTCCCTCTCTCTCTCTCTCTCGCACACACGCACGTGGAGGTGGCCGCTTACATATGGCCGCTTTAACATTTTTAAATTTCAGGACAGGGTGATTCTCTTTATTCACGAACACTTCACTGAATGCTTGCATTAAGAGTTGCCAACTAAACTGTTTTTGTTCCATCTGCTATGACCATTTTCCAGGCACTGTCTGTCTGATTCACCAGCATCTCTCCTCACCGAGTCCATCGAGAGGTCTGCAAACGGCGCAGCTGAGGCTGCGGGTAACGGGAGGGGAGGAAGCTCTGCAGACCTGAACGGGGGTCAAGGAAAATGTGGTGGGCAGCTAAAATGGGACAGATACGTCAGGACTCGAATAGACCTTCTGAGCCTGGAAGGTGCATTTAGCAGACTGTAAACTACCGCAGAATTGCACCTTGGGATAAATTATAGCTCACCCTCAGCATCACCTTTCTGTGGTACTTGCTGCCATTATGCGTTGGCAGTTCAGTAGGCTACAGAGCTACCAATATATATTAAACAAACGCTTTTATTCATTTTCTTACGTCGATGGCTACAAAAATGGAGAAAAACGCCATGAATTTAAATGAATTTAAATGCATTTAAGATGTAAGATAATTTAAAGCACCATACTCTGACATATAAGCCATTCATACTGTGATCTGTATCTCCTATTGTTCATAAACAAAGTCATTTATATAAAAGCAAACGAACAATGAACCCATATGTCCACCTACTATTCTTCATCAGTAACAGAACAAGAGGTGGGCTGGGATACAGCCTGTTCCCTAGAACTGACTGGCCCATAATTTTAAGCCCTAAATCCTGTAATCAGGTTCAGTAGCACAGCCTTGCACCTACAAAGGGCCTCGCTGGTCTGCTAGAGGCAATCCAGGGGGTACCGGATCCTCCTGGAGGATCTAAAGATTGAACCAAACTGAACAAAATTTGGTTTCTGAATGAAAGTTCATTCTATGCTTGTGGTTGGAAAATACAAAAGGCGGCACAGGAAAATTCATACATTGGGTTTATGATTTCATTAAAGTCAGTGGAGTCATTGCAAATTAATAATGACATAAAAGCAATCTGAGCGTGGCCTTTGAGGTTATATTCTATTAGTTTGCTAATACTGTGTAAATTCTATATTTGAGAGGTATCTTGCAGTCATCTTGGCCTTTCTTTTTTAAAGGAAAGTTCTGCTTACAATCCACTAATACCGCTTGGGCCACTATTTTATAACTATTTTTAAAATTGGGACTGATCTTCAGAGCCATATATGTGTCTGTGGACAACCTCAAGCAAGAGAATGAAAAGTGGTGAAAAGAACTTTATCAGTTGATAAATAGTTCCAGTTAAAGAGCTATGCAGAAAATACACATCCAAGAATCCACCATAAAAATCACATATATGGTCAGAAAAAAAAATACTATATTAGAAATATTAGTTCCACGCCTCCTTATGGATTGTGAGGACCAAGCAGTAAAAGCCGACGCTGTCAGCCATTTGGCATATTTGTTAGCCTAACATGTTTATACAGTGTGTCTGTAGGCACAATTTTACTACTTTCATAAAGTGCAGCTTGGGCTTAATGAAATAAAACCTATGATGATGACAGAAGCGATCTGAAAAGTTGCAGAGGTGAGCTACTCACTGGGTTGCCTACAGGGATACCTCACTCTGTGCTGTCCCACTCTGGACCTAAAATGGCTGTTTTGCAGGGGATGTTGTTGCCTGGTGACCAAAAGTGCATCTCCTAGGCCACAGAGGGATGTGAACGTTCAGAAATTGATTTGTTCCTGTTGCTCTTGAGGAGACCATACCCATAAAATAGATTAAGCCGGCACATCATCATCTGTGTGTTGTCCTTGCCGGCACGCTTAAACTTGATACTGAAGACAGGCCTGTGATTCTGAGCTACTTACCAACCAGGCAAGGGGAAAAACAGAGTAATACCTCGTGCGCTACTGCCCACAGAATATGAAAGTAGACCGAGCCTCAGCTACTGTGAGACTGCAAGACACCCCTGCTTCAATTAAGTCTGTGTTGTACATCTAGCCTGTTCCGGTGCAACCTCCCAGTTGCTATCAGGCTCTCTTTCTTTCATTAGAATCAAGTAGTTAATTAGCCCCAGCCTGTCCTCTCTCCTTCTCTCTTTCCCTTTAACGCAGCAGTAATGATGTCTAATTACCAGCAGCAGTGGATTACAGCACCATCAGGAGCAAATCTCTCTGGCTGACAGCAAAGCTGAGCAGCAAATCTTAAAGCTTCAAGGAGAGAATAATTCCTAATGAAGTATTTGAATATTTGCTTATTTTTGACCAGCTTGTGATTGTAGAGTCCAACTTGTAATTTCATCCATCCTGTTACTGCAGAGGGAGTGCTCATGCTGCCAGCAGTGATTAATTTTAAATTGAAATTACTTTTACCTATGGTGAGATCAAGTGATGGACAAGGAGATGGAGAGGATGAGGGAGAGATTCACAGTCTGGTGATCTGTTACTGTTTGTGGCTCTCTCTGTGGACTGGACAAGCTCAAATGTACAAGATGACAACAGGAGAAAAATAAATAAACAAAAGGCGGGGGGGTGCTGGTCATAAATTAATAAACTCTTTTAATAATTAGTAACAGTTAAAGAAATGAGAGAACGGGCTTTTAAGGCTTACCAACAATTACTGTCTGATGAAAATCCAATCTTTCCCCCTGTAACTTATCATTTGTGGCTGAGTGAAATCCTAGACCTTTTGAAGTCAGCAGGAGCCTTGGATTTCTCTGGGCCAGGGGCTGCATCCCTGCTCTGTCAAATGGGGTGTTTCTGAGCCTTCAGCGCCTGGCAGGCACTGCCCCTGCCCTGGCAATGGCTCATACAAACCCTTATCACCCTACTTAAATACTCCTCTGCCTTTTGTGATGGGATAGTGACACCAGATTCATGGGTTTAGGAGGGGGCCAGCATTTGTTTCTCAGAGCTGAATGTTTTATGAGAGAGCCGAGTATCACCTTTTCTCATTTATGTTGGCCAACAGATTTAGGTTGGGAGGAAATTCTACCTACGTGCAAGACCTTTTCTGTAAGGGTTTCTATGTCATTGTTCAAATAATGTACAGATATTCAGGAATCACTTACAGATATGTCATGCTAACTTTCCTTTCTTGACTTTACTAGCAGGCATCCTTATTTTATTAGCATGCCTGCTTGGTTGCTTAAGCTATCTAAAGATAGTTACTTTTACATGAAATAAATACATACATAGGGACATACAGAGACATTCACAGTCCAGGGTGTGATTCTCCAAAATGAACAAAGGTAAAACTAGTAAGGCCTCGACCTCTGATTGAAATCTCTGAAGAAAAAACAAAACAAACGAGAAAAATTTTGATTATTTGATCTGAAAATAAAATAGAAGAGGGAATGCAAAGTGGGACTCCAGGCTTTCATGGCCTAGCAAAGGTGAGAGAAAACAGACAAGCTGATCATCACTGAGTCTTGTGTGTTAGAGGCCAAGAGTAGCACTTAATTTTTTAATTCCTTCATGTAAAATTAAGGTTAGCCTTTTTATTTAGTAGCGTAGTCAATGCAATTCTAAAAAATCCTGAATCTGCTTACAGATTTGAACTCACAGTGAAAAGGATAGTCTTAGGAATAAATGATCTTGCCTACTGGCTTTCCAAAATTGTATTTCAGGAAGCAGAAGAGGTATTTTGAAACACCGACCTAATAGAAGACTTCTTTAGACAATGTTTTACAAATTCTATCTACGGTACCCTCTGGGGTCAGAGATTTGCCATCGGTCGTCTAATGGCAGAACAGAAATCTGCCAAATAACCTGAATCTCTAGGCAGACTTAGAACGCCTTGGTGAATACAAACCATAGAGAAGGAACAAACTCTGTCCAGAGCTTCTCTTTCACTTTCAGTCTTCCTATTTGTAAACTCCTTAAAATTAATTTCCCACCTCTGCCTCTTCACAGCCATGACGGCGCTGATGACAAGGGGGCAAATACAAGCCGGCCCCTGGGAATGCCCAGGTTTATGACTTCAGCGAGGCAGAGAGTGGCAGATTTCCCCGGCAGCCTACGTCACAACCCAACCCAGAATACTTTCCAAGAAGCCCCCTTTGCTGCGCCACCCAGCAACCTTCCCGGTAGGATAGAATAAGCTGCCAGCTCCGGGGAAAAAAAAAAAAAAAAAAAAAAAAGAATAAAGAAAAAGAAAAAGAAAAAGAGAGAGAGGCTATTGCTCATCCAAGCCAAATGCCCAGGCAGGAATATTTTTAATTGCCAGGTTTCCTTTCTCAGCTCTCCCTCCTCACCCGCCCCACGCACAGACAAAAGAAGCTTAGCTTGCGTGACCCGGAGCATAAGAAGTCAGAATAATGATACATTAAGAGAGTTCAATAGGCAAAACCTACTTGAAGCCAACAGTCCCCATCTTCTTAAAAAGGAAAACGTGTCGCTTCTGCCACCACCGAGCAGAACATCTCTCCCGCTGCCAGAGCTGCGCCGAGCCCGGCGGCTGCCGGGGGGATGCTGCTGCCGCGCTACCGGGGCGCATCACACGGGGCTTTCAGCCTTACGGCTGTGAGGCTCGTACAGCCCCAGAAAGAGGAACAAAAATACACCCTTCCTTCGGTCATGCGGAAACCCTCTCCCTTTGTTGAGCATCCTCTCTCCCCGCCGCCGTTACTATCGCAGCCGGCGCTTCACAGCCAGCCCGNGGCGGGACAATAGCCCACCCCAGACCCGTCGCGGCGGCCCGGGAAGGGGGGACGGGGAGGAGAACGACACCGAGCCGGCAGGGTGCATTGTGAGCACGATCGCTTTAAATAAAAGGACCCACAAAGACCTCGGCGGTGTATAATGTGACAGGCAAACGCAACATGGTGATGATGACTTGGGGGAAGAGGGAGGAAGGAGCCAACTGTGGCTGCGGCTCCCCCTGTGCCTCTGGCTCCCGGAGCGGGCTGCAGCGGCCGACATAGAACAAGGAAGACAATTCTCTACTAACCGTGGTTTTGACTGGCACGTACAGCACTTGCTTCCCTCCTCCAGCACCACCACTGACCTCGTCCGAGTTGCCGAGCTGGAAGCCTTTAGATTTGACCCAGAATTTGAATTTGGCATTATCCGTGGAGCTCGACTCGGAGCCGTTCAGGAGCTGGACGATCCGGTCGTATTTTTTACGGGTCACCGTCTTGGTTTTTCCTGAGTCCCCGTAAGTCCTGAGACACCAGTCTTGAAACTGGCGGTACATGTCCCGGTCGCTGCTCTCCATAATCTCCTAGTACACACACGCACACATGCACACGCCGGGGCGCACACACACACACACACAGACAGACAGACGGAGGCACACACGGACACACCGACACACGCACACGCCNGGAAACACACACGCACATCCCCCCCCCACCCACTCCCCCCCAAATCACCGACGGGCGCCTCGCTTGGCTTTGTGCCAGGCAGGCTACCCCCGTGCGCTCCCGCGCAGCCCCGCCGGCGGCGGG
>VWZK01012352.1:403338-431258 GCA_013396935.1 Baryphthengus martii
CAGCCCCCGCTCGGCGGAGCGGAGGGATCGCACTCCCTCGGGGCACCCTCCTCCAGCGTTCCCCGCATCCCCTGTCGCCTCTGGGATTCTCCGCGCAACCCGGCTCTGCGCCGGCTCCGGAGGATGCAGCGGGTGGGGGCTGAGCTGGGCGGAGCGGCGGCACCGCACCCCGGGCTGCGCCGGGGCACCGCGTTTGTCGGGCGGCTCTGAGGTTGGAAGAAGGGGGGGCCGAAAACCTGCGAAACCCAGACACGTGCTCTTTTCTCTTCAGTTGCGCCGAAATGAAGGCGGTTGTGGGGTTCCCGAGCTTTAACTCGGTGTCGTCTGCCGAAATCCTGCCCGTGACTGCGTTTTCAGGCGTTCGGGGCCTGGAGGGAGCTGGCGCACAGGCAGCTGTGGGTTTTCCCTACCCGGGCTTGGGCAGTGACGAGCACACTCGTCTTTCACCACCTTGCACTCTGGAGACAGGAAAAGGCTGCCGTGGGTTGCGGTGCCAGCAAAACTGTTTATGCCGAGCCTGGATTTCTCGTGCAAAAAGGGAAGGTGCGAAGAGAGCCGGGAGAATCCCGTCCTCATGCGCCCCAGCCAGACCACGCTGGTCCATCGGGCCGGCCCCATATGTGGGCACCTCAGACCGGCCTCCATCTCCGCTCTGCTCCTTTCTCCCTCCCCTTGGTCCTGTGTACTCTCTGCTTTCTGTCTAGAAACAACGCCACAGACACAGGCAAGGAGAAAGCTCTTGTTTAAAAGCAGCACACTGAAGGATGTTTGTGTTGCCACAAGCTCTCCTGGCACCTGTAAAACCTGCGAAGACAAGCTGGCATAACAGGCAGAGAAAAATAGGACTTGGAGATAACCCGAGGAGGCCTAAGACTTTTTGTTGGCCGAAGGGCCTGTAAATTATCTTGGGAGCCCGGTTTTGGTGTTGGAGGAGAACAGGACTCCCGTCCATCGCGGGATCTGGAGGAGAAGCAGTAACAAAGGCAGTGCTGTGCAGAGGGGGAACGAGAGGAACCTCTCTGAACCCTCACCCAGCAGGCTTTATGACATGTAACATTACTTTAATGTGCCATTATATCTACATTTAGAAAAAGGGTCATAACATAGATTGGGCTGCACTGCTAAACAATTCTGTCAGGTAATTGTTCTCAAACCAACCTCCTGCTGAGGATCTCGGTGGCTTGCATACCGCTCTGGTAGGGTGCTATGCCTGCATCCAAAGTTACCTTAAAAAGTAGGGGAGGGAAAGGAAGATGTGGCATAGCCAGGAATGATGATCCAGCACAGGTGAGTGAAATGCTTGGAATAAGCAGGAGTGCTTCAGTATATCAGAAGATAATTCTATACCTAGCAGTATTGCTCTGGATCATGTAAAGAGCCATATGACTTCTCAGCAGAGACAAATTCCTAAATTCAGTCAAGTTTGGATACTGCCTTAAAAAAAACAGAAATACCGGTAAGTTTTTCAAACTCTTTCATGACAGGAAAGAGAACAAACAAAAGCAGATGAAGACCAACTGTGGTGTAGAGTGGGGATGAAGAGTAGCAACTAGGATAATACTTAACTCAGCTGGATTTGTTTCTTTGTTTTACAGTGAGGATTTTTGATTGGCGTTGGTGAAAGGTATGGACATTTTATTAGTGCTTCCGTTAAAACACTTGGGCAGAAGTCCTAGGAGCATCCTGGAACCCCACCATGCCAGGCTGTGGATCAGCACAGGATGCAAAAAACGATGCCTACCATGAAGAACTTGTGATCTAAATGTGGTCACTTGAATGGTACATGACTTCACTTCTATATAAATACACCGTGTAGAATATATGTGCTTAACCTATAGTCATTAGCTATGCCTATATATATGTCTGTAGTAATCTCAGCAGAATTTATATGGTGAGTTTAGAATGCAGATTTTTAATCTCAAATTTTTAAATCATCTGAGACTCTGAAATTAGTCCTCTGAGATTGTATTTAAGTGAAGAAAATTCCATGAGGTTAGGTTCACTGTTCTGTTTTTTTCTGTATCAGAATTACGAGGATTTAGTAACACAGACGAGCATCTTCTTGCCATGAAAAGGGCTTGCACAGGACACAGAAGTCCTTCCATCAGGACTTCTGGTGACAGCCCATTACTCAGTTGAACTTAAAAAAAACTCGCTTAGCACCCTTGGGGAGAGGGGCTGTGTCGGTCCTTCGATGCCATGGACTGAGGCTCTTACCAGGTGCTGCAGAACTCACTTGCCTTTGTTAGAAAATGGGAGTTTCTGTCCTGTGGTTGGAGACAGCCTGCCTATGGCAAATCTGGGTTGTTGGCTCTGCAGCCAGCCCAAAACACCACCAACAGATGTGTGAACTTTTCTGTGTAATGAAGCGCTAGTTGCAAAATGGGGTTTTGGCAAGTTAAATTGCCCTATGTGCATCGGGCTGTGAAAGAGGTTTAAAATATATCATGAATAAGTTACAAATACCGTATTTTTGGAATTACCAGCTCTAACGAGTCCGCTGGCACTAGAAAGTGAAGACTTAGGCAGAATGGAGCCTGGTGTCTCTCATTAATATTACCAGTGTTTCTCGATGAAATTAGAGTTTTGTGGTGATGCAGCACTGAGTCCATAGAAAAAGCTGAGAAGATAACTTCCAAGTTTTTAAAACTCGCTGAATTTTTTTTTTTCAGCAGGATGCTGGCTGAAATCTGTCCTGCAACTTCTGCCAAAGAGGAGTGTTAGAAAATGTGCACCATGTGCTTGCTATGGAGTTATTGGATGGTTGAGGGTAGCCTTTGAGGGTAAGAATTTTCTGTTTCTTTTTTTTTTTTGGTGTGTGTTCACCAACATAGTTAGAAAAATGATTTTGACACTTGTAACTTGCCATGTCCATGAGTTACTGTGGAAAGTCCGCTTTCTGTGCCCACTGGAAATCTTCCATGCTGAACTGAGAGAAGATGCACTGAAGAAACCACAGCACTAAATGACTTACTTTAAGCTGTGTACCCGCTAGCGCTTTGCCGCTCGCCGGGAGAGAATTTCAGTGGAAGTCTTTTGTCACATCCTTCACAGCCCAGTGATGGCAGCAACGACGAGCGCTGCCAGCCCTGCCGCACGTGGAGGCAGAAGTCGGTGCTCACGCAGAGCACGGGCTTGTCTGTGCCGCCTTCCTTTGGTCTCGGGTACGTGACAAAATCCCCCAAGCGGTTGGATGAGCGGTCACCTCGTTACATTTGGGGAGGTAGGACTCTGCTGTGACACGGCTTCCGTGGGGAGAAGATAGTCACCGTTCCACCTGCTGATGTTACTGGCAAAGGAGCGCTCTAGGAAGTTGTTCCTAGGGATAACTTCGTGGTGTTTGCTGCTTAGAAGGTCGGAAAGTAGAGAGGGGGTGCTTGGTTGTATTAATGTATGAAAACTGCAATGCCTCCTGGTTTTTTTATTTATCTACTAAGTGAGCTATCATGAAACAAAGCCTAACCTATTCATTATTTTTGAATACAAATGTTTCCTAGGAATTCTCTGTTGTTTCCAATTCCAATATTCTTCTCTATGTTTTTTTAGTAGTTTTTGGTCTATTACTGCTGAGTTTGGAAAATGAAGAGGGGGTACACCAAGGCAACGACGCAGGGGTGCATTAAAAGAACATCCTGGATTGCTAAACCTTTGGGAGAAAGAGGCTGTGTGTTCCTGGGTTTATAAAGAAACGGGAGGGTGGTGCCATCATTCTGGTTAGGAACTTGTCACATAAAGCAAAGTTGATGACACCGATGAGAATACTATTAGGATAAATTCCATCTTTGCCTTTTAACAGTCATGTTTGGAGACGTTTGGAATCTCCTATGGAAAACGCTCAAACTCACTTGCCCCTACTGCGGTTAGAAAAATTCAGACTCGGCTTCATTCTTCAAAGCTGCTTTACCTTAAGTAGCAGTTCTGCAAAATGTAACTTCACATATTTTTTTAACTCTATGCTTTATGACTAAGAATATTGTACGAAAACGGGGCCTTTATTTAAAAGTTCCTGCTTCTTATTCATCACAGCTCATTGAGTTGGAAGCATTTATGATATTCTCTACAGAAGTCTCCGATCCCTTCAGAGCAGGAAAATACAAGCAGCAATAGACAAACCTTTAAGAATCTAAGTTCTTGTTTTCATGCAAGTGTCCTCATTTCCTCAGTAATAAAGAAAGAAAAATGGACTAAATATGCAATATACGGTGGAAAAAAAAACGTATTTCAAACGTTTTAAGGTTTGTATATGGACGTCAAATGGTTTTTAGTATTATAATGATGCTTTGCCTTCAATTTTGCTTGCTTTTATCCTAAAGGAGAAGGTGTGCATGGAAGAATTTATTTATTTATTTGTTTGTTTGTTTATTTTTAATTCTTTCTACAAATAATGTATCTTTCTCATCTAGAGTGAAACTAATAGAAACTAGGTATTGGAATATTACCCGGTATGTCATCTAAACCAAGCCAGGGCTAATAAAGCAGTACTGAAAACGCTATAGCAGCCTATCTCTGTTAGTGCTCTCAACTACATTGCCATGGAGGAAGATGTGATCGTTGGAAATTTTTCCATAGAGTTCCAGAGACAGCTCTAAGCCATCATGTCAGGCGCTACTAGACAAAGCCAGCAGTGGAATGGAGTGTGGTTAACCAGCTGGCAGTGTCCTCCGTACGACAGCAGGAAACCATGGAGGAAGAAAAATAAAGAAGATAATTACTCAATCTGAAGTATTTGGCAGAATGCGACATTAATCCCTCCTCAAGATAAAATATCATCCAAATTATAGTTTTGCATCAGCAGCAAAAGGTCCTCCCACCACTTCACAACATGGAAGAGGTTGTTAGCTAAAGACCAAGATGGAAGAAATGTGTCACCTCATGTTGTAGAGACTACTGCCTTCATTATTTTAGGGGGTTTATGTTGCTTAAAGTACTTCCCAAATTTGTGCTTAAAGTACTTCCCAAATGTTCTTTAAATGGAAACGCCGCGTACATTTTGCAGTTATAAGTGTAGGGTCATAAAATGGTTGTAAAAAGTGCCCTTTCAGAAACTGCCATTACTGGCAGCTTTTGACTTGGTAACATTCAATGCCCTGAATAAAGTTATCATAAAAACACCAAGTCAGTGCCATTAGCAGCAACTTTAAGCAGCAAAACCATATAAATAGTATCTGCCCTCATGTGACTTTTTCCCCCTCACCACATGCAGTTTATCTATTGTACATTTCTCGGGCTGGTCTCTCTGCTCCTGTTAAAATATTGAATAGATTTTACTCAGTATAACCCCATTCCAAACAACAGAAGAAAGATCATTAATTTTAAAAAGTAAACACAAACAACTGCATTGATTAAATAAAAAGAATTCTCAGAACAACTGGGGATTTATAAATCGAAGCGAGGTGCAGATCTCCATTAATTTCTGGCAAGTAAAATTGCTTCAGATCCAAGAAGCTGTTTTGGTTTGGAGACTTCTACTGGTTGTTTGGTTTTGTTTGTTGTTCTGCTGCTTCCTGTGTGCCCTGCCTGACTGGTTTATTCCTCGTCCCTCAGGAGTGAGGAGAGGACCCCTGACCAAGAAAGGTCCCTGCCCCTGAGGGCAGCGGGACACTGCCACACGTCAAATTAAGTAGAGAATTGCAAGACATTATGTGTAGAAAATGCCCAGGCTAGGGAGCTGGAGATAGTTGTGATGTCCTGCGAGTCTCCCAGTTTAGGAATACATGGCTGGAGAGGACCTCCTCACAGGTCCCATCTAGTGTAACTACCTTGTAACATTTAGTCGGGGACAAAACACCTATTCCTTATCCCTCCTACACTCCAGGGCACTCCTAACCCTTTAAGTCAACCTGGAAACTTGCAGAAAGAAACAAAAATCCACAATAGTTTGCAAGAGCAGGGCAATGGTTGTGACTCTCTGATTGCCAGCCAGCTGTGCCCTACCACAAGCAGGACAGCGAGGTGGCACCAAGTGTGACAGATGACAGCACTCGGGAATTAAATGAGATACGAGCCCAGGGCTGCCCCTCTGTGCTCTGTCTCTGGAGATCTGCCAGCATCACGGCATTTGTCTATACTAAGACCTTGCGGGTTATTTGCTGTTAGAAGCAGGTTTATTTAAACCTCAGTGTGCCTGTGTGTTTCCTTAATCCCGTACTTGTCTTACTCAGAACAAAAACCACAGAGTCCTACGGCAGTGAAGTTTTGGATGGAGCAGAACATCACCATGACCACTCTGCCCAGGAACCCCTTTGATACGGTCCCTCACTCTGAGCTGGGCTGTGGAAAGAGAGGTAGAGATGGAGCATGAGACAGCAAAAGCGCCTGTTTTGTTTCAGGAAGTACTTCTTTTAAACAGTGGCATTTCTCCACCTTCTGTCCCCAACCATTTAATGGCCACTCTCCAGTATATAAAGCAATGCAATTTAACAAAAGTGATCCTGGTGCCTTATCTTTTGGACACTTACAAGTCTCCAGGGTACCTCTGAGACTTGTCCATTGCTTCTAAAGCTTGAGTAATTCACCCGAATCAGCAAGTTCTCTTGTATAATTTTGGTTTCCTTCTTCTCTAAAGGAAAAGGCTATCTGAAAAAAACCAGCCCATTAGATTAATGCTTCAGGGCTCTAAAACAGAAAAAAATGCTTAGTGAAGAACCTTGATAGCGAGAGCAGTGTGCCTGAAACATGAAGGATTGCATGAATATTCGTATTTATGACCACTAGCCTGTAGAGAACAATGCTGCCCTAGCAAAGTCCTCACTCTGCTTAACACGTACTGAATTTTGCAGTGTTAAGGTCCATATATTTTCATACATTTCCAACTGAACTTTGCATAACGCTTCTTAAGAAAGAAAGTAAAACTGGAGCTCCTTGTAATTCCCACAGTCATTTTTTGAGCGAGAGGTGTGCTTTGTTTCCTGAAGTTGATATTCCCATTCAAACAAATATGTGATAAAAAATGTGTTCATGTGTGAAAAAGCCATATGCGGTGCTGAAATACTGGCCAACTTGTTACACGGATACGGCATGCTAGAGAAACGATGACTCGGTAGGGGAATTTTACTCGTTGTGTAATGCATTCAACTTCAGAAGCAACACCTTGTCTTCAGTACTCGGAGACCTGCCAGGGAAAGGGGAGGTAGAGATGTGCGTGGCCATAGACAGGAGAGCTTGGGAAGCTATTCGACTGTTTCTGATGTTTGTTCTGTTATTTGGTTTTGGTTGGTTGTTTTTTTTTTTAAAGATTTACTCTCTCTGTAAGATCAAGTATGGCCATGGTGCTTCCATTTTGGCCTTAGCCTCCAAACTTGCAAGACTCCCTGCTCTGTAACCACCCACTCTGTTGTGCTTAGCATGGGCAGAAAGCTCTCTGTTGACATGTTAATGACTTTCTGTTTGGTGCACTCGTTTTGCTAATTAAGCAGAGGAAACAGAAGAAGAACATAGTCTAGACTCAAGTTTTTCCATCAATAGCTCATGCTGGCTGGTCCAGTTGTTCAACTTCTTTTTTTTCTATCATTTTTATTTACACATCTGGATTCATGAAGGAGGTGATCCCTTAGCCTATCACTTGCTACAGGCCTCTGAGAATGAATTAAAATACAGTAAACCCATCTCTAGATGCAGTATCCCTAGAAAACAGACAGCAGGTTTGCAAACATAATATTAGCAGGGAATAATCATGGTGTGTTGAAGGCAAATTGTTTCCTTTCTGTGCTCAAAACCATCCCAAAGCACCGACGCAAAACCAGAAGTTCCCTTGTTGGCCCATTTTAAAAAGTGAGCTTGAAATACATCCTAAAGGCTAACGAAAGGAAAAAGACCTTTCCAGAGACTGCTCTGTAACACTCTCTGGTATTGCTGGGTCTTCTGGCCATGGTGGGTGCCATTCCCAAACAGAAGAGACGTATCCAAAAAGGCTACCTGGGATGTTGCAGAAAAATCCCAGTATCTTAAATTCTGTCTGGGAAACCAAGAAACAATCACAGTTCTGGGAGCAAGCACGAAAAAGTCTGTTAGGGAGGTTGCTGCATGGTGTTCTCTGTGTCTGAGGTACAATTTAGTGCATGTAGAGAAGCAGTTGTCATGCCCTCTTTCTTCAAAGGAATTAATTTCTCTATTGCACACAACTCCTGCCAGATCAGCCTCATTTCAGACTGAGCATGACTGTGCTTAGGATCTCCAGACTCACTTCAAGGCTCAGTATATACATTTATAGTATTGAGGTCTTGTCCATATGTATAAAGGCTCTCTAAAAAAAAAAAATAGTGAATAATTGCTAAATGTAAATCTTCAATCCAAGGATGGGATTCAAAAGGTCAATGCCCTGTATCTGCTGCAGGATTTCTTAGACTGAAGTTGTTTTGCCTCTGTATTGGCCGATGTGTGGTGGGGACTGAAGTAGTGTTCATTTCTGGGGTCCACCACTGGGGACTGGTGGCCAACAGAGAGGACTTCAGAGAAAGGCTACGAGAGGGCAAGGGATGTCTTTCAATGAGAGGCTGAAGTAGATCAATCTGTTTAGCTTAACAAAGCCAAGGTTAAGGGAAGAATTGCTTAGGATTTATAAATTTCCTATCTTTCTGTAGAAAGAGAATAGTCGAGGTTTGATAATATACGGCATTTCGGTTAAGTGAAGAAAAGTCTGACAGGAACCAGTAAAATTTTAACATGGAAGGTAATTAATAATGAGAACAATTTACCAAGATTTGTAATGGATTCTCCATCACTAGACACATAGAATTTGAAATTAATTGATTTTCTCACAGAAATGTTCTAGCTCCTACAGGACTGAATTCAGGTAGGTCTTGTAACCTGTGTAGTATGGGGAAAAAATAGTCTTTTCAGCCTTGTGATCTATAAACTTGCACCAAATAGCTAATGCACAGCTGCCTATGTCCTATGTTCTCATCCTCTCACCAGTAAGTATGATTCAAACATTTTTCCCTTAATTTACTTGGGAATTGTACGGCAAAGGACTATGACATAGACTGCATGCTTGCTGTTGGCATGGGGCATTCTGTCTGGCATATGAATTCAAAGATTTAAAAGCTGGAGAACCTCTAATCATTCTCTAGCCTGAGTACCTCCAGCACCATGCCTTTCACCGCACCGTTCCTCCGCTGCTTGAAGAGGTGACGTCTAACGGATGGCGGCTGTTCCCAAAAGGCCTGTGGGTTAGATTTTGCCATGGGAGTGCAGGGCAAGCAGAATTCCCCACTCCTTGTCCATCTCAGTGGAATGTGAGCTCCTGATTTTTCCAGGCTTTTTTGTACATTGCACCCCAGACCCAATTAAAAGAATGAGGTCCTGCTGCTGCTGAAGCCAATGGACACCTGGACTTGGATTTCAGTGAATTCCACTGGATGAGCCAGAATTATGCTGCATTTGCCAAAATACCAATTAATAGTTCTCCATAGATATTGTTATGAAGAACTAAATGTAAAATAAGGCACCACTGGACCTCTCTGACCAGGACCTCTCTATTCCTGATCACCTTTCACTGAGGTGTATGAAAAAGGAAGGAAAAATCTGCTTTAAAATAGGCAGGGAAGTTTTTGTTTTAATACTTGTCCAAGGTCTTCTCAGCCATTCCATCCAACCGTACTGTCTAAACCCAGCAGAGTCGCTGTCTCTGAGCAGTGCTCAATGCAAATGTTACTTGACCTGGAAAATTGCTGCTCACAAGGAAAAGGAGAACCCTTTCCATATTTTGATGGTAAGTCATGGAGACCAACTATACAGAGAACTGTAAATAAACATTACTTCAAAGTGTAACTCTGGACAGTTCTGCACGGTTCAGGTGAAGCCATTACAATATATATAGCTATATAAAGAAGTCAGGGGAGGGGAGGGAGTGTCTTTTCTTACAGCTTGAAAAAAAAGAATATAACAACTGTTCTAGTCAAAGAATTATTTTTTCCTGCAAACTTTGTGTCTTTGAACTTGCATGGCTGCAGTGTTACCGCTCTTTCTGCATAAATAGGATTGTTAATAGAACTGATTTTACATACAGCACAGAGTCCTTGAGCTGAGAAATAAAACAACAGTCATGATCATACACTTTAAAATATGCACTTTAAAGCAAAGGTGAGAAAACCAATTGCTGGATTTTCTTACTGTTTTTCTTTTTTTTTTTTTTAACAGAATGAAATAATAAAATTCCTTATAAAAATAATGCCCTTTTCCTCCACATTAGGTCTGGGTAGAAATAGCAGTAAAAATTAGTTAAAAGAATCAGCAGGTTGAACTATTCATGTGATTTGTTTCACAGAATATATCCTTCTATGAATTTTATCAATGATCAATTTGAATCTATTTGCTGTTACCATGCACCATCTCTTGCTGAAGAAAGAACAACTCATAATCCCTTTCCTTAACTTTGTATCAAGATATAATGAACATAATTTTTAAAAAATCTTTAATGAAACAGAAAGAGAAGAAGAGTTAGACACTGGGTATCACTTTTTTTTTTCTATTTGATTTAGGTGGCAGTAACACTGTAACAGAAAACAAAAATACTCCCTTCTCCCACCTTCCTTTCTGAAGACCAAAACAATCACTCATTTGCTTAATGACTGGGATGGAGAGCGACACTTAGACCAGCATGTTAAACACCTGAACGAGACTCAGCTTGCAGAGGGTAGGAATGATTCAGATATGAGTGATCTGACTGCCGCAGATGGGCATTAACAGCAGAGATTAGTCAGTCAGAGCTCTGGGAGTGTTCGGGTGGCAAAATGAGCAGTAAGTGGCGACGCACTGGAAAGCGTTAAGAGATTTTTGGAGGTTGAGGGAGAAGGAGGGGAAATTGCTGCTATCTGCAGTGCAATTTAACAGGTAACAGCAACTTTGGCAGAATAAAAAGGCAGTCTGAACGTCACCTATTTGCAATATTGGGTAAATTAGGTGATTAGAGAGTGAGGCCAAATTAGGGTGCTATAGGAGCGGTTCCCGCTTTTGCCGTGACATTCTGCATAATTTTGCTCAGGAGATTCACAATAACCTGTGGTGGTTTTTTATGTTTCTCCAGCTGAATTTTTTTGACAGCAATCATGAAATAACTTTCTCAGAAATTTTGGTAAGAGCAAAGGAACAACCAACCGTCCCTATGAGGAGGTGAGTGGGGTCTAGACGTTCGAGATAAACTCACTCAGAACCCTTCAGTTAGTAGAAAAAACCTATCGACCCAAGCCAATACTGACAGGTCCCTGCTCGGCTGGACTCTGTTCCTAGCACTTCACTGCTTCACACAACTGTGAAAAACATTTTTTTATATGGGCATTTTGCAGTCAGCCCCACTGCCCCTGAAGCCCGCTCCAGTTTCATAATGTAAATCACTGTTGCTAAACAAACCTACACTTTAGGTTTACTGATACCGTGTGAGAGGTCTACTGGGTAGAAGGGATTTGCCTGTTCTGAGACCTCCACCCCCACTACCATGCCTGGTTTGGGAGCTGGATCGCTGCTAGCAAACACGGATAAAAATCAAGCGAAAATTCTCAGGGGGATGCTATGCCTGGCTGCTTCACACAGGCTCTGAAAAAGCATTTTGAAATTACGCGGCAACGAAATGTAAAAATCACCGCCGCAGGCAGCTTGCGCCTTGAGTCCATACACGGGGCCAAATCTAAGGGCATGTTGACCAGGTGGTCCCTGAGGCATCAGGATGGCCAAAGCTGCCTGTTCTCAGCAGCACCTTCTAAGAGCCTACAGCAGGATAATTAACCCCATATCTTCATCATGAGATTTTTGACAGGGGGACCCATGATGGAAATAATCAGGGACAGCTTTTCCGGATTTCTCAATAAATTATGTATTTCCAAAAATATGGGCATGTGCTCTTCAAAGATCTTGCTGTAGAGAAGGGAGGCTTTAATGAGTGGGCAGGATAAAGTCAGGCTGCTTTTTTCTGGGGTTTTGTATCTGCCAGAGACAAAGCAGAGAGGCACAGGCACACCTCTCCCAAAGCCAGTGACATTCCCCATCCCAAGGCCAGTGAAGTATTAACAGGCAAATCCACA
Organism: Baryphthengus martii; assembly: GCA_013396935.1. Classification (NCBI taxonomy): domain Eukaryota; kingdom Metazoa; phylum Chordata; class Aves; order Coraciiformes; family Momotidae; genus Baryphthengus; species Baryphthengus martii. The sequence goes on from VWZK01012352.1 coordinate 415,353, forward strand.
GTGATACAGGGTAACGGAACAGAAGAGCAGACCAGCTGAGAGAAACCTCTCCTGTAGTTCTTCACTTTGCAGAGGCAGAGGGGGGGCTGGGCATGAAGCAGCAGATGGGGAGCACCCGGCCATTGAATGCTTAGCCCTTCCCATCCCCTTGTCCCACTCCCACCTTTTCTGCTTTTCAGTACTCTTCCAAATATTTGTTTTGTGAATAACAGCAGACGTACAGCTATGTTTGTCTGCAGAGGTGATTACTTTAGAAGCCCAAACTGAGAACTGAAAACTTCAAAAGCCTTAATTTGCCCACTTGTGTAGATAACTATTTTCAAACAAATCCCTTCCTTTAAAGAGGCAGTTTCTTTGTGACAATAATGCTCTGATGTAGGAGGGCACGTAGTTTTACAATGCAGGCACAAGTCGAAGCATTTCTTGCAGTGCTCAAACCAAAATCCATTCATAGATTTTAAGAAGGAAGGAGCCACTTTCTCATCTAATGCACTGTTCTGTATAGCACAGGTCATGCAATTTCATCTAGTTTCTTAGTAACCTGTAACTGTCAAAGTCTGCATATTTAAGAAAAAACCCACCATAACTCATCAGGCCACATGTGAAATGGGGCTTTCAGATGATGGGTTTAGCCTCTACCTGTAACTAATCAGCTGCCTCCCAGCTGATGAGATAAGGCTAACAAGCAGCTTACTTAAGGGAGGGGAGGTTGCTAGTGCTGAAGAGACTGGGTCATGTTAAGGATAAAGGTCTGTGCAAACCTGGGTGATCTACCTGCTATCTAGGTGATGGCAGCAAACAGGAAGGAGTCAGGTGGTAAGATCTGCCTTACCTATTTTACCCGGCTTGGAGTTATGCTGGTGATCGATTTAGGCCCTTTAGTCTCAGAGAGCGTTGGCCGCGTTCAGCTCAGCTCGTGAGCCTCCTGGTCTGCTCCAGGGAAACAGGACTGAGGAGATGCTTGGTGGGTGGAAACCATTCACCTGATGCAATGGTTATTTTAGTACGGCAGTCCTTGCTGACCTGTGGGAGAGATGTAGTTGTAGTATGTGTCTGTTGTGTTTTGACAGCAATTGATGTGACTTCATGGAGTATTTTATCTATATTTTCGCCCTTGGATTGTGCTGCAACTGTAAACTCCTAATAAGGAGCCACCATGCAATGCAGAGGTCTGTCTAATATGGGCAATGCCTAAAACTAGGGAGCATGTTAACCTCTTCTGTAGGAGTTCTAATTCACTAGTGAAAGCATCTGTACCATCAGGGGCTTCAAATTTTGCTAGAGCTTCCCTTAAAGCCTTGCAGTCCCAGGTGCTGTACACAAATTGGTTTGGTAGCTCCCTCCAACCAAGTTCTTACCATCTGTCATTGCAGAGCTCAAATGGGTCTCTTAATCCAGCAGTATGAATGCTCAGTTCTAGAGAGAGGCTTAGGCAGACACACTCACCCTTTTTGTAGTTCAGGCAAAGATCCAAAGGAAAAAAAATAATCTGGGTATCCAGAGCGCAAATCGGGCAGAACTTAAAAGGCACAAAACCACTCTGGCATCTTTTACTTCTATTTGCCATCAAAACCTTTCAGGGGTGTGTAGGGGTTTAATCCTGTGGGTCCCTTGCAAAGGCTGAACGGGGCCGGGGGCCGACTCCCTCCCCTGCGAAGGGTGCCCGCACTACACTAGATGGCACTGCTCAATACTCCCGCTCTCCTCTCCTCTCTGCCACCTCGCTTCCCTGCATCCCGAGCATCCTGCAGCTGCAGCTTCGGCAGCCTTTCTCCAGTCATCTGTGGTTGCTGGTGATTGGGATCACCTGCAGGGAGGTATTTGGAGCAGCCATGTGACGAGGCAGTAATAATGGTCAGCAGAAACATGTGCTAAATTCGTCTTTTTTACCCTAATAAATAGCTAGAGCAGAGCTTTTTAGAGATTACCCACTTAAATTAAGGCTGAGTTCTGATGTTATCTTTATCTTTGACTCTTGCTGGCATCGCTCATCTCCTTCTTCTCATGACTGGAATAAAAGGCATTGACAGAATTGCTGCAGATACCAGTCATATTACAAAGCAAGAAATCTGTGATAATACAGCTGTTAGATACTGATCAATAAATATGGAGAGGAGGACATGCTATGGAGCAACAAATCTCTGCTCTTGTCGATAGCCTATAGATCTGGCAGTAAACAACCGGGTTTCTGCTTTCAGAATAGTATTCAGCTCATTTGAAAGCTTGATTCTTGCAAGGAGGACCCGATCAAAGTTTAGAAATGCTGTTGAAAAATCTTATTGGTGCCCTTCACTCACTAATAAATTGCTGAATATAAAATGTGAAGGCATAGTCCCACCAATGTTTTGTTCATTTTTGGAAATAGGATGTTTGCATAACTTCAAAATGTGTTGTAAAAACAGTTATTAGTTGCACTGATGTCCTCCAAGAGTAAGGGGAGAGCTAAGTGCTCTTAGCCTAAGTTAGATATTTTGAAACCAGCTGTGCCTAGAATACTTAAAAACTGATTCAGGCTGTGTTAGAACATGATAGATATTTCTGAAGATGGGTAGAGATCTGCAAAAGGGCAAATGAGACAAGTTTCTCAGGGAAAAAAAGCGGGAAAAGCAGAGTTTGTGGTAGCTGTAGATTGGCCAGTCTGATGTCGGTTCCCAGAAAGAACACATATAAAAAGACTGGTAGGTAATGGGAGGAGTTGCAAAGAAGTAACAGCCTGTGCTGGTTCCTCTTAGAAGTGTCAGGCCACCTTATTTCTTCTGACACCAAGACAGGCCTTTTAGCTGGGTGAAGTGTCCGAGATATCTTGGCTGGTTTAATGCTGGTCCCTTTGGTCTCTGACTTATGCAATAGAAGTGGGAGTTAAACTTGAAGATGACTCAAGGTGGGGAGGGATGGCAAGTGCACCCAGGGGTTACTTAGAATTTAGAAGAGCTGGGGAAATGGATTAAATACTAGGTGATATTCAATAAAGATGAATGAGATGCAATGCATTTGGTAGTTGATTATTCCTCCCCAACAGACGATGAAAAATAAATGGTTAGGTGGAATTTTTTCAGATAAGGGTCTTGGGAGTATACGAAACATAAATCATAACTGCGCTGTTGCCTACGCTCCCCCTAAATCTCATAAGAGTGGGAGATACAGACAGAAATATAGATTGCAAGACACATGGAAAGATCCTTTTTTTCCGCCCATCATTGATCCAGCCTCAGCTGGAGCAGTGTTGCTGATTTGGGATATTATACTTCAAGAGCAATGTGGCACACTTGGAGAGCATCCAGAGAATAACATGTTCTCCTTAGTAAAGAACTTAACCTACAAATAAAAGATTTTTAGAAAAGTTATGTAGATCAGGAAAGAAAAATGTAGGAGTGGGAGACGAGGAATGATCACAATCTTGAAGTATATAGAGACCGTGTCAGAGAGGAGGGGGCTGTTTCTTCAGATACGGTGGATAAGAGCAATGGCTTTAAACAGGAGCAAGGGACACTGGGGGTTGACATGAATGAAAGTTCACAGGTAGAGTTAATCCTGCTGTGAAACAGTGAGAGGGACTAGGCAGGCCATTTCTGCCCCGTTTTTCTATTATGGTATCTAACAGTAATTAATACTGACCATTTGATTGAAAAGATACACGTGTTCAGCTCCAGATCCTGGATTTGGTACGCTGACAAAGCTGATGCTCTATTTGGAAGACCCACACCTTTGAATTTTATTGGTGTCCAAACAGTGTTCTCTTTGGCTTTCCCCCTAAAGCTGTGCTGAATTGCCCATCTGAAATCATGGTTGTGGCTATGCTTTCAAGGCTTCCCCACTGACATGTGATATAACCTTCTTTTTTCACACTTATAACCCAGGTTATGAAATAAGATGAAAGGAAGAAAACTTCTGGAAATCATTAATAAGTAAATAATGATACTTTAAATAAAATCATTTACGTGTTGGGGTGGTTTCTTTCCCTTGGCTCAGTAAGTAGGAGGTGCAGACTAAATCTTTTACTATGGCTACAGGCCAGGTCCTACACCTGACTTATAAGCAAAGGCCTAAGTTAAGCTTTCTGCAAATCTCTATCCAGGCTTGAGCCTAAACTTGAGAACTGGAGCCCTTCGGAGGGGAACACTCTGGGCAGGGGAGAAATTTCTCTGCGCATATAAGAAGTTCTTCCTTCCGAAGCCAGAACAACCTGGCTGTCCCAAAAACATAAATTAAGAAATTAATTATCCTTAGGTTTATTCTATTCTATACTTTTGTTGTTTTGGTACTGAAAATATTTAGGAACAAGCTGAAAAACGTTGCATAATCCTGGCACGCTCAGCAGGTGCTGCATGATGCAGCAAACAACTGTAGAGAGGAGTAATTTGATCGAGAAAGGTGTGGCAGATTTTTGATTTCTCAAAAGAGTATCAGATTTCTGTGAGGTACTTAATTTTGCCAACATTAAAATGCAACAGAAAACGTCATGTTCCTTAATCATAACATGGCAAAGGAAATGAAACAGGGAGATATCTGCTATCAAGTCTGGAAGAGTTTTCATCCTTTTGTTTTCAGCAAAGAGACTTTCTTGTGATTCAATCTTTCTCTCTGAATAAGATGTCGATTTTTGAAAACATTAAGTTTCAATGATGCAATTAAACTGAAGAAAAGTTGGACATGAATATATCGATATGTTTGTTTTGAGGGTTTTACAAACTAGATTTAGTAAGAGATATGAGTGGATACTTAGGTTAGGAAATGGGCTCATGTTTTGTTTTTGAAGCTTAGTTCTGTCAGGTTTTTAAGCATTGTGGAATTTATGCCCATCCTCAAATGCAGCACTGGAAAGAGCATTTTTCTCCTACAAACAATTTTGGACAGCTGACCGAAGCCTGCTAAACCTTAATTTAAAGCTCAGGTACAAATACATTTTAACTTTATGTACAAAAAGTTTTATAGGTGGGTTTAATATATGTTTCACCTGACATTAAGTACCATTTTACACAATAAATGAGACTTACAACTGAGTTGTATTTGAAGATGGTAGCACTGTACACTTGAAAGTAAAATATTCTAAAGAAATCATGTTTCCCTAAAAAAAAGTAATCTTACAAAGGAAATATTTTGCATTTCATGCCATTGTCCTCAATTTCTATTTATAAAAAAAGGACTGCAGCTTGGATAACAAGGAGGATGGAGTGGGCTCGTCACGAGTGTTTCAGATACGTGTTTCCTTTCTTCTCCTTACGTAGCCGCCTGCTCTTCGGGCTCTGGGGTTTCCTCACATGAGTGTCCCAGCTCTGTGCCAGTCACATTGGGGTAGCCCTGGACTAGACTGGTTGGACTAGACAACAGGGCAGCTAGATGCTGGCCACTGCAAGTGCTGAAGAGCCCTCCTTGTTCCTCTCAGTCCTGTTAGGTGTTTACTACAAAAACACACCTTGAAAAGCTCTCTCTATAGATGACCTACAGGTGTAAATCCCATTGGGAATTAATAGCAATTTTTTTTTTCCTAAGTGATCAATGTACTTTTGAAAATCCTACCCATAGCTTTACAGAAAAGATAACAATGTACAGGAAGATAACATTTGCTCACCTGAATTTCTGATGGCCTATATTTGGTGTTATGAAACTTCTGGTTTTGCAGAGTTACTGCCACCAAACTCACCAAGGTCACTGTGCTGAAGAAGGAATGCTGTTTTGATTGAAACTCAGTGGAAACAAGCTTAGAGATTTTACTTTTTTTTCTTGATATTGTTGTGCTTCTGAAAAAGTGACTAGTTAAAGGACCACATCCTGCTTATCCAGCAGAGCGCTCATTCCTGGGTGCGTGGAATCTGCTCTGCAGCACTGAAGCACCGTCAGGGGGAAAGCGCTAAACGCTGAGGTGCTGCAAATAGGCAATGCTTGTTCTTCCCAGCACCTCAAATTGGTTTTGTCTTATACAATCATAACACAAGCTGGATATTGAAAATACGTGATTCAATAGTTTGAGCTCTCCTCTGAATTCAAAATTCAAAACACGTTTCCTGAAACCTACTTCAATGATGAAAATATTGCTAGTTCTAGTGCAAAGGTGCATCTGTTTTATTTACAACAGTGTCCGAAGTTAACTTTAATTATTTCACTTTGCAGCTCATAAATGATCCTAGCTCAGTAATGAGGTCATCTTACTCCTCTGCACTTCACATAAGCAGTAGAGATCATATGTTCATATAGAAAAATAAGTTTTAAAGGTCTTCTAGCTACTTAAAAGAATGATTGTAACAGAGCTGCTCCTAACAGTCAAAGTTTTGTAGATTATTTCCTATGTGAAGTCCTTAAAAGTTTTAGTTTTCTGTGAGTTCTATGGTTTGCTTGAATAGTTTTCAAATTAAAACCTAGTGGTTTCTGCCTTTATTTTTTGGCCACAGGACTGTCAATAAACACCTATGTGAAATCAGTATGGTTTGATTTTACCACACACACCCACCTTATTCACTTCTAAAATTATTTTTGAGAAAGTGCAAACTCAAAATTCAAAGGTCAATTAACAAATCAAATTATTTGCTTTAAATGACAAAGCCATGAAGTGCAAAGCTAGCTACCTTTATGGATGAGGATGCTCCACAGCGTGGAGACAATGCCAGCCTCGTCTTGCAGACCTTCCTTCCACATTTCCTGAAAATTAAAAAGGAGAGAAGAGTTAAAGCAGGATTTCACAACTATCTCCTAAAGGAGATCAACTTCCAATGTGAAAAAAGTCTTGTATCTTATTAAAAAAAACAAAAGTGCAGCCTCAGTCATGATCAGTATCTTGTTTTGGTGCTATTAAGAGAGCACGGCAAGAGGGTAGTGCTCTTGGCTAGATACATTCACAAACCCAAAAACATGCACTAAATGAAAACTAGGCATAACAAATGCTTTTCAGGCACTCGCTGCCCGAGGCTGCACATTTCCAAAACTCTTCCTCCAAATCTGTTACCGTATACAAACGGTTGGCACGCACACGCCTAACAAGTCTGAGTGCAGATGGTTTTAGTGGTCTTAATGGTGCTTTTCTTTTTCATTTTTCTTCCTTTCTTTCTGCACGTGTACAGATGTGGATGTGGAGGAGAGAAGGAGATGGAAAGTGTCACAAGAGTCTCATGTGTGTTAACTGTGGAAGTAGCGTTCTCCTTCATGTTTTCCTCCTTTGAGAAGCTCTTATTTGGTATTTTAAGTGTCCTAGCAGCTTGCACAGGGTTGAAAAAATACCATATAGAAAAGCCAGGCTGGGCCACACCACATCAGCTTGAGGAACAGACACTGCCACATGGGAGCCACCACCAAGCCCAGCAGTGAGGTGGCCTGAGAGACCTCTCACCCCAAGCCCTCTTTGGACACCTGACACTGCGCTCCGGGCTGGCTCCCGCACTAGGTATTTTCTTCCTAAAGGAAAGAACAGCCTCTGTTTAAAAGAGAAAGCTTCCAACCTCAGTAACATCTCTGTCAGTACCGATTGCACAACAAACCCTACCTAATTTCAGTGAAGAAGTGAGAAATAAATTCACCGTTCTGCAGTTCACTCCAATTGTGTTTGTCGTTGCTTTTTGGTGGGTGGGTGGGGGTTTAGTTTTTGTTAGCAGCCAGCGTCTCTGGCTGTACCGCAAGCAGTCTGCTCGGAAGGGAGGAAAACATACATTTGTCATGGACAATCTATGCAGAAAATTAATAAAGAAACTAGTAATACAGTTTCAACTGCTAATACACTGATGTGCATGGTGCATGTACGTACAGCAGCTCGAGGAAGCTCCACAGAGTAAAAGAGGGCGACTTGCTGAAAACAGTATTTGGTGATCAGAAGCGACTGAAGTACTGCCGGCTTGGCTCAGCCATCTGTCTGCTTTCCCTCCTCCTCATGAAATGCACCAAATTTAACCAAATGTGGCAGTTTTGTAAGGGGAAGAGGGGGTACAGTCAAGGCTCTCTATGGATCAGACCTTCCCCAGTCACAGTTTACATTCACAGAGCAAATGGCGCTGAATTATTCAAACTTTTTGGAGTTGAAATCACTGGATTCCTACTGGGTAACCGGTGTATTAGCCGTAATGAAGTGGTTTCTGTTTTGTGAAATGGAGGGGGGAGAGGAAGGATGCTGCCTGTACACTGCAAGACACTTTGCAAATGTCCTTGTTAGCTTCTCAAAAGGCTGGTTTGTAAGCAGCCTGAGAGGTAGGAAAATGTTCATTTTGCAGGGAGGGAAATTAGGGTTATTGAAGTACCAAAGCATTAATGGAAGTAACTTTTCCAGTCCTTCTACTAATCCATCAGAGCTACAACTACCATCCAGAGCATTCCAATTCTCAACTTGTTTTTTAGCTGCAATTTTCATACCTGTTTTGAAAATGTTTGCGTGTCTATGGACCCTTGGGATCCTTGGACCAAGAGTTCCATGTGACTCGAAAAAATAAAGATGAAGCAAACAACTGAGAATACGAGTCTTGGAGGTTTCAAATGAGATCCATTTGTATATTTTGAAACACTACATAATAGGTCCAAAAATTAGTAAGAGTCTAGTCTTGCCTAGCCCAATAAAACAAAAACAGGGACCTAATCATAAAATCCAAGTTCCACATCTAATGGCCAACATGTATTTATATACATGTAAATACCAGGAGCCTTTTGCCTGTTGAGCTGGACTCGGCCAAACATTTCTCACCAGCTGCGCTCAGGATGCAATTGTGCCGAGCAGGAGTTGCACGTGCACCCAAAACACCAGCAGTTGGCTCAGCGAGTTGCGAACACCTCCACCTATCTGCTGAGATAAATCTGAGCCGTTAAGTAACACACAAACTGATGCAATACTTCCCTGCACTAAAATTATAAGGACTAAACTTTACGAAGCAAATAAAATTAAAATAATTAAGAAAGGACCAGCCTCAGATTTTCCTCTGCATGAGGTTTTCCAACTGCTGTTAAATACCTAACTTTTTCCTGGTGTTCATAGGTTGTCATGTCAGAGAAAATCACAAGCCAGTACCAACCCAATTCACCATCATCCCCAGTTTCAAGCTTTGAGGTGATGAATAAAGAAACTTTTAAAAGTGATTGATTATTAACATGTTCACAATGTTTTCAACCACATCTGTAAAGGCAGTAAGAAATTTCATGCTGCTTTTGAACTTCCTCAATTGGTTTAAAATCAGAAAAAAATATATTCTGCAGGACATCTGACCAACTTGTGCTTGTGAAGCCCAGGGAAATCACCTGGTCCAGTAGCAAAACCGCTGACTGTGTGCAGATAGTGGACACAATTTGAAATAAAAAAAGACAGAAAATATCAGACTCTGCAGCCTGTCAAGGATGGCTCCAGAACAAGCTTCTTTTCACATAATAGCACAGTAATACTAATTTTTAAGCTATCTCTTAACAGATGAAGCCTTTTTACAGGAACTCAGAAGTAACAGCATTTTCTACAAGCAGTATCCTTCTATGCCACAGCTTCTGCACGCCTGATTGTCGTGTGGGTGGGAACTCCTACCTGCAATAAACCAAAAGCAATAACCATCCCCCCATGAACTGCAGTCATGATTCCACATCTCCTTGGGGAACAGTCCCTCTCAATACCAAATCATCAACGTGAAGTAGAAAATAACTTCATAGCTCTTGACTCTTCAGTTAGTTAGGACTCAAACGAGACCGGCACTTGAGACTGGTGTAAGCAGAAGCAAATCTGGCATGGGTTACCTTTCCAGAGCACCTCAAGTGTCTGTTCTGGTAATTCGCAGATGAGAGATCTCACAGTCACTGTCCACATATGGAAAAGACACGACTGCAAACCAGCAAAACAATTAATAGTCAAAGGCTGTTTATACTTCAGAATAAAAATCAGTGAAAATCTCTGCCTCCAGAGACTCCATGTGTATTGAATTCCAGGTAGAACTCCCAATGCAATTGATCAAAAAGACCTTTGTCTTCAGCGAACGTGCATCTGATCAGTATCTGATATTTGAGCTGCCAGTTAGATCAATGGTTTCCCTGGTAAAGGCCAGAAATTAAAGGAGAGCACTGCTTCCTAAGAAGGCGATCAGCAGCGCTTGGGCAAAGCACAGAGATCCCAGTTCTTCGTGGAGAGCTAAACAGTCCCTGTGTTTGCACAGAGCTGACTTGAAGTCACTGTGCTCCCGTACTCAGGTTATCTCAGGGGTCTCCTCTGAACGGTGTAAGGAAACGCAGCCTGTCACACACATCAAGATTTCCAGGAGCCCAGCAGGTTGGAAGAAAGGGTAAAAAAAGAGGACTAGATCCTGAAAACATGTGCACTCATCCATAGCTGCGAATACTGAAGTAGCCCCATTGATGTTACAGGGTTGGCTGTTCACTAGGCTTACTGGCAAGACGGGAACCTGGCCTGGTAAACCCCTTGGGGTGAAGGGATCCATCTGGATTCTGCCCACAAAAAGTCTCAGCACCTGCTCTGAGAGACTCTTAGGCCACTAAACCAAATCAACCAATAATCATTCTGTTCTGTACAATAAAATTGTGAGTTAGATACTGTCCCTGCAAGAAGCTACCCTGTAGTCTCCCTGGCTTGTGCTCAGGGCAGGTGAGAGGCAATGCCACCCTATAGGGCCGGCTTTCTTGGAGAAGGGCTTGGTGCTCGCTTTATCAGTCCCAGGTTAGAAAAGAAATTCCAACCAACTTCTTCCTATGTAAGGAGAAGGGGGAGTGTAGGGGACAGAGCGGTCTTTGGTACGTCCCTGCCATCCTGCACAGCCCCAGCCTGCTATGCTGGACATCAGGACTGAAGTAGCTGCACTCACTCCGGACCATCTAAATGCAAATTTCTCATTCCGAATAAAATACTCACCTTCCAAGCCAATTGATAGAACTGGAGCAGTGAAAGAAGCTTTAACCCATAGAGAATCAATCCCAGTTAAAAAAATGGCTCCGGTAAAGTGGCTGCTGAATCTATCACATTGCATATCGGTAAAAGTAACTTGAATTTCTTATCCTATCCAAGTGCCTTAATTTTATGTCTCTGCTAATTCCTTAGCCTGCAAATTCCCAGAACCAGAAATGTCCTGACAGGCTTTTCTGGCCATCATGAAATGCACTTACTACCTCTACATGGGAAAGTAATTTGGTCTTCTGATTTTCAGCAGGGATTTCTGCATGCAGCGTGGTGACTTAGCAACTCCCAGGGTGTTTTGTATGCTGAAAGTTAATCAGTGATTCCCTTCTTCAAGTCAGGCCATATTATTCTTCCAGTTGGATTAAATAATATTTTTTTTTCTAAACTAATGCAAAAAAAAAAAAGAAGTTAATATTCTTTTAATCATAATCGTACTAACTAGAAATAAATTGAGCCTGATTTTATGATTGAGACATAGTCCCATATAGTGGACTGTGATTAGAAATGTTGTGGGTTGGGGCTGTGTACAGTATATGGAACAGATCCCCCAGTCTGGTCGTCGTGCTCTGTGTTATAATAATGCAAAGCAATTGTGAAGTGTGTTTAACTAATCATATGAGGAGTCTTCAGCCCTGGAGAGTCTCTGTACCATGGGAGGCCGCCGTCAGATTCATGCTAATCTGTGCCCAATGCCTGATGTGAGGCACTGCTGTGAAAATAAAGGTATTTTCTGTTTCAACCATGGCTGGTGGAACTGTAGTCATTTTAGGGCCATGGGCAGATGGCATCATCTGGACATGGGTCTATTAAAGGGTGGAATGTGAAGGATTGAGGTGAGTTCTGAGGGTACAAAAAGCTCTGGCTAATGCCTTTTGCGTTGCTTTTTCTTGACAATCATAAAGACAGAGTCTCTGTGCAGGACATTAAACCATTTCAGTTAATTTTGATATTTGAAGCTGAGATCCATTTTCAGGTCGAGTTGACCTTTCACAGACAACATTCCACTGGAACCTTCCTGGGGTTTCCAATAGCGAACCACGGTCCCAGGGATCAGTAACGTGCCCAGGAAATCAGTTGCCCAAAGGCTCTGATCTAAAGCCTATTTTTCAGGTGGAACCAAGAAAAGCCAGTGGAAGCATTTCGACTGGAACAGAAACCAGAAGTCTTTTCCTAGAAGATGTTCAAAAGGAGCAGAATTGTTGGCATCCTGACAATTCCCACATCACATAGACAGGAAAAGCACTATCAATGCAGGCCTTCTTCTGGATCAGCCTCAGGCTCTTTCCCACCCTTCCACCTGCACTGCCAACAGCAACAGCGATTGATACAGCTCAGCCACGGCCGCTGCTTCTGAAACACCCAGGTCTACAGCCGAGCAGCGTTACACAGTGAGCAGGGAACGCCACACTGGCAGCCCTCCTTTCATGAAGGTATTCCCAACAGCCTGCGATGCTGGATGTGCTGTAATTCCCACATGGCAGCAGTTTTCCAGCTCCAACTGCCCCCGACAGCTCCGCTCCCCTGGAAGCGCAGGGCTGACAGCTCAGGAACGAGAGCGGCAGAGCTGGAGGCAGCTTTCCTGGCAGCCGGCCTGCGCTCGCAGAGCTCTCACCCAGGCCGTGCTGGTGCAGGGGAGCTTTCTGAACAACATGTGAAAGCCCAGGGCAAGAGGCAAACAAATTTCTCTTCTCTTTGGGAGAAAACAGAATGCTGTGCAGTAATTAAATTTGCCAGGCTCTGCTGTAGTACGATGGTGCAGATGAGAGGATGCAGATGTGTATTCTAGGGCAGCCTACTTTCACAGTGAAGCATTGGAAGGGTTCTTTTACAAAAAAAAAAAATAAATGGCATTAACAAGTCTGTCTTAGCCCTCCCTAGTCCAAAAGGCAGGATTTTTGAAATATAGCTTACCAGGTTTTGGGGGTTTTTTTCTACACTAAAAGAAAGAGGCAAATTTTAACACTAACAGAAGTACAAACATTGATCCTTTACAGACATGAAGTAACAGAGATCTTGTTTTCTTAACTCAGAAAAAATATAGAACAAAGCATAGCTGAAGTAAACAGAAGGACACCCACTTATTTTAAAGGATTTCAATTCAGACCCCTTATGACTAGGTCCCACTGATCTCAATGGAAATTATTTGTCCCTAAGAAGGAGGGCTGTGCAGAGCCTGATTTTCACATGATTATTCTCTTTAAATACATTCCCTCAGCTTTCGAGGAAATGGAGGTGGACAGAGTCCAGAGTATGCCTTTGAACTCCGGGATATTTTATTTGCTATACTGGAGTACTGCATTACAGCATGGCCCCAGAGCTGTGAGGAGTTCATTTCGGATCGTGCCTACAATCACCTGGGAAATCTCCTTTTATTGTTGTACGCTCAGATACCATCATGATCCAAGTCCCTGGGCTGATCAGTGCAAATAGCTAGTGAATACATGTATAACCTCTCCTGATTATCATGCAGCTGTACTGTGCAGCAGCTTTCCTCCATTTACTTCGTCATTACCTGTTTAATGTTCCTCTGTCTCCCTCCTTTCAAAAGGGAAATCTTCTTGACCTCAATCAGTGTTTCTTCAAACTCCTTCCTCCCCCACCCCTATCAAGTTTATGCTCCTCTGTCAGCCCTTAATGCTCATTCACTAGAGCGGATTGTCCTTGATCACTTGCTGTCACTCTCCCACCCTGTCTTCCTCTGTTAGGACACCTTCTGTGTCAACATACCCAGATAATTGTCGGTACTGACATCCTATATTCAGGCCAGTAGTGTTTAAGCGAGAGCGAGTATCTGCTTTCAGAAGGCAGCCAGAGATACCAGGACAGTTACTGCCTTCCCGTGATTTCACGCAGCGAAGTTTTGTACTAGGCCTTGCTCTCTGACTTGTGATTTTCTGTTGTAAAACTGAACGTGTGACACAAAGGGGAGGGCAGAGGAAGAGAAAGAGTTACCCGGCACTATCTGATTTGTTTGTTACTTTGTTTGTTATATCCCATTTACTTCTCCCAGGTGGAGCCATCGCGGGGAATAGCAGGCAGGCAGTGGACCTGCGCTTTCTCAGCTTAGCCAAAGGCAGAAAGGACCTCTCCAGTCACAGGTGTCTTGTGTCTTGCACCTGAACACCACCCCTGCTGCAGCAAACATCCAACTTTGGAAAACCGGCTTTGCGCTGCCCCTTGTGTTGTATAATCCTGGAGGGTATTGGGTGCGCAGTGGTGGAGAGCCTGAAAAAATGAATATAGTTGGTGTTTGTTCTGTGGGGCATGCCTGGAACACACTTCTACAAGCATGGATAGTGCCTTGGACGCTTCCAAAGGCAGTTAAGAAGGCATTCAAGAGGTATTACGGTACCACCCAAAAAGGGCACAGGGACACCTGGGCTCACTTTTGGACAATTTCATGGTTTCCGATACCATTGCTTGGATAGATACAAGACTCCCCACCACAAACACACCTACACTTGATGCTAACGAAGTCTTCTTCATTGACTTTGCCAACATAAGAGGGCAAGAGAATGGCTCTTCTGGAGGCTGGAAGTGTAGACAGCTGTAGGTAGCCCAGCGGTTTGCAGGGGGTGTGTTGTCCTCTGTGCCACTGTACAACAGAGCTGCTGCTCTTGCGCGGAAGTGTCTAGACAGGCAGTTTCTGAGAGCAAAGACGAAAGATTTCAACTCTGTATATGCCTGAATTGTACCTTGGCCAGAGTAACTTTAAACTTTGAAGCGTGAATGAAGAACCTCTTTGCTCTTAACATACTCATGTTGTCTTTTGTATTTCTCCCACCATTTCCAGCACTCATTCAGAAGTCATGGGGGTAGAAAAGCCCAGATCCAGACAGGGAGATTTTGTACTTACTGCCAACTCGTGCCTCAGCTTTTATAGCCTCTTTCTTCAACACAAGCCAAACTGAGTTTCACCCTTTTCAGTATTTCAAACTTCTCAGTGTCTCAAAATAGCTATATCCTATTAGAAAAGCAAACATCAGCTTATATTACCCACTAATTACCCCAGCCCAAAGCCCCGAGCTACCCAGAACTGAGCTCACTCTTCCACTGAACTTGTCATTAACCTCCCGGTCCCCTTTTAAAGCCCACCAAGTCCCCCGCCACGGAGCCGGTTTGCTCAGCTCACAGCCAAGGACGGCCGGGAAGGTTAATGGTGTTTCTCACTTTCTTCAGCTCCCTTGTTGGCACGGTGGGATTCCTGCAGGCTCTCACACCACTCATTCTTGTGCCAAAACTGCTCTTTAGCTTAACTTAAATGGCCCTCTTCCCTTCCTGCTACTAACTCTTCTGAATTACTTATGAAGAGCAATTGTATAAGCTCTACAGTCTTTTGCTGAGCTAATTACCCTTGTGCGCGTTCCCTCCTAGGAGAGCGACTGTCCCCAGCCACCACCATTGCCTCTGCTCCAGGCTGGCCACATCCTCCCTGACTGAGAGCGACTGGTATAAGGCAGCAGGGATGAGATCTCTCCTGAGATTTCTATGATAGCACTAATAAGTCTTGCTCTTTGCAGGAAGTACCTTGCCTAATAGATTTTGTGGTCACCTCTTTTTTTCTTCACAGCCAACACATCTCCGTGGCTCATCGTCACCTGGTGACTAATAAAACCGAGACTCACTCCTCCTCTGCCATTCATAGCTGATGAGCTCCAAGAAATTTCCATGATTAATCCCAAAACACGGAGACTATTACTTTGCTGTTAGATAAATTTCCATTTCTACCCCGCTGGTCCTCCTGTTCACACATTATGCCTTCACGTAATATTCCAGCTCCCGCTCTGTTGGCAGTACCTCCCAGTCCGGTATCAACAATGTACTGCTTTACCTCCTGCCTTGCACTTCTACCACTAAAGGAGAACAAGAGCAGTATGAAGTATGATCCCAGGGAAACTCCTTCATTAATTTCCTTCCTTGTTGATAGTTTTTCCTCCAAGAGCATGCATGGTCATCACCCTCTCTGGAGCAGAGGAACAACTGGCCCAATAGCCGTTAGCTTTTGTCTCTCTCATATACAACAGCATGAATGTGACATCTACTGTGGGTGAAAAAAA
>VWZK01012353.1:0-22761 GCA_013396935.1 Baryphthengus martii
GGACTGGGGATTTGCGGGGAGAGGGGGAGAGAGAGAGAATAGCTTTGCCCTCCTAAACTTGCAACAGGAAATGGGAATTCACAGCTGAGGGGAGCTAAATACAGCTCCTCTTATCTCAGTCAGAAACACCCTTCTCTAAGATGCATGACTGAGCTTAACCATAAGAGTAAGTTCCAGGTAACTATATCCCAAAATAAAAGCTCAGTTATTGCAGCTGCAGCTTGAAGACTTGCTTTGCAGCCCCAAGTCAGCAAGAGAGTGGGCACTATGGGGAGCGGCAGAGATAAACAAAAAGCAAAAAAATCAAGAACAAACAGACCAGGTTTCAAGCTCAGTATGCTGACCTGGGTCAAGGCATTCAAAATGGGCTGAAGAGAGCAATTTCATTGTTATTTTTCAGAGTCCTTCCTCTATTCTTGCTTTCTTTAATCCCTAAGACTCTCACACCAGCCTAAATTAAACCTCCTGAAAAAGAAATGTAGTTCCTGGAGTCTGCAGTATCACCAAGTCTCCCCTGACGTTCCTTTCTTAAATAGAAGTGGCCAGTATTATCCAATGGCATTTCCTAAATAGGTTAGAGCACCAGAACCAGAAGTCAAAAACAGAAAAGTCACCTTTCTGCTGTGCTGAAATACTGTGGTCCTCTGACATTTTGGCTTTTGAAAATACATCAGGGAACAAGATTTGTGGAGATACACACATACATCATCAGTCTAAGAATTGATTTTGTACTGACAGAAATTAAGTCTTGGTGATTTCAGACAGCTTCAAGATTGAGGAGACAAAATGAGGTCACAATTTTTGATTTCAGCTCTAAATGTTTGTGTGAATCTTGTTTCAGGAATCTTAATCCTTTACAATGTCTCGTCCCTGATCCTATTAGCCTTGTTAAGACCTGGCAAACTTGCACCAGTGTAAGGATATGTGAGACAGTTCTTTTTGCCACCTTTCTAATCAGAAGAGTAAAGCACTTTTGTCAAAGAATCTGTCTTAGTCTGCCAGCCACATTGTCAACAGAATGCAAATGGGGAGAGAGAGAGAAAGAGAAAGAGAGAGGAAAAAAACAGAGAGAGAGAGGAAAAAAACACAAATGTGGCTGGGGAAGGAAAAGGAGACACAAGGGGTGGAGAATCTATTTTGTCCCTCAGTTTGTCACATGAGTTTTGATACATGTATGTGTATTTCTTCTTGCTGATCTGCCATAATCCTAAATATAGACTTCCGACAGGGTAGACTTAGTCTATCTTTAAACTGTTGCTGAATATTAACATTTGTTTAGCTAAGCTGGATCTTTGTTACCTAGGACACCTCACCAAACTTCCACATATTTCTGAGCATCTGAGCATATTTCTAGTACAGAGAAACATGGGCTGCTACACAGCATTATGATGGAGTCTTCATAGCTCATGCCAGAGCCTCTTAAATATCTTTCCAAGAGTAAACACAGGGGCAAATAAAAAAAAAAACAAAAAACTTCCCTGCCCACCATTACAAAGGTATTTGGAAGATGGCAATCTTCCCTAGAAAGAAAACAACAAGATATTGGAGGCAAAAAATTAGATTTTCACCTTCTAGGTTGTTCAGACTAATAGAATTCAGAATAGGGAAGTCTGGATAGAGGTCAGCTGGGAACTCAGTGGGTAGTATTTTTCGTTTAGATTAGTTTTATGGTTGAGAAAAAGGTATAGTGAACTACAAAAAAATGATGCTAGTTGATTTGAGACCTTTTACTATAACTGTAGTTACAGAGTGTTTGAGGAAATAACCATTTTGCATGCATGTAAAAAGCTCTCAGGCATATTTTATCAACTTAAGTACCTCAGGAAGTAGCTCTGGGCCCTGGTTAAGTTATGAGACCACCTATCTTTCTGAAATGGTGTAATTCAGTCTTTACAGGCCAAATTCCATTCAACCCTCCTGCAGCAGCTGTGCTAAACCACAAAGGCCTTTTCTTAGCCATATCTTTCATTTGGAGCTCCTGTTTAAATTGTCTAGTCTACCTACATAGTTTAGTATTTCTCCAGATCATAAAACTGCTTAATGTAATATGATGTGATGCAAATGTCAGCTTGAATCACAGTTAAAAAACAAAAAACACTTTTTGGGGCAGCCTAAAAATTAGAAATGGTAAATAAATATTCTGCTGTCAGCATGTCTGTGCATCAGGCTGATCAACAGTCTGGCCTTTCACTGCTGGTGTACTCTGAAAAGCAGCAATTTTGCTTTTGCATTTTAATAAAACTAGCAAATATTATCAAGGGGGTCTAGGACTTTGAAATGGTAATAGTTTAGTCTCATGAAATACGTTATTCTTGGATAAAACAGGATGAGTACCATGCATCTACAGGGACAAATCAAAACAATGTGGTCTGAAAAACTATTTAGGTGATATAAATAACATTCTTCTTTTCAAAGGAAAATTTAGTTAGGATTCCATTGAAACCTTTGATTATCAGTAGCTTTACTTTAACTTGGCCATTCTTAACATCACTCAAGCAGTTAGAATAATTTAATAGCATGAAAATCATACATAAATAGATGAGAGGAATGTAGCTTACTGACTGTCAGAAATTACCTCTGAACTTTTTTCTCAATGTCCTACTCTGATTCAATTGGTAAATTGGAGGTGGTTTTGTTGTTTAAATTAAATGGATTTCCCCAAGTTGAATGTGTCTTTTGCTTGTGACTGTAACTGGTGAGAGAGCCCTCCCTGTTCTCATCCAGACTCTGGGCCCTTATGTAGTGTTTCCTTCTCATCACACTGGAGGGGGGTAGGAAAGAAGGAGCAGCTGAGGGTTTATTTTGCTGCCAGCTGGATGGGTTTAAACCACAACACCCTGATCTTAACGTTCTTTGACGTTAGTCCCTGTAGATAGATTCCCCAGTAGCTAATCATATTGTTCTCAAACCTTTATGCCTTGAAGACTAAAACATCTAGTGATGCATTGAAAGGTATAGTGTCTTCCACTAACATTTAAAGTTTAGTTCAGCTCCTTCACTGTTTGGATCTTTCTGCTCTTTTTTTGCTTACTCTTTCTAGGGAATTGCCCCTGTAGCAAGAAACCGTGAAAAGACTATTCTTGGAAAGACATATCCGGATCAAGGAGCAAGCAAAAAGGAGGAAGGAGGTATCCTCAGTTTCGATCTCCCAATGAAGGTGTCTCCAGGTAAAAAGTCACCTCCATATGGGCTTTCCCAATGGAATAATGATTATTAGAATGTAGCTATGGTTTACCACACAGAAGACTATAATTTCCGTGCTGGATTGTGAATCATGAACTAGTGGTTTACTTCAGTCTAAATTATCAGCCAATTATTATTTCTCAGGCAAGCAATAATCTCTTTCATGAGGGAAAGCCTTCAAAGGGAACATTTTCAATTGAGAACACAAAATGCTTAGAAATACAAGGTGAAGAAAGGTTAATCTCAGCTTGGTGAGAGTTTTCTTCCTTCTCTAAACAGTATAGAGCCTCAAGTGGTTGGAAAGGCCTTGAATACAGAGATTTTAATTTACCCCTTTGCTATAATCCATTTAAAATGTACAGTTGTGAACCTGATTGATTGGTATTTTAAGGGCAGCAGCCTAAAAGTGAAATAGTGACAGACAAGATAAAACAGAAGGAAAGAAACAGCAGTCCTGGTAAAACTGATGTAAACTCATGAGGAAAACCAAAACTTACCCAGGAGAACAGTAAAATACATGATTTAGAGTTAGCTGATAGCACCAGCCAGGAGATATTCTGCAGAATTCTACAAATGAAGCTACTGTGGTATTTTTCACCAAGAAAGAAGAATATAGATATTCTCTCAGTTATTCATTTCTGGTTTCATTCTCAAGTCCTGAACCAACTAGCCAAGAAAATACACCAATATGTACTGTGGAGTTGGGGGGGGGTGGGGCATGAAGATAGTAGTTTCATTCCCCCTCCCATGAGCCATTAGTTTCTAAGGGAAAGGCACTGCTGTGCTTCTTCCAGAAGGCAGGGGACTGGAATGATGCCAAGATATCTGCCTGTTTGATTTTTAAAGCTTCTCCACTGCATTACACAGAGATGCTGGAAAGACTCACACCCAGGGCAGATGTGCCTGCAGCACACCACTAGCCTCAGCTGGAGCTGCCCAGAGCATGCTGATGGTCTACACAGCCTCTTGCCCACAGAAATTGCCAGACAAGCAGCAGGGTTTATTTGGGTCCTGTCACAGTGTCCCTTGCCTGTCTGATCCCAGTACTGAGTCAGGATACAACTATGCCCTGTTCTGGGAGAGAAAAAGTACTAGCATCGCTGTACCAAGCATGATGGCACTCAGGAAAGCACATCTCAACAGAGCATGGCATAGCACTCTTCATCATGCCAAAGGGCCCTCCAGAAACCACATCAATTCCTCTCACCCCTCCAAAATTTTCTTTTAAACTCAACCTTTTTGTCCTTCATTGTCATGCTTTGCCAAGAAAGGATCACATGAAATTACGCAGTTGCCTTTTCAGTCTGTTACAAAACTAGAATTCCAGGATTTTAATTTGATTTATTGGTATGTTATAACTTCTCCATCCAGTCCTTCCTGTTCCTCTATCTTT
This sequence comes from Baryphthengus martii, assembly GCA_013396935.1. Lineage (NCBI taxonomy): Eukaryota > Metazoa > Chordata > Aves > Coraciiformes > Momotidae > Baryphthengus > Baryphthengus martii. The sequence goes on from VWZK01012353.1 coordinate 4,577, forward strand.
GAACTTTATTTGGATGTCTGAAATGTTGAGTTGTTCATCTACCCGACTAACAGGTCAAAATGCCATGTAAGCATCACTTCATAGTTTGATGGGTTTTTTGAGTGTTAGTTCAGCTGATGCAGTTGAGTTTCCCTGAGGGGAAGTGGTGGTGAGGAAGAGCAGAGGAGACAAGAAAGAACATAATCATGAAAATCTCTAGTGCAAGTGAGAGATGGGAAGCAATGGTATCACCAGATGGTAGACCTTGCTGGGATAAGGAACTGAAGTGATTGTTGAGGGGCGAAAAACGCGTTTACAAAGTCAAAATACAAACTAATGGGGGAAAAAAACTGCTAAAAAATAATGTGAAAATATGATAAGAATTTACAAATTTTTAACTAAAGATTAGAAACTGGATTGTAGATGGTGCCCCTAATCTCTCAGGTGTTGCGTTTTAGCCATATAGGCTATTTTACAGTAGTGGTGATTTTCATTCACTTGCATTTCTTTTAAACTCATTAATTATTATTTGGCTTCTAGTTGTTAAACTCACTACCTGGCATTGAAACTTGTTTACAAAAAGGGAACTGTTTCAGGGAACAAAGAAAATCCATGCTAGTTCTACATAGAGGTGTAAAATATCATTTTCTAAAACAGGTTTGTAACAAAATAAACATGCTTCCAGCACAGAGTTCATGGGCAAATATGAATTCAGTATTAGCAAACTTGTCTTCACATCTAAAGGAGGTAGCTAAGGATATTTCTGTTGTGTGTTCCCTCCACTGAAGTTAGATCAACAATTCCAGTCTCTCCATGGAAATGACAATGATGCTCTTGATCAAAGTCTATGAATAAGCTCCGGCAGAGCAGCTCTTGTTCTCTTTCCTAAGGCAGCAGTAGGACGGTACTGGTTCCATACTAACAGAGATATTGAAAGGTTTGCTTCTGGAAAGGAGAAAACTGAAGTGCTTCAGGGCAAAAAGGCTGCAGAGTGTACAGAAAGAGGATAGATTTTAAAGGCAATCATACACTGAGAATTTCATAATACCCACTGATTGAATCACATATCAGGTGGTCCACATAGTCAAATACCCTTTGTTTCTATATATTTTCACAATATTCAAGTTTTTGCAAGTTCATGACAGCTGCCTTTATTACAAGACAATCTGGCTGATAGCAAGTGCACTATTAATGGTCGTCTGCACACTTCTGACTCTACCGCCCAGTTATTGACCACTAATCTCCAGCAGTCTGAAGGACAAGTCAATTTGATGTATAACTTCTCTTAATGTGTTTTTTTTTAATACTGTGATGATAACACATGCACATTTATCTTCATTGTTGCTTCTGGGAAATTGGAAGGTTGTCTGTAACAAGATTTTCCCGTTTAGTTAAATAATTATATTAGGATTTTAAAGCACTCTGTTATCAGAAGGCAGCAACAAACCTCTAACCTGACAAACAGTACATGGATGAAGATATGTATTGTAGTGATAGGACAAGGGTAACAGATTCAAACTGGAAGAGGGTAGATTTAATTTAGATATAAGGAAGAAATTCTTCACTCTGACAGTGGTGAGACACTGGAACAGGTCGTCCAGGGAAGTTGTGGATGCTCCATCACTGGAGATGTTCGAAACCAGATTATATGGGGCTTTGAGCAACCTGGTCTAGTGGGAAGTGCCCCTGCCCATGGCAGAGGAGTTGGAACTGGATCTTTATGGTCCCTTCCAACCCAAATCATTCTATGATATTTTAGCAAATAGTATTTCAAAGCTCTTCTGCACGTTGCTGTAGAATTCTCAATACAGGGAATCAAGTCCAGTTCTCAGCGGAGACGACTCTACTGTTAAGTCACAACCACACATACACAGTGCAACTGAGTGCATGGATTAAGAGGCAGCTACTGATGAGAACAGTGCTGAACATTCATTAACAGTCTGAACAATGATGGTGTGATCTCACTGAGTTTACAATGTGTTGAAAAGGCTGTAATTCCAAAACCAACACTTCTTTGATGCAAAACACTGGTGATACTTCTCACCCATGTCAGTAAATACAGCTTTTAGTTATAAAATAATTTTGCTCATGCAGTGGCAGCTGTAAATCAGTGTGATTCTATTGATTTCAGGGGAGGAATACTGCCTTACACCGAGAGTCTGGTCCTGTCAACTTTAAAAAAAAAAAAAAAAATCATCAGTCTCACTACACAGACTAAACTTTTCTATTAAATTTTATTTATTCTCTGACATATTTTTTTCCCCACTCATTTAGACCTTAGGCAGTGCTGAGCTGCACTTGTGACTACAATTTAACTGACTGCAACTATGGAGGTCTTAGACTCTTCCAATACTGCCTGTAGGACAAACTACAAAAAAACCTCCAGTATTGACAGTGAGCTTTGGTAGCAGCAACAGATGCAAAACAGGCAACAGATAAGCAGGATAAAATTGCTTTTGTGTATTATCATTAATACCAACAGAAAGAAACCACTGTACTTAGTTTCATATATTTTTTCAGACAGTTCTCATATTCAGAGGATACTGGCCAGGTAGATCTGCTCCTGGTTACTTCTTGAAATGAATCCTGATCATTAATTTCTTCTAAGAATCTATTTTCATTAATGACTGTTCTATTTACCTTCTAATACTTGTAAAAAAACATCTGTATTATTAGGAATATTTGTATTAGCAGGCAAGTTCTAGGCACAAAACTATCACCTGTCTCCTTAATCAGTATAGTTCTCAGTAAAGAGATGCATACATTTTCCTTCTCATACTTGAAGGTCAACAACATGACCTTCTTTCATTTAGTAATTATTTATTGTTTATAATTATTTGTTCTAGTTCTCTGATAGATCCTTCTTTACAAGAAATTATGAGTACTTTGCATTCATTAATTCACTGTTAATTTTAACAGCTCCATGAGCAGCATTATTGACATCTTCTGGATAGAAACTGAGGCAAAAGGAAACTACTTATTTCAAATAAAATAGAAAATATTTGAGTCACACAGATTCAGCAGTAGTATAGGAAAAAGAGAAGCTTAAAAGTTCAAGTCTTAAGGCCTGTATCTCACCTTTGGTTCATGGTCTAAGCATATCCTCCAACATAAGTCTTAAGCTAGGACTTCTTATAGTGGTTTCTATGGTAAGTAGCAGTTAAGAGATGCAAAATAAGGATGATACTGAGCTATCAGTGTCCTTGTTTGTTTATCTATTGTCAGTAGGAAGCTTAGTGAAATATGTGAACTTTTTCCAGGTTATCCATCTTAATGTGCCATAGGGAAAACACATTCAAGAAACCAACCAGCTGTGAAGACACTGCTGCTAAGAGCTCACTGACCTCAATGGCAGAATATCCCCCCAAATATCATTCTCAAGGAGGTTTTGTCCTTTTTGTCTTTTGACATCCCTAAGAGAGTGCTAGGACAGATCTGCTGCTTATTTACCATTTCTTGTCAGATGACTTCATACCAGAGAGAAATCTCTGAGAGGTTTGTCAGACACCAGGAGGCTGATATACTGCATCGTCAGACTGCTGGTAATGTAAGGGAGGAAAGGTCTCATTTTTTTATGTTAGTGTTACTTTCACAGCTATCATCTCTCACCTTCCACGGTTCTCATCGTTGCATGTGTGAATTAACCGAGGACTAAACAGAAAATGATAAAATGAAGGTGCAGAAACAGGTAGAAGTATGGACAGTACAGCAGAAGTTTAGGAAGACAGTGATTTATAATGCAAGGAAGAGAACCTGGTATCAGATTTGGTGAGGAACGTTATCAGAAGATGGTAGCCAATATCTCTGAACAAGGAGAAGAGATGGAGAAACCTGAGGTGGTGCTTCTCACAGGAGGGAATACATGAGAGAACAGGAAAACAGCAGCTAACCTGACACAATCCATCAGGGACTGGTAATTGATTATGAAAAATTTTCAGTTACCAGTATGTACCTAACCTTAGCTAGTTGGGTCTGAAAGCTGTTACCATATGCTGGCTACTTTCTGGCTTGTGTGAAATGACTTCAGTGCTTACGGTCCCCTTCCCAAGTGAGAGGTGAGAGCATTACAGAAGTCCCTCTTAACAAGGGCAGCTCTGCTGGCAGTCTCAGGGCATGTGGATTGCGTTTCTACCTCACAGCAAGGACCTTAGGGCATCAGAGGGACTGCAGAAACAGCTTTACCTACTGCTTTGGAAAGTAGCAGTTACTGGGGTTTTTTTTGCTGAGATTTTTAAATATCCACAAGTTTCACTTGGACACTTCAAGCTTCTAATCCACATTTAAAAAGAGCACTTCAATTTCTACTGCAGATGTTATTAAAAAATAATAACAATGGATATTACTAAGAAATATTTATTTGTTATGAATCTTATCTACTAATTATTACAAAGCAATATCTAATGTTAGATATTACAAAGTATCTGGGAACTTTTAAAAATGTATTCCCTTGTTCTGGTTCTGTACTTACTTACATTTAATAACTTCAGTCAACAAGGCTTGTGCCCACTCCAAGTCTTAGCAGTTTCATTTTTGTAGAAGATAATATATTTGGCCTGCCAATAAGAAATTAATTCGTTTTAGTTCCTTTCAGGTGTGTCTTGCTGAAATTCACCCGATTGATAGTCATAATGAAAAATGTTTACCTTTAGAAATATAGATGACATATTATACTTTGAAGTAGATAAAGGCTTTGCCTAAATTCCTCATTCATCAGCTACTCAATACTGTGGAAGCTAGTTTTGATTCTTCTGAGCTAAAAAGCCATTCAAAACATTATGTTCTCAGAGGTTTGGTGTTATGAAGTATCACAGTTCATAGTACCACTTGTACAATGGAGAGGACATCAACAATCTAAAATAAAATGATAAATAGATCCTATTATACCTTAAGTAATGTTAAAAAATTAAGTAACATCTAGCAAGATGTAATACCAGAGATAGTACCAGGCAAAAAAAGAACGTACAATGCTAAAGGGAATGTAAGTTTTGCTGGGATTCCTGACTAACCTAAAAAGGATGTGCTAGAGTCTACAGAAATCTGTAGCATTTTCCAGAACTCTGAGATGCTTAAAGCATCCGTGACTCCTTTCCCAAAGTTTTTATGCTGCCTGCCTCACTCTTTCCTCACCTTTTCAGACTCTGCTTAAAATGAATTAGAAACATTTTCTAGGACTCACTATAAAAGGAAGCTGGCACCTACAGGCAGATCCCCCAGTGGACCAGCAAGGCAGAGAACAAAACATATTTGAGGAAAATAACGAGGTGTGATTTTCCCCTGGATATTTGCTTTCAGTGTGAATTGTGCTCCTTTCCCCATGGCACGTCTAATCCAAAGTCACAACCTTTTCTAAAATGACAAACAAGACAAGAGAGAGCCACATATTATGGCTGTGAAGGATACTGGAAGGGGAACGAGAGTAGGATTAGCCAAAGAGCAGTGGTGGTAGAGACGAAGCAATTGAAGGGGAGAGCAGGACCACTCCTCTTGGCAGTAACAATCAGGACATCTTTTGTGAGTTATAAAACAAACCAAACCTGCTGATAAAGTGGAATTTTAGCTCCACAGTTTCACTTCTGTGACATGGCTGATTTACTTTGTTATTTCAGGAAGGAAAGAGAGGGAAGAGGAGTGGTAAGAAGAGGGGAAGGAAAAATTTTAAAGCAAGTACAGGCATTGCTCTCAATCAGAGCAGTACATGAGACTATTTTCACCAGAATGACTATTATAATGGTCCTAAAGCGGAAATAATGTACAGCATGTAGACAATAAATAAAATCAGAAAATAAGTAGCCAGGCACTATTTATTTTTTCACAGTGTAACCAATCAACTTCACAGCAGATACAGTAAAAACAATGTATTACAACTGCTTTACAAAGTTCAGTGTTGAAACTTTCTGGATTCTTACCAGCTTAAGAGACATAAGAGCACAAACATCTAATCTGTTTATTTTGCACAGAACACAGAGTATTCAATTGTGGGGTTTTTATTTCTTTTTTAAGACCATGGCTTTCAGAATTTTACATTTAGGAGATTACAGGCTACATCTCAGAAACAGCTGTATGAACCATGCACCAGGGTGCAAGCACATTACCATTCAATGCACAAGGACTAGTGCAACATTGATATGAAAATTCAATAGACATTGACTTTCACAGTACAGTTATGAGCTATAAAACCTATCCTTCAAACTATTGTTAGTCTTCCGGCAAGAGGTTTCTGAGATTTCTTTTTTTTTTCTAGAAGTCCTTACAACACAGCTCTCTCCCATAATCTTACTTCAGAAATTCTGTTTTCAAAGCCTTGAGCAGCCAGGCCCCTTCTGATAATGAGGGCCACAAGCATCTCCTTTCTGATCTTGTTAGTATTATTCCTGCCAGCAGTCTCAAAGTCTTATCAGCCCTCAATTAAAAATCAGCTCTTAGAAGCTGATGTACTATTCTGCATGAGGTATACTGTTGTCAAAAAAACCCCACAGGGTGAAATCCCTCCATTTGTTTTCATCTCTCCCCAGACTTCCACAAAACTAAAAACAAACAAAAAAAATAATAAAAAAATAGAACAACAACAAAAAAAGTCCCATAGGCAAGAGAGAACAAAAGGCTAGAAAATTCTAACCTTGAACCATATTTGAACTTTCTGCAATATTCTATAGCAATCTAAACTTTACTTTTTTTTTTTTTTTTATAACACTATCAGTGATGCCTAGTTACTCACTTTTGGAGTGCTTTAAACTGAAAGTTTAAATGATGATTTTTAGAAACAATCTGAAAAGCAGGTTTCTTTCATGTCTTAAACTGCACATCAGAAAATGAGGCAGCCAAAAACTAACAGTACACTAAAAAGTGTACCCTGATAGTTTACCATGATAGTAATAGAGTTCTTAATATCAACAGCAGAATCTATCTATTCTGCAAATGAAATCACGGCAACTTTCTCAGCACTCAAGAAATTTCCTCCTATTTTTGTCTGTAAATCAACTTTTCACCAAAGAGGGAATTTTCATGTTTACCCCTCGTGATATCAATGCCTACCTTCAACAAGGACTTTTGTGCTCTCCCTTTCTTCAGTAAAAAGAGTTAAACTAAAAATGAATCCACAGTCCCATCAAATAGAGTCATAATTATTTTAAGATTCCGAACCACTTCTACATTCTAATTGTGCAAATCTAAATGGGTCCTTTTTAAGATTTTTTTTTGATCACATTTAAAATATCTGTTTCAGGTGGGAGGGAAGCTTGTTAAAATGACAATCAGAACTTGAGGTACATGTAAAAATTTTAATATTTTGCTTTCCAGTCTACATATGGGGATACATATATATAGGTTTTTGTTATTGCCAATATAATTTCTACGACACTCACAAAGTCTCAGATGTGTGGGATTTAGCCAAGATCACCATCATTTTATCATCTCTGAAGTCTTCTGGTTCATCCATGCTCCTTAATAATGTTGTCAAATATTAAAATTATTATATCAATATGTCACTCTAACCCAGGAGACAGACTTTGTCAAAATGGAGTAGCAAATATCAATCATTCCAATACCTACAAATGCTTTAGTTTTGGCTTTTCACACAAAACATTACGTTATTTTAAGAGAGGCTGAAGAAGTCATGGCCTAATCACATTAAAAGCCTGTGAGGATACCTTGATGTTTCTAGGTAATTGAATACAATAATGGATGAGTGCATACCAAAGCTATTGGAAAAATACCAAACAACTGAGTTGAACTGTAAATATCAGCACACTTGTAATAATAGTACTAACCCAACTGAGAAGGCTTCTGGAAGGAAAATTGAAACGGAAGAATAAATTTGCATCAGTATTATGTATTTTATATATATAATCCTTAGAGTAACACTGAGAGTTACAAAATGTATCTTAATGTTCTATATTTTTTTCAGTAAGTTATCCACAGGGGCTTTAATAAATAATTTGAAAAGGAACACTGATGCATAATAATGCAACATTTTCCACTGGTGCCAAAACACCATCAAATTAAATGTACAGTATGAATATTCACTTAGTTAGTTAAAAATATCAGTATTTTTTTAAAAACAGAATAAAAAAAAAAAAAAGATGCACTGGTAATGGGCAAATTGAATCACTGAAACACTATGTGAACTATAGACGATGAGATGGAGACTTGCACTAAGAGTGCATTTGAATAATGGAATCTCAATAAATACTGAGAGACAAAATAAATCGATAAGTATTATTTTTGAAGGATATTTCTGTAAATTAAGGTTTTAGACAGTACATTGCAACTGTTTATAAATCTTCAGTGAAAGGGAATAAAATTTTTTAATTTAATTAGAAACAGCAATTAAGAACAAATATTAGATTTTTTAAGATAGGAATCACCATGAGCTTGCCAGATTCTGATCCCTCAGTTTCATTTCAGTTTTTATACTCTATAGCATTTTAAACTGTAAGTAAAGGTATCATAATGCGAGTCTTCCATGTTCACAGAAAAAGTCTAAGCATTCACAGTGAACAACAACCGGAAATACAAAAAATACTTGGAAGATATACAAACCATTGAGATTTTTTTCAGTGACCAAATTGTGAAGACAGATTGTATATTTACATTGAGCCTATGAAAAGGCAAATGTCCACATTTACCTGACCTGGAAAATCTGAGCCATAGTGCAAGTGTCTTTATTGTTCCCGCTGCCATGCTGTCAGTGGGCAGAGGGACAAATGTGACTTTACGTGTTTAAAATGACCATGAATTGTTTTCTGCAGATTTCACAAGCCAAAAGATTCCTATTTGCTCTCTTCCTAAGGAGGAAAAATGATTCAAGGGGAAACAGACATCTGCAGTGAAACTGATTCATCCTCCCTTCCCACCCACAGTAGCCGTTTCTGGGTTTTGGTTTTAATTACCAAATTGGCAAAAGTAATACGTCCTCTGTGGGGGCAGCACCGGTCATTGCTGTTAATAGTCTTCAACGTTTTCAAGTCTAAATGACAAAGCAATCTTAATGCTGCCCTACAGAGCCAGTCTGCCTCCTCAACGGGTTCAACTAAAAATCACTTTTCCAAAGTTTGGCGGTAAGACATCCTGCCTGCAGTGCCTGGAGAGGGAAACTTCAAGAGGAAACCTTTGCTTTGGAATTCAGCAAGGCTCAAACCCTGATGATAAAGATGATTCTTTGAAGCATGGAACACAGAAAAGAATTGCTTCCAACCTGAAAGACGTTTGAGTTTCAGGTCGGCATGCAGAGATGTATGGAAAAGCAGCTACTATAAAGAATTACAAAAGAGAAGTCTTATCACTGCAAGCAGACTCTTGTCTCTCTTGATCTTGCCAGCTAGTGGGACTGTTGTCAGTAGCAAAATTGTCCTCATTTACACACGCCATACGCCTGCACTTCTGAAACTCTTTTCTTGGCTAAGAAAAGCAACTGAGAGGAAGAACAAGGTAGAAGAGTTTACAGGTCTTCTGTTTTACTTCCCCATGGCTCTCCTCACACAGCTCAAGTAACATTGATCTACTACAAGCAAAATTTGAAGGAAAAGCAAGATCTGTCACTGAGAAGGGGAACGAGATTGCCCAGGAATTTTACAATGGTGGGTTGTTTTTTTTTCCTTAAAATACCATGAGACTTAAATTTTTTTTTTTTAGAAACACATTGCTAGTGGGCAGTAAGACACACTCATACAAAAAGGAAGGCTGGATCCTTCAGTCTATTGCAGTTTTAGCTAATCTCCTATCTCCATGGGCTGTTAGAGATATCCTCTGAAGCCTTCATCAGAAGTTTAGTATTCGCAGCCTTTTCACTAGCATAACACATCCAAAAAACTTAGAACCCACAATACTGAGCCCTATGAAAAGATTCAGATGCCTTGCCCAGGAATGCAATCAAAACTCTCCCCCTATACCACACAAGGAATACTTCAGTACCTCGTAGAAGGATAGGCAACCAAATGAAACTGTTCCCGTACAAAAATAAACATTAAATGCAAGGATGCTTTTCCATCATTTTGGAAGTCATAGCACACATCCATCTTCCGAAGCGAAGTACATACCCTGTTTCAAATTACAGTCTTGCAAGCAGAAATCACCCTTTCTTTTAACCAGAAACTTTTACCAGCCTCCCTGTAGTACAACCAGCATTGTCACGATTCACCTTTCCCATTCTCTGAAGGAGAGAGGGACTCAATGATTGAATGTAGTCTGCGTTAGGTTTCCATTCCCAAATGTTTTAACCCTCGAGGAGACTGACAGTGGTGTATGCATCTGGCTACTAACTCTTTCCCAGTGTCTAATATACTAATTAAGACTCAATAATTTTAGAAAAAGTTTTATCATTAGCAATAAAAGGGAAAAAAATAACCTGGTTTTGATTTAACCTAATTTCTGATTTTCTGTCTGACATTTCACCAGAATGATCACTGAAGATAACTATCGCTGATTCCATCTGTAATTCAAGTACAGGAAATGCACAGGTCTACTTTTTTCCCTTGGAAAAAAAAAAATCATTACGTTGCAGGGAAATAAAGAGCATTATCACAAATACTAGTGAGAAACCTATTAACTAAATACAAGTCACTCCAATCTATGTGACCTTTTCACCCCAATCTTTCCCTTTCCTTTACACCAGCTTTCAGTGCAGATTCTCAACAAAATGAAATATGCCCACCATAAGAAGCCACTCTCCTGACTCCAGATGCAAGCTCCCATCACCTGTCTTGGACCAGAACTTGCCCATAGTCTTGCATGTTTAGTCAGATGATCCTACCATCTGCTTGAAAGATTAACTTACAAGAGAGTAAAATAAAGCTAATTTTTCAGGTTTTGATTCACCTGGCAACACAGCTTTACAAGTGCTGTTGCTGGTACAAGTGAAGCAGATGACTGATAAAGGAAGGATATAGCTATTCCTTTCATTGACTTGGTTTGCTTGGGTACAAAGTCCATGGCATGAAGCAATGCAGAGGCCTTTTCTATAGCCTGGTGAATGTTCTACTCTTCCTCAGGAGTCAGTCTCCTCATAGTATATTTACTGGGGCATGTGGACATCCACTGAGCTTTCTGAGGAACAGCAGTACAGCAATCCTTCCTAATTCCTGGCCTTGTACTCTTTAGCTGAGGAGTTCTACATTAGTTTCTATTTTCTTTATCTATTTAAATGGCTACAGTATTATTTCACAAATATAAAATATCACATTTAAGATACAACTGAGAGAAACTACAATGAATTAAAATATAATTACATTAACAATGATTTTTAAAAATACAAATTAGATGCATTTGCACTAATTTGCAGGTATTTGGAAACAGTAAACTGAAATGATGACCGATGCAGTTAAACGAAACAAAGGATATCTTAATTTAGGCAGATAGATATACAAATGCAGACTCCTCCTTTAGGGTTTCCCATTGAAAGGTCAAAGGTGTTCACAAATTACAAAGCACAGTTTGTATATCAACTTTAAACAAATCTTTTACTAACATAGCAAATAAGCAACAGAAAATTATAAAAAACTTCTTATACAAGTCTTATACAATCCTGTGTCTCTGAATGTCAGAAAACCAGATAAGGTTAAAGCCTTTGAAGCACATCAACATGTGAATATAAAATACTTTACCCAGAACTCGTGCTTTGGTTGCACTGCCACTATATAAAACAGATTCGTTCAGACACGGAAGAGATGCACTGAAGATCAGTGAGGTACAATCATAGACAAAACCTTGCCAAATAATAACAAACTGAGCTGTACTCACTATCAAATAGACAAGTGGTGAACACTAATACAGAAATATCAAGGAAGATTCTCTTTTTTTGAAAAATACCTTTCAGGAGGTGCTTTAGATGGGTGCAGTATAAAACAGTTTCCCCAGACTTTTTCACCTCTCTGCCTTTATGGCAATTTCTCCTCTTATGTCTCTCTCTTTCAGTGAGAAAACTTCTCACTGAAGAGGCTCTGGCTCACATTCTTAATGTTCAATCATTTGAGCTACTGAATACTTATTATTGAAATTAGGGCAAATTAAGCATGTGTTAATGGCATCAATTCCGGATAACATCAGTCTTTACGACAGTACATAAGCACACGCTCTTCTGAATTCTGATCTAATTATAGTATTGATTAGGAATATGTTGAAGTATGTGCTCAAGCAGTAATGGTCAGGATAATACGGCTCCAAATACTGTGATCTTAGCTATCCAGGTAGGCTTGAAAAATGCTTGCACCATGTAAGTCCAAGTAATTATTCTCTCTTTCTTGCCATTTTTTTGAGTATCACTAAAATTTCTTGGAGTCAAGTGTTTACATGCAGATTAGAAAGAAAACACATAGGACTGAACCAACACATTTATTACATGCCATTTTACAGTTCAGTGCATTCCCATTTTTATTTGCACTCACAGTACTATGGGAAACTAAAATTATTTCATCAGAAACAAATGAAATACACAGAAAAGTTTGTCAACAGACACTAGCAAGTGTATCCATAAGACAAAGAGCCATAACATTCAATAGGTTTAAAACTCCATTACATTGTTTCACAGAAATCAGAGATGAAAGACTTCTTATCCTTCCCTTGCCAATTCCTAATGTTTTCTGTTCTCCAATTCAGTCACTGGAGGCTGACTGGCAACTGACAACCACATGAATAGAAAAAGCCAACTAGATGTGCCAGAGAACAGGCTGCGAAATTTGTATTTCCTCTTGTGAAGTGCCAAGCTCTTTCAAGTTCCTTTTGTTTAAAGGTGAATTAATGAAACTCAGGAGCTCAAAAAATCTGGGCCTTGTATTGTACAGTGAGTAGACTGCTTTACAAGCACACATTCAACATACTGCTGCTGAAGCCACCTTCATTCCTCCTACAGAGGAACGTGTTTAGTGTGCTGTCAAAAAAGCATCAAACTGCAGTACGGAAATAAAACTGACACATTTCCATTGTACTGAACATGTTCTGAAAACGAGACTCCAAAGAAACAATAAATTATAGCAGATCAGTGCTGTTAATGATGTCATACTTCTCAGTCTAAGTCAAAATTAGTTGGTGCTCAGAAAGGTCACGCAACAAATAATGTCAGCCAACCTCAACCTCTGCAGGCTTTCAGATTCTCTCAATCACTTTCATATTTCATCAGATAAATACTGACATAAAGTTTGCATTAAAATGAGATCTCCTCTGTCACACCTTCTTCCATAACCACTGCACATAGTCTTGCAATCTTTATTAAACTTTGGGGCTGAACACTGCAGTAACATTTCATCTGAAATGTGTACTGCATATCATATCTAATTATGTCTGGCACCAACTAGAATATAAAAATACATTAATCTTTTTGGAAAAATTCAGAGGAGGGAGCATATTCAAAAGAAATGGGGGCGGGGGGGGCTTCATGTATCATTTTCTATTATTAGCCATTAATCATGTCTTTATCTCCAGTACTGAACATCCTTACCTACAGCCAAATGCTAATCCCATTAATCCTCTTTAAAGATCTGTAAGGTCTTCTGTGTAATTCTGACTTTTACTTAATGCATATCTTAATTTTACAGTGATTTTTTGCAAGCTCACTTGAGACCAGTTTCGTTTTGAGAAGAGGAAAGACTGCACTCTTCCATAATGAAGACAAAGGATTTAAAAATAGAAATGAGATACTGAATGCTGTCAGCCAGCAATAGTCAACACAGAGAAGTCTGTACAGAAAGGTTGCTACTGAAGAATTGCTACCAAAGCAAACAGAAGCTATGACCACAGCAATGCTGGAGAACTGGTTTTATGATTTTTGAGTAAGATCCCATCTTGGAGAAGGAACTGCAACACAGAAATATTGTTTTAAACCTACCCACCATCACCATCCGTGCCTCCCAACAGGGCTTTTCCATTAGAAACAAACAAATATCAAGGAGGTAACGACACAGCAATTCATAACACTTGTTCAGTAAACTCATACCATTTGACTTTGGCTCAGGGAGTAGCATATGCAGCAACAAGCAGAACCTATAAAATCATACTGAATGGAAAGTGGAGCAGGTCACTCACTACACTTTTAGGTCTGGAGATTTAACATAGTGGCTTTGAATACAATGACTATAGAACTGTTATGGGTTTTCCAAACTCTGATGATACAAATTCTACTGAATGTAGAGTTATGACTTTTACTCTGCCCCTGAGTATGACTCAGACAAAGGAGAGGAGAATGGGGAAGATGTGAAGAGCATTATGCTCAATAGCCGGAATCTCAGCCAACATCAATCTGTTTTCCAGGAAATGAACAAGAAATGGCAGCCAGGGAGGAATTTTGGAAAGTTGTAGCCTTCTTGGAGAACTTCAGAGAACTCACAACAGTGAAATAAGGGCAGAAGGATCACAGACATAAATGTAATCTAAGGTTGAAAGCCAAAAGCCTATATCAATGGTCAGGATAAGACAAGCTCAGAATTACCCTTGGGTTTTTTGTGTTACATCCATTTCTCGTTGCTCTAATCTCTGCATTCTGTATACATTTTAATGTGATTAATTATGACTAAATCACTCTTTTTAACATACTGCAGAGAACAAAAGGTTGGTTGAAAAACAGAAATGTTCCATTTCAACTTTTCAAAATCAGGGATTAATATAATCATCACCTCATGGAAGAAATGGATGAGAATAATTAATCTCATTTTATTAAGGCTTTCTTTGTAAAGGTGTAAGAGATGCTATAAAATTCATCTGTATCATCATTTAAGATTAAAATTGAGAGCTTATGTAGAACTGTCCAGTTAACATTGCCTCTTGACTCTGCATTTTGTCAGAGCTGGTCAAAAATATGTGTGTTTTCAGGCAAGTTAAATCTTTGAATTTTCTCTTCAAAATCCAATATCAGTTCCATAGTTGATCACAAGAGGGAGACTACATCACCGTATTTCCTTTCATTGTTTCAAATTTTTAAAGCATCAAAATACCTTGAGTCATTTTGGATCAGATTTAATCTTTGACTCCTTGCTAAAAAGTGTTAAAGACTGTTCAAATAGCATTTTTTTTCTGAGTTTGTCAAACCTCTGAATACTTATAGGTAAAGATAGCCGATCCAGTAAACAAGATTGAACAATGCAAAAGCAGTTGGAAAGAAGATGCGAGAATAGGAGTCAATTTTTGCAATACGAATGTGTATTCTTCCTTCTCGCCAAGATCCTGTGCGGCAGTCTTCAAAACAACAAAAGAAGCTAGCACAATCCTTCCCTTCTAGGCACTCATATCCATAATCATCATCACGTTCAGGGAGATGATTAATATTATTAATTGATATTAGTGTTGATCCAGGTCGAACAGCAATTGCAGGTGGTTTCTTAAGAAAAATAAAAAAGAGAAATACATTTTTGCAGGGTTTTTTTATCCTCATATTAAATAATTCCAGGTCAACATAAGCACCTTCAGTACAATATACAGAAATTCTAATATTAAAGAAAACAGTCTGGGGAGCTTTGCACATTATGAACTGCTGTATATAATTAGCTCATGCAGGCAAAAGATCATGAATGATTTTCACCTGCCACAGTGAAAATTGGGTTGTGCTGGGATTTGGGAATAGTGGATAATTAGTTACACAGACAGGGTTAGCTGATCCCATCTACACAACACAAACGAACATTCTGAAGTCAGTCACAGCTTGACAACTCGGTCACAAGCAAGTCCACAAGCAGCTTATAAGCATCAGTACCAAGGGAATGATGGGTCTCCCATCATTTGGAGTCTTCAAAATGAGACTAAATGTGTTTCTGGAAGCTACATTTTCACATTAAAAAAAAAAAAAAAAAGCTAATGGCATTAGTACATTATCGCTGGTGAAATTTAAGAGGCTGAGAAAGATAAGGCCAGGCTATGTCATCTAACCCTCTGATGTTAAATCCCTAAACAATATGCCCCACCTTTAGAAACCGAGACATAAGACTGCTTAGGAGAATGCCATTCAAGTCAGTGAAACTTTAATTCAGCTCCTAATTCTTATTTTTACTTTCCATGGGCATAACTCAACCATCTTGAAATCTGGTAAAACCTCAGTGTAATAGAAGTTAATGTTCATAAATAATGTTCATAGAAAAAATCTACGTGCCTTATGGCCTAGTACATACACTGTTTGCTATGGCTTTTCTTGCAACTTTTACCTTTTCACCTTCCTTTTACTTGCACCACCACAGACCACCTTTCCCCCTTTTATTATTTTGTTTCCACATAGGTCTTCACCTCATCCTTGTTTTCCTAAATATTTCTAAAGACATCCTCTTTCCCAACTATCCATTTTTTTATCTTTCTAAATCTCAAAGCCTTTCAAAACTACCTCATAATCCCCCTACACTCCACATCCCTCCATCAACGCTAGGCAATGAAAGAATACAAAAAAAAAAAAAGAAGTATTGAAAAGCAGGAAGCCACATCATTTAAATATTGCTATGGGAACATTTTACCCAGTGTCCCAAGGAGTGATGTTAAAGCAGTGTAGTATCCACAACATATTCAAATAGCTTTATTTCGTTAAGTGTCTTTACCAGAGGAAGTTTCACATAGACTGTTGTTTCAACACTTCCTAGATATGATGACCTAGGAAGATAATTATCATCCTAAAGGATCTCAAGTATTCTTTTCAGTTATGAGAAAATGCTGTCAATACTAACAAACAGCAGTTACTTACTTCTACCCTAAACTGAGGCATTACAAACAGGGCTTATTTTCATAAAACATAAAAAGTAAGTTCTTTTTTTTTTTAACTTACAAAACCATTATATTGTTAAGACATATAGGGAAAGATGCTTATTTCTGTTTCACACCTCATCTAGCTTTACAAGAATACTGTGACTGTTGGTTCTGTCACTGTAAGATTCATGCCAGGAATCATTTCTACTAATGGGGTAAAACAGGAATCCCCAACTCAGAAACATCAAGGGATAAGGGAAAAATAATAGTGCTGTTTTTCACTGCTCATGTCACCAACGCAGACAGTGTCACTTTATCAGCCTAACTACCTACAAGGAATACATAAAATATGTGTAAGAAAGATACAATTTAAGGAAAAACAGGAAAAAAGACCAACACCTCACAAGAAAATTACCTTATGTCATAGAATCACATCATAGAACTGCTTGAGTTGGAAGGAACCTTAAAGAGCATCTAGTTCCAAACCCCTGCCACAGGCAGGGACAACCTCCCACTAGACCAGGTTGCTCAGAGCCTCATGCAGACTGGTCTTAAATACTTTTACGGATGAGGCGCCCACAACTTCTCTGGGCAACCCACTCCAGTGTCTCACCACCCTCATAGTAAAGAACTTCTTCCTAATGTCTAAACTAAATCTACCCTGCTCTAGTGTAAAACCATCGCCAGATATAGTAGCACATGCCGATTGCTCATATACATACCTGCTGATGTTGTAGATAAAACATATATAGTGAGAAGCATTTATAATCCACTGTGATAGGACCAAACCCAAATTATTCTGCATTAACACTAACACACATACAAAAGAAAACCACTGTCTGTGGAGATGACAGCACAGGCGATGCCTTCACTTCAGGTGAAATGATTATCAGCACGAGAGTCGCGACTCATTAAGTTTAATCTTTCCTGCCCAAACTCATTATTCTTATTAATGTGGATTTGCATAAGCCAATTCATACTACCTTTCTTGAATGATGCAAGAACATATTTTGTAAGATAAATCTGCTGTAATCATTTGTAAAATCTCACCATTTTGTCACAAGACCATTTACTGCACCTTAGTGGCATCAGTTCCTGGAATAATAAGGCTTTATTGCATTTTGCAATAGAAACACAAGATGTATGCAAGACAGTTTTTCCAAGGAAAAACAACCTATAAATGAGAAATTTGCAGAAGGAATTAAACTGACTAATTTAATTAAATTGGTTTTTGAGTTATATATCCATAACTACAAGAGAAAAAGAATGAACAGAAGTCTTTTACAAAGATAAAGGGAAAAAGAAAAAAAAAAGGATTTGTAATTGTACAACTTCCAATTAATTAATCAGATACCTTTTTTTAATTGTTCTATTTGAAACAAGAAATCTTATAGCTTTTTACAAACTGTCAAGATCTATTTATCAGATTAGAATCCTTGCATCTAAGTATATTAAATGTAATCCTCCCTCCCTTTTTTTAATCTCTTATCTAGTACGGTCTTACAGCCATAATGTACTGAAACACGTTTAAAGAATTCTGTGTGGAAAAAAAAAAAAAAAAAAAT
>VWZK01012353.1:22796-75308 GCA_013396935.1 Baryphthengus martii
GTTGTTTTTCAACTACTTAGAAATAAAAAGCATGCTTTAAGAACACAGTAAAACACAATCAAATGTGTTATTTAGTATTATACTGCTGATTTTAATCTTAGTCCAAACTCCTGCTATTCATTCAATGTGCCATAGTTTTTACCTCACCATCATTCTACATTTTAAATTGTCATAATGCATTGAAAATCTCAAAGCGTTTGGCAGATTATTGCACAAGTGGCTGATGTGTGAACAGATTCTGGAAAGTCTTGTTACTCCACTCAATAGAGTATACTGAAAACTACTTCAATGGATTTAATCTGCCAGCAGTTGATTTTTAATATCTCCCTGGTTTGAATAAGCACTATTTCCTCTTCTCTCCCTCTTCTCCTTCTTGTGCAAGCTAAGCGCAGACCTATTTCAGGTCCCTGTTCCCTAAGTGTTGTTGAGATCTCATTGCACAACCTAAATCTGAACCTGCTATGCTAAAATAGTTCCCCACACTCTACAGCCTCTCTTATCTTTTATCCTCACTTTTCAGCTGTGGCTCTTGCTAAAGCCTGTTTTTCTTCCCTTCCATCGTGTGCACGTTTGCTTCTATCACTAACAGGAAGGAGGTTTGAGGGTTCCATTTTCCAGTTCTCTTGTCTGTGATGGGTTCCCTGAGGATCATAGTGATGTTCACCCAAGGCAGCACAGGGCAGTATTAACTACTGCTAGTGGTATTCACTGCTAGCCTTCCCCTAAATACACAGTCGATCCATTCGGACCAGCTCACCATAAGAAACATAAAGGCTCTTATTTCCCTGGTACTAAGCCACAGCAGCCCTGCAGTGCCCCTATATGACAGCCTCCCACAGTAATGCTGCTCAAAATGAGTGCATCAGTGTTCTCTGACACTACTCACAGAAGGGATATGGTTCAGAACAGCATTTTTTGCATTTCCATATCTGGGCTTCCCTAATTTAATTTCAATTTCTGTTTGGTCTTACACAGGTGATATTCAGCCTTCACCCAGAAAAGAACATTGTTATTATGATTCAGCTATTCTCCATCTTCCTTTGATGAAATGATCTGGAAGGGAGCTTTGTAACATTGTCCTTCCTCTCATTCTCTCCAGTAGATGACTACAATCGAGCCTCAGATATTAAGACTAGTGTTCAATAAATAAGCTATTTGAAGCCTTTACCTCAGTGTTTTATTAGTTTAAAGATTAGATTTAAATATTTATACTGGCTTCCAACAATAGATTATTTGAGAGCTCCAGTACTTTTACTACATAAACAGAAAACCTCTGAAAATTGAATAATACTTGTTGCTGGGGTATGGGAGGATTGACACATTACAAACACCATCTTGTAAAAGCAAAAGGTTCATTTTATCTTAAAGAAACACAGACATGAATGAAAATAAGAGTTAAAATAAAATTTCTGAAGTGGGAGTCAAAATACTAACCAATAACAAGTACTTTTTTCCTTTGCAAAGCTAGCAAGGTAAGACCCAAGTTAGGTGATGCAGAAGCAAACAAATCCTCCTACCTTCAGTCCATTTACTTTATCTCCACTGCTACATTCTTAACTATGGTTTCTGCTAGGTGTTGTTTTCAGAAGCACTGTGCCCACACAGAACTGTCTCCATGGGCACACACTCCATGGGCAGCTTTAGAAGCACCACGGATGTGGGCATGGCATGGAAGCATGGAATATTATATCAAACCACTCTCTAGCTTAGGCTCATGTTATCTCATTCACATATGAGTGGAATGATCTAAAATCTGTATTCATTAGTAGTATTTACAGAAAATTAGTACAAGCCCCCAACTGTAAAAAAATGACAAAATAAATATTAATGTTAAATTATCTTTGGATATTATCCCTTCTACTTAAGAACTAGTTTCTCAAAATCAATGCGACGATAAAGTGCATTTTGTTTGTTTGTTTGTTTTATTCTTGTTCGGCTGAACTTACTGATGGCTTAGATTTTGCCTTCTTTTCCTTTCCTTTGTCACCTTTTCTGTTGCTGGTAAAGTAATGCAAGGTGCCATATTCCATCAAGGCAGCAAACACAAAAATGAAGCAAACTGAAACAAAAAGGTCCATTGCTGTCACATAGGAAACTTTTGGGAGGGACTTCCTAGCAATTGTACTCAATGTTGTCATGGTCAGCACCGTTGTAATGCCTGTTTGAGAGAGAATGAAAAAAAAAGACAGCAAGAGTGAAGTGTATAAGTAATTTAACCACATTGTCACCAAAAAAAAAAAAAAATCCTCAAATTAGCCCTTAATTCACTCATGGGGCATACAAGAACTGTGCCACAGCAGGGTTCAACTCTGCTCACACCCAAATACATTGGTTCCATTGCAAGACGCCATCCCTATGGATCCAGCAGGCACCGTGGTGTCATACAGAAGGCAGCATATTTCACCTTCAGTTTAATTCCCTCCCAGTTTCAACAGACACAAAGTAAACAACACTGAGAATGTTTGTGTAATTTTATAAATCTGTTAGATTACATACATAAATACAACAGACAAACAGATACAAGCACCCACATTTTATAAACACACAAAAAGTCCTTTGTCTCTTGAAAGATTAAAATGTACAAAAAGACACATTTAGAAGAAAAAAAAAAAAAAAGTGTTATCTATCAACCATTTCAAGCTTTCAGAAAACACAAGAAAAAGATATTTTCAATTGTTTACTTCTGACATGTAGCAGATCAAACCAGATGGCCCTCATGGCCTTTCTAGTCTCGTTCTCTATGTTACTAGGTATTTTTTCAATACGGTGTCTTAAGTAATAGAAAATGTTTCCCTTGATTCACTTACATACAAGTTAATTAAAAGAACAAGCTGGCCTTAATAGAGATGTGTTCAGAATCTTAACTATACCACTCTTGACTGGTTTAACACTTAGAAAGTGTTGTTCTTATATTTGATGCTTCAGGGAGATATAAAGACTTTTTCATAGTAGTCCAAAATTAAGATGTGACCTTTTCTTGGAGAGGAACTTGAACACACAAATAATTTATTTACATGCACAGGCCTATTGTAAAAATTTGCTACAGCAGTGTAGGGCTGTCTATGGATTGTAAACCAAAGCATGGAATCAGGGGTTGCTATGAACTGCTCCTGCAGCAGAAAAGCAGTGGTGATTTTGCAACAGACTTCCCCATGAAATTACATGCTTAAAAGGGCAAACAGATAACCACTGTTTTTCAAAAGTGTTTCACTCCTACTAAATGCTTTTGCAAATCAATCAGGTATTTCTCTGCATAGTTAAATATATAAATACCTTTAATCATCTCAAAACTTTTGCTTTGGGAAACCAAAATCTACCAAGATTTTTCAACACATATAGAAGATAAAGGTCCAAGACTTTTTAGTGTACCAGACCCAAGGTGGGAAGCCACACTCACCATTCCTCTTACTGACTTCTGTTCAGAAAGGAAAAACAAAAGAGATGTGGTGTTTCCCAGTTTTCTCTACTATGCAAAAGGCATACAGAGAGCTGTCACAGGGAGCAAACCTTTCACAGCACCATGACTGCTTGCCACGATGAACATACCTTAGTTTTGGCTTTCTTGCCTTAATTTCTCAGTCTTTTTCTGTAAAATTGTATCTATTTGACTGCTACTCTCCATTTTCACCAGAGCATCTGCATGTGAGAAAAGTCACCCTAGAATCTGCCAAACGATGGCTTATGCATGTTCACACAAAAGGAGCTCAGAGTTAACTGCGGGGAGCTGTAAATATATTGCAAACATTTGTAGTACATCTCAAGTAGATGAAGGTTAGCACTGCTGAAGTTGGAGCATGAAAGCTCTAGCTTAACCATGAGATCAAAGGCAAATTTGCTAGGTTTGTGGCATAGAAAAGTACTCTGTAAAAAGAACAAACTCAATACATAATTAGCAGGATACCAATACAACAGTTTTCCTGTTGCAGCTCCTGTGCTCCCAGATGGTACCCACAATGACATCCAATGATTAGTTGGTCAAAGTAATCTCACAAATTTCTAAATCAAGATTTGAAACTATCAAGAGAGAGTTTGACTTATTTATTCAAGGTTTTGGGCTCTCTTCACTAAACTTTGCTGTACTTTCAAATGGCATGAATTTAAGATGCAAGACTAGGATTTTCTTCCCTTATCTTTTCATCAGGCTACTGAGCCATGCTCATTTTTGCTTACTTTTGTTCTTGACTTGTTAACCTTGCAGGCTTGACTGTACAGTGATCCCTTTTTCAGTGGGAAAGACAGGATGTTAAAGCCTGGACTCACCATTCTGGTAAGAAACGCTCCTACACTGTGGGAATGGTGTGTTCACAATCCTATAAACTGCTGAGGAAAATTAACTCACATCTTTCATTTCCTAAAATACACTCTCAGCTATAATCTTTTCCCCAAAACAGGTCATACTGCCATCACCAGTTTTACTAAAACATCTGTCACTGCTAAGCTCAGAGTTGGTAGCATGTGCCCTGTGCACTCTGTGCACCCCCGTCTATTATGCTTTGCGTGGGGACTACAATTCCTCTGCAAGGCAGCAAGTGAATCCTGAACAGTCAAACCTAGGAGACTGACACCATGCTAAACAGGTCAGCCAGGATGACACTTACACAGAGTTATCTCTATTAGAGGAACTTACAACATACTTTAGTACTGTCTGTAGTAAACACAGGACGGTAAGTCAGTTCTTGTGAGTTATACGCTTAACTGCTTGAAGTGCAACTTTGGTTGCAAATTTTCTGCCCTATCCTTGCCTTAAAAGAACAAAGGGATCATTTCTATTATTAAAAAGAAACAACATCAATAAAAAATAATATTTTAAAAAAACTCAACATAACAGATCCTCTTGGTTTTTGCCTATGTAATAACAACATCCTTTGTTCCAGGATGCTAAGTGAAGTTTAATCATACCTGTTAGACTAATGATTGCCATATTGCTGTCCGAGGAGATGAGAAAAAGAACATAAAGGAGAAAAAAAATGTATTTATGTGAACAACAGACCCACAAGGCTTGGATCAGGATTTCCAGATTTCCATTCTCAACACTCCCTCCTTAAGCCCTGCTGTGCAACCACAGCAGGATCCTACTACTCTTAATCTTGCAGTTCAAGAGAAAGGGTGACCAAAGCACAATTTGAAGGGGAATAACTGTGGTTACTTTACTCCCTGATGCAGATTTATATTCCTGGGGACTACGAGACCCTTCAAGGTAGAAAAAAGACATTCTTACCCAAAGAAGTCCTTGCAGGAACTGCATCCTTATTGATCCAAAATGACACCCATGAAAGCACAACTGTGAGTATACAAGGAATGTATGTCTGAATAGTAAAATATCCCATACGTCTGCTGAGATCAAAGAAGATTGTCATAATAATATAATCACCTATAAATTAAAAACAAAATAAAAAAACCTTACACAACATTGAAAATGGTTTTCGGTTGTATCCTCATCTGTCTTATTCTACATAGATACTACACAAAATAAAACTTAATACTGCCGTACCAGACAAGGTATGAGAAATTTCAGTTGTATTTCGTAACCCTACAAATGCAAACTGATACAATCTCCAATATTTTGGATCTGCCACTTCTACAGAGGTTTTCTTCCATTTGTATTCAATTTCATTTCTGGGATATCCATCTAGAATAAAACAAAGCAAATAAAGCATTCAGCCACAGTATATATACCAAAACATGTTTTGTGATCTCTGAAGTTGTTTATAAACTAAACCAGGGCTATACATAAAGTGGACAAGAGAGAAAAACAATCTGTTGTCCACAATACATTTAAAATTTAACCACAAAATATCTAGTCTCAAATTTAAGCCTAGCTAAATGTATGAACAGTCAAATACTATGTAAATGCAAATGTTCAGGAAATATCTACACAACATTCTGGAATTCAGAGTTGAAAAACTGGCTCAGAATCATCACTATCCATTAATACACGAATGTAACATAAATTACCATTAAAAGACCACAAAGAGATTAAAAGGAGAGCCACTTATTATTACATAATTTGATAAAATTCCTACTGGTGTTTATTGAAAATTTATTTTTCTATTATTCCAAGAGTGGATTTTCATGGCCTGATTCACCGTCCAGTATTTCACCTACAGGGAAGTGCAACATTCTTGATGTTTGTGTGCCTCACATGTTGCCCTATATTATCTTGCAGAAACACAGAAATGAAATTAAGCAAGACTCACTTGTGTGGCATAACTATTTAATCAATGGAGCTACCAAAGCTCGTTTAGATGGAAGAACTCAAGAAGCAATATTACATTAAAGAATTCATTGAAAAAGAACCACTGAAGTTTGATTTCATTGCCTACTAGGTCTCACATTTAGGAATAAATCCTTTAGCTGTGTTCAGGTGGTTTGGGTGTCTTTCATCGGTAATAGCACAATTCCCTCAGGAACTTTTTTTTTTTCAATATAGTTTACATTAAAGAAATAAATCCTGAAAGTTGTGTTTCTTGATCACATAAATAAGTCCCACTGAAAGGAGAAGGACTATATACTGATTAAGTATTTACAGGAACAGCTTGAAGAAGACAGATCTTATTTTTGCTTTTAAGTATATCACATGGAATTAATTCAAAACTGGCAAGTCTGATAGGCATAAAAAATAAAGTTCTTTGAGGGCAATAGATTTCCATTTAACTGGAATGAGCCTTGTATCAGAATCCTAAGCAATAAGATTATTTTTAAAGTTGCACCTAAATAGAATGCATGTAAATCAACTCATTCATTACTGCATTTCATAATGCATTAAATATTGTAATAAATCTAGCCAGAACATAAACAGTTCAGTTCTTTCTTTTACTACAAGGCTTTAAAAAATAAACTCTTGCTCTCTTGCTGCCAGAATTTAATGAAATTTAAAGCCTGAATGTAAAGAGGAAAAAAAAAAAAAAAAAAGTATTTTACCACCTACAGCTTGAAAACTCCAGCGGACAGGAGTGTTCATCCATAGGAAAGTTATGAAGCTGAAGATAACATTCAGCATTAATTGTCAGCCTAATTAGAAAAGGAAGAAAAAAAAAAATAAAAAAGATTATATTCAAGCATCCAGGCACATCAGACTAGATAGTAAGGAACATGCACAGAAATCAGTTTTGCCAATTAACGGACATTACACATAGCCAACTGAGTATCTGCAAAAAACATCCAGCATCCCTGGCAAAGAACAAAAGCTACCATTATATGCAACCTGAGGACCTGCATTGTTAGCATTTCAAAAACAAATTTTCAGCTGATTTTGAGACACCTCTCAGCTTTCTACCAGAAACAGGGATAAAAGCGAGGGACTGAAGGCAGACCAAGGAGGGAAGTTTATGACAGCAAATAAAGAAAGTTTCTGAAGAATGCAGTTGTCAAGTCAAATTGTATTTGTTATCGTTGTATCTGGTGGATATATATACGAGAGAGAAAGTGGGGACACCCTTGGTCTTACTCTATACTCATGGAAGCAGCTCTGGTAAAGACAGTAGCATGGATAGGAAAGAGTAGACTTGATATTTCTGCTCATTTAATGTCTATGGCATTCAAGTTATTCACACAATTAATATACATTTTAGAAGTAATTTAGGACTTGTAATGGTGTCAACTGAATTATTTGATGCTTTTGAAAATACCAGGAAGCTAGAGCAAGGGACTAAACTCCAAACTCCCTTCTTGGCATTTAAAATACCTCCTCCTTTGTTAGCAACATTTTGAAGAAAGTCAGAATGTCTTCTAAAATCAATTTTGAAAATTAACATAATGCTTACATACGTGACTGTATGCAATACTTACATACTAGACAAAAAGTGATGGGAAAAGGAAGATTCTGACAGAAATCTCTGTAAGTCTGTGAACAAAGTAGTTATTGTACACTAGTGTCACTAGGACCTTTCTCAAAGTTTGTCCTGACCAAGAGAGAGATTTTTAAGGGAAAGTGTATTTCTTATCAAATAGTGGGAGGGAAAAAAACTCCATCACCACCACCTCTCCTCCATTTCCACACAAAACAATTGCATCCCTCTGAAGGTGCTTTCAAAAAACATCCAAAATTTTAGGCAACTATAGTATATATATTGATTGCCTTTGTTTTTCATTTTCAACCCTTGGATAGTCAAATGCTTAAAGAAAAAGGGAACAAAATCAGACTTTTATTAAAAGAACACAACCAAACCTGGAATTACTGATGGGTGCAATGGACAGACCAAGGACTACCATCAAAGACTCAGGAAACCTGACCTAACAGAACCACCACATCTGCTCTTTGAATTACCAACAGGGAAAGGGTGGTGGTACAGGGGAGCCTGCGAACCTGGAGCACTGTCAGATCCTATTATTGTTCCTTCAATAACCAGCATATGAACTTCTCAACATTATTCTACCTTAGGCCAAATTCAGGCCATATGCTCACCTGTACAGAGGTTTCCATGTTGCAACACCAGGTAAATACCTGTTCTGCTGGTTTATTGCTAGCTCATTGCACCTCATCGCTCATACTCTAGCACAGTAATTCTGACCTATTGCTCTGGGAAAGCTCACATGGGGTTTTTTTGGTTGCGTTTGTTAGTTTCTTTGTGTGAGTTAACTCTGTTTAAAAGAAATTGCACATCAAAACTGAACGGACAATGGAAGGGTAAAGTCCAGACTCAAGAATTGTTAGCTACAAAAAGAAAAAACAAATTAGCATGACAATGGAAGAGGCTCTCCAGAGATTTTTATAAACATCAGCACAATAAACGGTTTAAAAAGTGCTCCTCTGAGATATTTGTATGCTGTGAAATGAAGCATACAAAGAAAAAAATCAGTGGAGAATCCTTTTAAAATATTCTAATTCTTCTTACTTCTGATATAGAAGACTTTTATAAATTGCTCATGTAACACAACTAGGCTGCATATGAAAACAGTATAAATGACTGTAAAGAAAGTAATTAAAAGGTGCTACTTTTTTGTTTTAAATAAATAAATACATACACTCTTAAGAGGAGAATCAGATATATGGCATCCTCTGCATGGACTGCTTTTTGATCAGCTCCTAATTTATTGCAAGATAGTTTAGGCATGTTTAAAAAATAAAACAGAGAGATGACCCTAAAATGCTTTCTGTAGACTACAGCCTTTCAAGAATTGTTTGAAAAATGACTCGGAGAAGAGTATAGACAGCCTAGATCATAAGCTTAAAACCAGCCTAAGCATCCCTCATTTGCCAAGAAGAATTATTACCGACATTTTTGCTTATGCCTAATTTGGATGAACAGATTTGTTGATTTTAATAGCTTGCAAGGATAAACATGTTAAGAAGTATGCAGGTCTGGGGCCCTAGCTTTAATTAAACTTATGATTGTTATTATCTTAAGCATTTCATATTTTACTTACAGAATATAATTTGGTAGAAATTAGATGCTGAACTATTTAGAACAGGAAGTCTGCAAAACAATTTATGACTAGATCTGCAATATGTTAGTGACAGATCATCATGGTGCTATAGGCTATACAACATCTCTTTTTTAATCTTGCCTGTACCTAAATGAGATTAAAATTTGCTACCCCCTTCAATTGCCTTGACCCAATTATCTAGGCAATGTATTTCAATACTATTAATTTTATGTTTTGAGTGCTACAATAATCTTTTTATTTTTCCTTCTCCATTAGTAAACTCCTTGCAAATTCCTGTGATCCACAAAAAGGAGATGCCAAGGATGTTATTAATATTCATAATTTTCATATTCCTAGTCATAACAGCTTTATTTTTTTTTCCTATCCACTTAACAAAAACCCACCTTAGAGTGTACAATACTCTTCCATCACTCCAGATTCGAAGCAAACGATTTGGAGTTGTAATCCAGTGAGCATCAGATTTCCTTGAGTTCCGGAAGAAAGTGTCTGGAATCCAAATTTTTCCAACCATATTGCTATTAAGCATAAGCACCTTCATTGAGCTGTTAAATTTTAGGCGACTGTCATACCAAGTCTGAGCAAAAATTATATCTATAGTGTATTCCTAAAAACAGAGAAACAATCATATCTATGTGTAAGTTTACCAAAGTTTGCAAGCCAAAATTTTTTATTCAAATATAAATCTGAGGCCATTTCTATTCTCCTGTGCATTACCACTTGCACAGCACGCAGCAGCCTGTAACCCCAAACTGAGAAATTACAGGCTGATGAGAGATGCACACAGCCTTTTACTCCTACCTCCTCTCCCCTGACACACACGGATTAGTTACGGAAGAGGAGACATGATGAGAGCTTGCCGTAACTTGGAGGTCCCCACACAGAGAAACCACCTCTGGAGGCCCAAGATAGAAAATTTTTAATGGCCAACTTAACACTTCAGGGCTAGGTTGTGTTTGTTAAGACAGAGACTCCACATCTTTTAAGAAGCAAACCAAATACACTTTCTATATCTTCTTCCCAAAACTTTACAACATGCAATTTAAGATCCTTCAAGAAATTTCAGACTTTGAAAAATCATGAATATGCAGGAAACAAACATCACAGCTCTCTTACCATCCGCCTCATATATCTATCTACATACACACAAAAGTATGCATAATCATAACCAGGAAGGAAATTTCCCTAAAGCGATTCCACTTTACTTATTAAAATCTCAAGAAAGCTCTGTATTGGGTCTGACTGAGATGGAGTTAATTTTCCCCATAGCAGCCCTCATAGAGCTGTGCTTTGTATTGAGAGCTAGAAAGGTGCTGATAAAAGCACCCGTGCTGTGGTTACGGCAGAGCAGCACTCGCACAGCACCAAGGCTGTTTTTTCAATATTCCCCCTTCAGTCAGATGGGGGGGACATGGGCATAACCCCCTGTTGGGAGGGGACATAACTGGGACAGCTGACCCAAACTGACCAGAGGGATATTCAATACCATATGACGTCAGCTCAACTATAAAAGCTAGGAAAAGAAAGGGAGCGGGGGGGAAATCCATTTGTGCTCTAGAGCAACTAGAATCCTACTTCCTGGAAAAGGGGCCAGACATCGCCTGCTTATGGGTAGTAGAGGATAAATCTTTGTTTTCTTTTGCTTCTGCGCACAGCCTTACTTTGCTTTTCACTAAATTACCTCTGTCTTTATCTACGAGTTTCAGCTTACTTCCTCCTCCTGGTCCAGCTAAGAGGAAGGGGCAGGGGGGCGGGGGCAGTGACAGAGAATCTTGGTGGGCACCTGGTACCCAGCCAAGGTCAAACCACTACAACCTCCTTTTGTGATAGAAAGTCAAATTCTTCAGCAGACTTACGACCAGAAAAGAAAAGTGAAAAATAAATAAACAGAAAAATAAATGTCAATAAAAGGAAAACTCACAGTCTTTTAATAAGACAATACTTGACAAAGTAGAACTTGAGGGAGATAAACATTACAGATGCAATTAAATACTGTTTTTCAAAGGATCCAGTCAGTTGTTCCTGCACTCCAGACAAAGGAGAAAAGCAGTAGCCTCTTCCCTATGTGTCACAGTTCCAGATCACGACTTTGCCCCTAAGGGCAACAGTTTCTCTTCTTAATGATAGTTGTGATCTTTCCTGTGTGGTTGCCCCAGGAGGGCTCCAATGCACAACTCAGAAGCTCCTCAGGGAAAAATTGCTGGAGACCAGATCTAAGTCTTGGTGCTAGTTGTTCACCTCAGTTATAGGATGAGTGAGCAGGCAGAAGAGAGAAGGAGACAGTGGTTCAAACTCTTGCCTGAGCCAAAAGGGTCACTAATAGTGATATTTATTTGATAAAATAAATGTGGAAGGATTTGCTGGTTGGAGTGGATTTTTTTGTTTATTTTACTTTTAAATAATCACAGCAGTCAACTGTATGGGTTACAGATTCCTCACTCATTTCTGCAACTGATAAGGAAAGCTTACAAAATTTGGCACTTCAGCCTTGAGAAGTGCCAAGATAGATATTCTAGGAGTACCTAAATCTTTCTCCGTTTTCCTACCTCTCCAGCTGGGAGAACAGGTTCAGGAAAGAGATATGCAAAAGTGAGACTGCCCTTGCTCTGTAATGTATGGTAGATGAACTACCACCTGGATTGTGGTAACCCTGCAGAGAAGGACAGGGGGATGCTGGTTGATGAAGCGCTGAATATGAGGCGGCCATGTGCACTGGCAGCCCAAAAAGCCAACTAAATCCTGTACTGCATCAAAAGATGAGTGGCCAACAGGTCAAGGGAACTGATTCTGCCCCTCTACTCTGCTCTTGTGAGACCCCATCTGGAGTACTATGTACAGCTCTGGAGCCCCCAATACAAGAAGGACAAGGATCTTTTGGAGAAGGTCCAGAGGAGGGCCACAAAGATGATTAGAGGGTTAGAGCACCTCCCCTGTGAGGACAGGCTAAGGGAGTTGGGTATGTTCAGCCTGGGGAAGAGAGGGATCTGGGGAGACCTTATAGTGGCCTTCCAGTACCTGAAGGGAGCCTACAGGAAATCTGGAGAGGGACTCCTTATAAGAGTGTATGGTGACAGGACAAAGGGCAATGGTTTTAAACTAGAGCAGGATAGATTCAGATTAGACATTAGGAAGAAATTCTTTATTATGAGGGTGGTGAGACACTGGAATGGGTTGCGCAGAGAAGTTGCGGACGCTTTATCCCTGGAAGTGTTTAATACCAATCTGGATGAGGCTCTGAGCAACCTGGTCTACTGAGAGGTGTCCCTGCTCATGGCAAGGAGTTGGAAATATAGATGATCTTTAAGATCCCTTCCAACTCAAGCCATTCTATAATTCTATGAACTCAGTGACTCTTAAAGGTTATGAATGACTAGTATATGAGGTAAATAGTGGCAGGACAGAGGGAAGAAAAGGACTAATCAAATTTGCATTTTAGCAATGACTTCTCTCTAAAACTCTGCTTATTCCTTCAGAGGCACTGCCATCAAGAGAACGTTCTGTAGGTCAAACCAGGTCCTGGATTGTCTCTGTAAATAACATTCAAGACATCTGTGAAAATCCAGAGCCTGTTTAACCTTAAAACTCAGCTCTCTGTGCTCATTTATAGTGGTTACAGTTGGAAAGGAAATTTGCCTTGCTGTAGTGTAAATGAGAGTCTGAGACAGTGCACCAGAGGAGTGTTTTAGAAAGCATAAAAGTAACAAAACGAACAGAGAGTTACATGTTGCCTTTACAGTACAAATAGAAGAAAAAAAAGAAGTCAGTGAGTGAAATCAACAGACACAATCAAATGCATGAAAAGAGCAGACTGTCTGAGTTTGAAGGTGCTACTCTAAGCAGTCAATTCACAGAAGCACTACGTTGTCTGGGAAAAAAGAGATTTATCAAAGTGTCATTACAGTCAAATACACCCTGAGCAAGAAAAATCAGGTTGTCATAGAATACCAACCACCCTAACAAATTAAGATAAAAATAGAAGTTCACAGATTATTTTGAGCACACAAAGCAAAGGAACAGCCTCAGCAGTCCCAGATACTTGTATTCTCTTACCTTTCAGTACTAAATGTGCAAGTTTTTATCATACCCATGTACTACAGGAGATGTTTAAAGAACTTTTTGGGGAAAAAGAAAATAAAAAGAAAAAGAAACTTTGTTAAAATCCTAAATGATAAATTTGTTACTGTTCAAAAATAATCTAATACATAATAAATTACTGTCATAAAAACAGTAACTACTTGTTTCAGTGTATCTTGCTGAATGTATAATAAGAGATCAAATTGCTACTATCTTGTCACATATCTGCAGTGAGTGGTCCTTCATTTGTAAGTTGACATCTTCATCACCCAGGCATCTCTTTTTCCCTCAAGAGTCAGCCAACCAAAGGCATAATCCTACTACTCGCCACAGCTGAAAAATGCGGACTTGCAGCCTCACACTGGGTGACAGCAGCAGTCTAGCCCCCTCTTCAGCAGAGACTTAGAATCAGTACTCTCTGATTTCTCCCAAGAACACTTATTCCACTTTTAACATCTGCCTTGGCAGACTTTGCTAGCTACTTCTTCAGTGTATCTCTTTGTCCTATGCCTTCCTGGGACCTCTCTGTCCTTGAGGGTCCATAAAACATCCTGAAGCTGCATATATTCTTCACACAATGCATCTCACACAGGATCACATTTTCAACATATATTGTATCTATACTGTCTTTCACTGAAGTGAACTCAAGTAAAATGTCCAAACAAATATATGTACTCACATTGTAGAGGGGCTTGCAAGGCATGTGAAAATGGGACTCTAATGTATATTAGCCTCCTTTCTTAATACAAGTTTCCCTGGAGAAGAGGCCAGATGGCATAAGTCCAAATAGATCCCAAGCAGTTACCAGGCACAAGCAAACATATAGGATGATCAGACAACTAAGAATCTGTCAGGACAAAGCTGTGACAATACAGTCTAAAAGACTGGGAATGCAGAGAATAAGAGATTGCCATTAAAGGGCAAGGTAGTGAACAAACAGTGAATATTGACAAGCAGGTGTATAGTCTCAGAGAAAATAATTTAATGAATAAAAGCAAGTACTTCAAACAAAGTAGGAACAGCTACTGCGTGAGAATAAATGGAATCCTCAACATCAGTTGCATTGTCATGCATGGTTCAGTTACATTCAGGCATGAAAATAGGCCAGTGGATTTTTTTTTTTATTGGAAACCTATGAAAGAAAGAGAGGCAGATACCATCCTACATGACTGTTTCTCAGTGCAAACTGTGTCACAGAAATTCCAGTGTAGTATCAACAAGGATGGAAAAAATCTCAAAAAGCAGAAAAAATATTTTTCTTGGGATATTTTGTCTGGCAGTCTCACAACTGATTTAATATTGCACAGTAAAGTGCGGAGAAGTCAAGCAATGAGTAGCTAAATTGTTGACTGGATTATATCTGCAATGTCTTTTGTTTGAGAACAGGAAAAAGTGGCCTAGTTTTCTGGGAACAAACATAAAAGCAATGAAAAGTCCCAAAAGCAAACACAAAATTGAAAAATAGCATTAGTAAACTACAGGCCTGCAATACAGTTCATTACCTGTGAATTTGAGAGAAAAAATTAAAACAACCCTGTACTTCCATCTTTTAATCTTTCCCCAGAAACCCACCTGAGTTTTTCTTCCTGATTCAAAATTTCACCTGAAGGGCATCTGGAGTTTTCTGAAGTGCAACAAGCTAATTCAAAAATCTGTTCCATAGGGAGCCCCTGAACTCAGTTCAATCACCAAGTGTGACATGACTTCGTCTTACTCAGTTATCTGAGTTTCAAGATATTTTCCCCATGTTCCTGCATCGTACTGAATGAAAGTTTCTTCATTCTATTCAGCTTTGTAATTCTCTAAACTGGAATTCAATGTAGGGAATTTTTCAGAAAAAAAAATTAAGAAGGGGAAACTAAAGAAACCATTCTACCAACCTATATGCCTTGGCAT
Organism: Baryphthengus martii; assembly: GCA_013396935.1. Classification (NCBI taxonomy): domain Eukaryota; kingdom Metazoa; phylum Chordata; class Aves; order Coraciiformes; family Momotidae; genus Baryphthengus; species Baryphthengus martii. The sequence continues at coordinate 38,151 of VWZK01012353.1, forward strand.
TAAGAGATGTGATTTGATATCAGACTCACTTTAGAATGCTGATCATGAGGTTTAAACAACAAAAAAAGTCATCGATAAAACTGGTAACCACATGCTTTCCTAAGAAATAAGCACGAAATAAAGCATCAAGCATTAGACAGTTTATCTTCATCTTGCCAGTGTGCTGCCAATAAATGCTTGTAACCTTTACTTTTTCCCTCATTCAAATATCTCTGGACATGAATAAGGGGCTATTAAGTGATTTATTAAAACACTTAACCTATATTTTATGTATAACTTCTCTTAACAAAATGTGGTTGCTCTCCCTGGTGGGTTATTTTAAAAGCTGTTTGAAAACATTTTTTAGCTGCTTCAGGGCCAACATTGGTTTCAGAGCTTGATCTCCATGGCTGAGACGGAAGCAAAAGTGAAATTTCTTGGTTTAGTAAACTATTCTAGTTTGCTCACTAGAGCAATCTAAACATAGTGACCTTAGGGTGAGATCTAAAATACCCAACAAATCACAATGATTCTGACATGTACCTGTAATACTACATTAATGATATGACAGCTGTGGAAGAGGTGGGAGCTGAAGGAAATACACTGAACAGAAGCACACAGCATCTGCTCACAGAGTCTTTTAACCAGTCAGGTTGTTATAATTGTACAGATAATCACACCGGAGGATGCTATGAGAACATATGCAGATGGTAAGTGGAAATATGGTAAATCATATCTACAGAAGGTGAGGGAGTACAGGGAGACCTACATAGTCACAATACAGAAAAAAATCTATCACTCTTCACATCATAATTTGGCATCTGCGCTTACCCAGTCCTTATTCTGAACATGCAAAGTGACAGATGCAAACAACAATATGAATAAAAGGCAAGATTTAGTTCAATGCTTTGTAGATTAGAAGCTTATAATTAAAATCTTGCCAATAGTCAAAAGATTAGCTAGAAAAGTAACTAAAGCACTTCAGCAAATTCTCTGCTTTTATTTGATCAGCTTATATTTTGGACTTTTGAAGAGATCATAAGGAGAGGAAGTAGATTATATACATAACCTATGTACATTCCGACACTGAAAATTATACAAAAAGTTTTCTTTCAGTTTTCAATTGGAACTTGAATAGTTCAGCTATTGCCACTCATAAACAAACATTAAAGTACAGAGAAGAAAACTCAGAACAAAACAAACAAAACCAAAAAAACCCTCAGACATAAATATATGCATATTTATTAAAAACAAGGAGTGAATACTGGTATGGATCAAGGGTTCAGCTTTGAGGTTGTCCATAGTGATTTATCAGCTCTGTTAACTGTACTTTCTGAATTCAGCAGGTACATCTCTGTTCCTATAACTAGAGAGACTGAAGCAGTAAACATTGGTCCCACAAACAACTGTAGTAACAAGCTTACGTATTACTCAAATACACACAATTTTCTGAAGTTTTGTTTTATAAACAAGCTATAAAGTCTCAAACACAATACTTCACCATACAGTATGGTGTAACAGTTTTTAAAACAAGATTAATTACACAGTTACTGTTTGGTCTTTTATTTCCATGTTTTTCCTTCCATGCTTCAAAATCCCAACATTCACGGCAAGGAGACTTAGTGGGTTTGTCTACCCTGCAACTCTCGTAAGATACAGGATCCTACACGAAACACAGCACTCCTATCAGTTTACCTCTCTGGTTGATGAGGCAGTCATGCAACTCCAAATATCAATCATCTGTTACACTGAAGATATATAAGCATGGACAACTGTTAAGAACTTCCTAAAAGAGTCTCTATTTACTTACTGGCCCCGAGGGCATAACCCTGCGTGGAGATAACACTTTAAAATAAAGACACTACTGTTATTTTAAAAAGTAAAATCTCACGCAGCACTTACTCTATGCCAGTGAATGACAAACTCCAAAACTGCCTAACCAAAAGTAGTTTAGATGTGCATTCTTCATGGTGGTTGAAATAACCATCCAAAATGTGTAAGACTTGACGAAATTTAAACAGAACGACAGAATAAAACAACTACAAAATAAAAATAATGAAGGCCAAGATCAACAGGCGGGGAAATTAAATTCACTTACTTGCAAAATCACATTGCATTTGTTAATAGCTATTTTGTCATTGCCGTCACCCCTGCTAACGAGGAAGGAGGGCAACACTCTTTCCAGTAGCAGGCCTGCTTCCTTGGCAAACAGCTTGGAGGTGCTGTTGCAGGAAAAGACATCCAGACCATTTCCCTGCTTTGTAAAGTGAACTTGCCATAGCATACACCGTGAGGAGAAAATTTCTACTCCTGTAGCTGCCCAGTTTTTAACAGAGGTTTTGTAGTGAAACCACAGATTCTGGCACTACCCATTGTAGGGGCCAGTGAGTAACAGCAGCTTTCCCCTGGAGCACAGCAGCAAAGGAGGCAATGAAAACCTGTATGGTAGGAGCCATTACCAAGGACAGTTTCTATTGCAACAAGCTGTTTCAAGTTATTGTCACAATCAGAGCATATCCTCTTGTCTTTTTTTCCCAAAACCTAGTTCAAATCTAGGCCAGCAGAATTATTCCCAGAACTGGAATGCAGCATCACAAATTTCCATACAGACAGACAGATTAGGAATAACAACGAACAGGTGTGTAATGTTCCTCAAAATATTTATCTATTTGACACAAAGAAAAGAAATACAAGACAAAGAACTTGTCTCAGCTATAGTTTGTCTCGACTCCAGATATAAGGGAGACAACCACAGCAGAAAGCAGGCAGAAAGTATTTGGAGAGGATGTTAAGGCATCAGAAGCAACAATAAACTGTATGACAGAGTAACCAAGCAGCCGGTGCAGTTTTTTGGGGGGAAAAACAGGAGTAAAGCACAGTTTGGGATAGGGGTAGCTTTAGCACTAGTCAATACTTTTATCTTCTCTGTGAAGAGTACTTAGATTTTGGTTTCGATCATCTCAGATCACAAGTGAATTGTGCAGGCACTTAATATTGCTTATACAGGATACACATCCACCTCAAGGAACTTACAGTTTGAATTTAATGTAAAAGTCACGATTTGGAAAGACAACAGCAGGAGAGTAAAATGAAACAAAGAACTCAGTATCAGTTCAAATTACAGGTATTGTTTCTAGCACAACAAAAGAAAGGAAAAAAAAAAAAGAAAAATAAGTTTAAACAGGAACATGAGGAGAAACTGCAGACATTTAGAAAATGAGAAACTGCAGACATTTATAGAAAGTTTCAAGCATAACGGGTAGCTTGGGAGAAAGTGGTGTGAAAAGTTGAAAGGATAGGAGCAGAAACTACTGAGATCTGAGATAGGAAATTGGTTCTTGGGGGAAAAAAATGGCTGGGCATAGGTTTTGAAGTGCTTTGAAAGTGAAATGAAACTGTTCTATGTGTGAGGTCTAGTGAAAGATGAGACAGAGGAAGAACCTCAGTAAGAAATGAAACAGTAGAAACAGTGGAAAATTCTCTCTGTAGGACATCTCTAGATGGTATGGATGGAGCAAGGCTGCAACTGGAAAGGTTACAAAAACATATCAGTGTAACTGTGGGAGTCTGCACAAGAGATTCGGTGTGCCAGATTGAAAAATAAATAAAAATAAAACTCCTCTGCACTCAGAATTTGCAAGACTATAACTGAGACCCTACTCCTGGTTCTAGGATCCAGTTCAGTCCTCAATGACATAGAGAGTAGTAATTATCCACAACAATTGAGAGTGTAGAAGGTGAAAACTGGGAAGATTTAAAGCTCTGACTTAGCCATAGTGAGCTAAGTAAACTCCAGTGAACAGATATGAGGGACACAAGGCAATATTTTAGATTCAACAAAAGGAGACACACAGAATAGCAAGCAGCTGACACAGAAAGATTGCTGAATTTGTCCACGAAACTACCAAGGAGCAGTTGAGAGGAAGAGATGACCATGGAAGACATTCTGTACAGAAGTATCAAACAGAGAGCTTTAAAAAGTATTCTTATCAACACTTAAATAGATCAAGTACTGGGAACACAAAAAATTAAGGGGCTTCCTCACAACACTGTGACAGGCTAACCACAAAGCGAAAGAAGCTTTTCAGAATTTTCCCAACCATGTCCACAGCTCAGCACTTCTGCTATTTCTTTAACAAATTAGCCTTATGCAAATACAGAGCACTAATATCAGAAATCTCAAATATTTCAAAGGCTGGTTGGTTATTGTTCTGGTTGTAGATGCGAAGAATCTGAGATGATATAAACAGGATTTCCAACTGCTTTGCAGGCACACTCTACTGAAATCAGGGGAGTTAAGTCAAAGTAAATTTTTATTATCATTATTAACACTGAGATCATGCCAACTGTGGCTTAAGTGATACAAAGGTACTATACACAAAGCGTTTCCTAAAGCATGATCTAGTCTAACATAAGATTGAAGAATAAACCACAGCACAAAAAGACTACAGCCTGAGATTATAGCACTGCTAAGTAGCACACAAAAATCAAGCACCTTTTACAGCAATGAGCATAGATTTTTCGTGTGTCTATTGTAGAACCCTAAATACCTGTCCCGATTAAACATCTATTAATGGACAACTGGTAAACTGCAGCTGAAAATGGGGCAAGTACCGAATGCTGTTTTAAGTAGGTGCTGAAAAAGTGCTGATCTGATTTCAGAAAGCTACTGCAACATTTACCTGTCGTACAACGGCTGCCTTTTCCCTCACCTCTCCCCATTCCCTTCAAAAGTATCACAGAAATTGTGAGCAACACAGGAACTGCTGTGCTGAGCCAGTATAAGCAGAATACTGCCTGTGCTTGGCCAACTCCCCTGAAACTGAATAGGGAAAGCTTAGAACTACCTTGCAATAACAGTAGGCAAACTAGCTGCCCACAAGAGCCAGACTAATCAATCAAGATTTTTTATTATTTTTTTTTCAGAAAATAAAGAGAGAACATTCATGAAATTGTGCTTGTGAAGTATTACTTAAGTTCCTAGAGCTGGTAAAACAAGAAATACTAACAGACATATGGGGTTTGACAAATATATTTCATAACAAAGAAAAAACAATGCTCAAGGCTACTGAAGGAATGAGTATTTACTAAGGTGCTGTAAATGAACATTTTGCTGACAGGGACCAAAATGATTGGAATCTATCTTTCCTAATCAAGATAAAAGAGTAAGTCTGGAAAAAAAACCTATTATTCTAGCTTACTCTAAAGAAGACACTGTACAATAAGACACGGGTAATATTCAAAGACTTGTACTTCTGTCCTGATTTATAAACAAATATTCCTGTCATTTGAAAGAGAATAGAACCAGTTTGCATAAAATGTACATACTTGACTCTCTGAAAATTTGCAGTGCTTTCACGTTGAACCCACACAACTTTAGGAAACCTCATAAATTCTCAAATATGGGCAGAAGCGCATCCCTCATGCTCTTCTTTTCAGTCTGTCATCATAAAGCTCAGAGATTATGATTCTCTGTAAAACAGTCTTCTTCATACGTGAAAGCAATTCCAACCTCCACGAAAAGCTCTGAATGCAGTTCACAAGCCACAACAAGCCCTGTCAAGAAGTCAGGTAACCCAGTCCTGAAGTATTACTATGCACTGCAGCATTTGGATGCTGTGATTTTTTATGTTTATGTTTCTTGTATGGAACTATGTTCACTTAGACACCCAGCTCTGTAACAGACAGACAGAGAGGGAGGGAGAGAGTTCATATCTTTTCTGTTATAAACATTTTACTTTGGAATTTTTCCTATTATGTTTGTTAAATCCTTAAGTCAGCATGACATGGCTCACACAGGTAAACTGAATTACACATCTAGGTATCTGCAGGATCAGGGCCTTGCTAATTCCAGTATCTATTTCTGTCTCTTTCTAAGCCTCATCTTTCCTTTATGCTAGTTACTATTCATTCAGTAACAAAACATTTAATATCATTCAAAAACAGTTAAAAATACACTGATTTACAGAATACTGCACACAAAGATTGTGTAATTTTGAGTACTGAATTTCAGTGTTGCTTCAAGTAATATATCTTTGGGTCACGATTACTTATATTCTAGTGTCAATTACCTGGCGCTATAAAGTAAGAATACAAAACCTTCCAACCTTCAATACAAATTCAGTGACTAGTAGAACAAGTGCAGTGATACATCTGACCGTAAAGCATCCTCCACAAGTACAATAACACTGACCAATCTGCATTAGGATACTCATCACGTTGATACTTGAATACCTTAAAAAAAAAAAAAAAAATTAAAATCTGCTGCCAGTTCCTGCAGCCTGAGAATGAAATGAAATTTAGAAGTCAAGGGATACTTAAAATTCACCATCAGTATATTCTACACAAAGTCACAACATGACCGTAAAAAATCGTATCCTAACAACGTCCAGACCATGCAGTCTGTGTACCAAAGTAGCACATTGTGCATTCTGTGTGTACCTGATTTGCTCAGTGGTTTAGCTCTCTTGTTAAAAATAAGAGTGCTAGGCTTCAAAGTATGGCCTTCAGCTTGCGGTCACAGTAGCCTTCAATGGATAACTAGCAAAGATCATGTGACAAGAGGTAAATCATCCACAGAAGAGATAGAGATTTTGGAAAATAACAGGGAAACCAAACTGCTTCAGTGAAGTATCACCTAGAAATTTGTACTGGAATTTTCAGTCTGGACCTGCTTATACTGAGTTTGTTCATAAATACAAAAGCTGAATAGAGAGCATCATCTGCATCCACAGCAAGGGAAGAAAAAAATACGTTGCCTTCAAACACACTAAAATAGCAGTGAAACCACAATGTTTCAAATGTTAAATCATGACTTAGAAACACAAAAAAAAGCAAAGGAATTTTAAAACATAATTTTGTTTCTGTAAACATACATCTTTATATATGTATACACTTACAGACAGATATAGATAGACAGGTAGAGCATTTCCTTTGTCTAGTTTTTAATCTATCAGTCATGATGTTTATGTATCTCTGTAGAAACGACCTGCCTCTTTCTAACCCTCTCTCCATTTTTGTTACTTGAGTATTTCTCCACTATTTACTGTATGAAGCTTAATTAAACAGACATTAAGAACAGGGAAAATATAAACTATTCTCTTTGTTTTTCATTTTTGATATGAAGATGCAATACCACCTCTTTATTAAAGAGCTGCTTCTCTATTCCTTTCCCCAAAAATTCTCTTATTTGGGGTACCAGCCTTTTACTGTCATGAGAGTTCTGATCAAACAGCAATTACAAGATCCATTATTCTCTTAGTTAAAGAAAGGTAAAAATGTCAGAGGGCTGCCATACCTCTCCCAACCTGCTGAATTGTACACTTGCATGGTCTCGTTAAACCACTGTGGTCGTTTAAAAGCTGTGGTGCTGGTATGATTCTCCTATAGACTCCTTGGGGCACCAGTATCACAAGAAGTTATATATTTATGAACACATAGGGTTTAGCGGATGAATACAGGGCAGAGAAAGTTCATGAGGCCCACAGGCAACATGGATCAACATTCACTTCTACAAAGAGACCATATATCAGCCTCTGCTACTTGTACCACCAGAGTGACATTTTTTCATCTTGGCCTTAGTTTGGAAGAAAAGAGAAAGGTAGTAAGAGCCTAGTACATCTACATTAAATGCTCAACTGAATGAGCTTTCATAGAGGAAAACTAGGCTCTAAATATCCATTACACTTCTAAATTCTGCTAAGAAATCCCCAGACCACTGCAGAGCTACTGAGGATTGAGACTTTGGCCATAAAAATGCAGTTAGCTACATTTTACATGATTGCTGCACAAAGCCTAGCTACATGTTAGCTCTAAAAGACAGATTCAAAAAATCTTTAAACTTAATGAGTATTATAAGCCTAAATGCTCTGCTGATCCAGATGCTTGTTAAAAATGCTTAGTCAGGCTGCAGATGCCTAAAAAGATCACATGCTATAAAAAAAAAAATCTCTTAAGAAAGGGATGCCTGTGCCGTCTACAGTTTTGTGTAGCTCTTTGTTAAATAGTGAAAGCCAAAACATAACAGCCATAACAAAAACAACTTCCAATGATTAGGGGCTGATCTGCTAGAAAGCAGCTCTGCAAAGAAGGACATGGGAACGCTGGTGGACAATAAGTTATCCATGGGACAGCAGTGTTCTCTTGTGGCCAAGAAGGCCAATGGTATCCTGGGGTGCACTAAGTAGAGTGTGTCCAGCAGGTTGAGGGACAGGGAAATACTAGAGAGAGTCCAATGGAGGGTTACGAAGGTGATTAAGGGACTGGAACATCTCTCTTATGAGGAAAGGCTGAGAGACCTGGGGCTGTTTAGCCTGGAAAAGAGAAGACTGAGGGGGAATCTTATGAATGCTTACAAATGCTTACCTCCCAGGGAGGTGGTGGAGTCGCCATCCCTGGAGGTGTTTAAGGAAAGATTGTATGTGGCACTTAGTGACATGGTCTAGCTAGGTGTTGTGGTGTTGGGGTCATAGGTTGGACTTGATGATCTCGGAGGTCTATTCCAGCCTCAACAATTCTATGATTCTAAATATCTGAAGGGTGGGTGTCAAGTTGAAGAGGTCAGTCTCTTTTCAGTGGTGTCCTGTGATAGAACAAGGAGCAATGGTCACAAACTGGAATACAGGAAGTTCCACCTCAATACGAGGGAAATCTTTACTGTGAGGGTGATGGAGCACTGGAACAGGCTGCCCAGAGAGGCTGTGGAATCTTCTTCTCTAGAGACTTTCAAAACCCACCTGGATATGTTCCTTTGTGGCCTGCCCTATGTGATCCTGCTCTAGCATGGGGGTTGGACTCAATGATCTCCAGAGGTCCCTTCCAATCCCTACCATTCTATGATTCTGTGATTCTATAATGAATGTCACACATAACACTTAAAAGTGTCTATTTTACAAAAGTGAAAGTCTATCAGATAGCAAAAGGAAAATAGACTGAGTTACAAGAATAAATACATTTCCACTCACACACTGTGTCCTCTGAAGCTTTCGAACATACTCCCTTGATATGCTGCTACAGCATCACTGTTTGAAAAAAATGCTTTCTACATCATGTCATACTGTATTCAAACTAGGATTAGGACATCATTTGCCAGAGTGACTTAACGTATCTGGCAAATGAGTAATCCAACGGGGAATCATAGATCTGTGTTCTCACATTAAGTGATCAAATGAAGAGCCAAGGACAGCCCTTGAAATGAAAGCAATTTTTGGATTATTGGTTAACAGTAGCAAGCAATATTGACTCCAGGGAAACTGTCTTCCTAATGAAAGCAACAGCTCACATAAAGAGAGCTTCCAGGGTCAAATCTGTAACCATTTGTTTGCTGAGAATGTTGTTTCCCAGCAGAACACCATCTTTTTTGGAAACTGCAATCAAATTATTTGCATATGTATGTTTTTATTTATTTTCATAGATTTTTGTAGTGATGTTAGCTGCTCATATGATCCAGGTTCTTGGAGTCCAAGCCCAGTGAAACAAATGGTTTTTATGAAGGCCACAGTGTTCTCACACCTAAATTGCTAAGTAGTTCTCTGTCCATTTTTAAGAATCATACAATAGTTTTTCAAGTTCTATGTCTTAATGGCATTTATCTTATTACTCTTTAGTGGCATGCTTCGTTGATATCTTCTTTTTTAACAGAAACCAGAAATTTAGAGGGATAAACATTCAGTTGATATATATTATAACCATTGGGATCCCACTCTCTAATGGAGTCATATAATTTTTCAATATGGTGTTATTTTTACCTTGGACTGAAAAAGAGTAGGACCAGACTTTATTAGCACCATGGCAAGAGCATCCAGGACAGCTCTAGCAGATGTGGGGACACCTCTAAACAAGTGACATGAAATAGTCCCACGGCTGATACTGTCAGTACTGCAAGTACAGCACGTGATAATGCTGCCCCACAAGCTCTGGGCTGAGCAACCAGAAGGCAGCTGTGGGCACAGGAGAAGCCATGATGCATAGCAGTGAGAAGATTGCCATGGGGCTGCAGAGCCAAGAAGAGGTCATGGAAGATGAAGCTGGGCTATCCTACAAAGCCAGACACATGCTGTTGTTCTAAAACTGGAAAACTGAAGCGGTAAACTTTCTGGGCAATAACTACTGGGCACAGGCTGAAAGACTTACCATTAGTTACTGGAAAAGGAAGCCTCTACCATTTTCTGTATCTTCCTTACAGCGAGCTGCCTGTCCACACATTTTGCTCACACAATAAGTTCTTTTGGAAGAGGATAGAGTAAGAGAAGCCAAAGAGAAAGACTACAGAGGCAAGACAGGCAAAAGCAAAGACACTAATACCAGAAATGAAAACTGAAAAATTTCCCCCACCGCCATCACTCTTCTGCTCTTTCATGCATTTCTCTATGTACAGCCCTGGCCTGAGACATAGACTTCCTTGCCACAGCCTCAGGTAATGATAACCTTAAGCTTGTTAGACCATTATGCTGGAATGAATACCATTTGACACAGATCTGCATCATCTATTTCTGGCACCTTTATCCATAGCATTTAAGTACCATTGTTTTTTGCTGGCTGGCTTCTTGTCACTAAGAGTCAATATTCCTCACTCAAGCGTGATGACATATGTGTAAATCACAAGATTCTTAATAATAATCTATAATTACTATGTTCTCATCAAATGCTCAGAAGCCCCTGTACTGGTACACTCCAGCTCTACTCCAGCCCCAGACTGAAAAAAAAACCACTCCCCTGTCATGTAAATTGAACACTGTCAGTAAGTCTGCAGGGAGGAGGAAAAGAAAAAATGCGAGGAGGAAAAGAAAAAAGGCAGGAGGGGTCTGAGCTCAAACTTGTGTGAGGGCCAGTCTCAGTCATACTCCTGGGCAGCATTCCCCAGAAATCCTGCAACAGGGCCTTTCTAAAACCTCCAGCACTATCATTTCATAAAATGCACATCGCGACAGAAAATCTAATTTAAGAAAAGGCCACAGACTCAGCTTCCTCATGAGTGCTACTGCTCAGTGTTGGTATCAAATAGATAGGTCAGATCTTGACAGGTCTACTGAAAACTAGATGAGATGCAATGCTTAACTTCTGAAGAACACAGCTACGTGTACACACACACATACAAACACACACACCAAAGAGTACCCATAAGACTAAATACAACATGGAAAAAGGAGGACAAGAGATAATGTCAAACTTTTCTTTCTATGATTTTGAAAAATAGTAATAAATTACTGCATTGAAAACATTTCTAGTCGCAAATGCTGGGTCAATTATTATTCTTAACCTCTGCAGAGTAGGTCCAGGAGATTATACTAGGCCAAGGATAAACCAGGTATAACAAATATAGTGAAACTGTTCAGCGCAACCCAAAATAAGGACCTGACACAATGTCCTCTGTGTGGCCTCTTTTTTTTTTTTTTAAGAAGAAATATATTTTTTAAAGTACAACAGTTTCAAACAGAGTCTAAAACAGAGTCTAAACATGTTTCTGCAATAACAATAATATCCAACAACATAAGAATACACAGGAAGAAATAAACTTATACAAACAAGTTTAGAATTATTTCATAATATTAACCCATAACATCACTCAGATAATGTTTTCTGTCAATAATCAGAACTTACCATATTGATTGGGTCAACTGGGCCAATGCTGTTAACATAGACATCTGTTTCAATTACTGTAGTTCTCACTAAACAAAACAGTAACCATAATTACATATTTAATTAACTCTGTACATTGTTAGCATAATTTAACCTATTTACTAAAACAACAACAAATCTGATATCCTTTATTAGATTCAGAATAATTAAATCTCCATTTTGTTCACTCTGTGAAGTAACATACATGATTTGTCTCCCTTATTTTGCAATAATTGCTAGTATTATCAACATTAATTTTTTACTTCATAATACAATCCTCACCTGTGCTTTGTGAACAGATAGAAGACAGATAAAAAGGTTTAAAAGGCGAAGGAAGTCAAAAAAACCCCAAAACAACCAAAGCTATTTTTCAACATAAAAATTTAATCATAGACAGAAAATGTTTGGAAAAAATTTCTCGTACACTGAACAATGGGGTCTTGGAGCAGATGTGTTTATCAGCTGTAAAGAATCAATATACAGTGTTTTCTGTCAATTCCTACTGAAAATGTTTAACAGAAATAACATAACATTTCACTACAGATTTCTTGAAGTCATGCAACTACAACACACCTAAGGATTACTAATGTCCTTTCATTAGCTTGATTAATACGCTGCTTAGAACACCAAATCAAAAGCTCCTCAAGTGAAAGTAATTTAAAATTCAAAACCTATTTTTCTTTAAAAACACAGAGAAACCACGCTCACTGAGCAGGCAAAAATTAACTGTTTAAAAAAAATATTCTCTTACAGAATATGCTCTCCTGTTCTTGAAGAAGGGCACAAAGTCTAAGTGACTTCCCATGAAAGTCACATCTGAAGTACAGGTGGCACTGATAATTCATTTTTTTCCTCCTAATTAGTTTATAGGGGGAAAATGTACAAACAGAAGAGTTCAGGATGCATTTTAACATCATCAATTTACCAAGTATTTTCTTGTAGCTTGTACTGGAGAGTCAGAATGTGGACTCAAGAGGACATATATCCTAGTCTCCAGTGGAATGAAGAGGGTTAATAACAAAGCTCTGCTGGTCTTTCTTTCATGATCTGGCACATTAAAATGAAGCATCTCTGTCCATCTGCAGATGGAAAAGGGGGAAGGTACAAACAAAAAGGTACTTTGATATTATAGGAGAGGGACCCTAGGTCATCAGAACTGATTTCTTTATACTGCAAACCATCAGAGACTGCCCACATGCTCTATGACAAACCTAAAATCTTAAGTAAGAGGATTTTTCAAATCTCAGAAATCTAAAACTCAAACAGACACACAGAAAGAAACAGCGGTATCATTAACATCACTGCTAGCTACAAGGACAGGTAAGATACATTTCCTAAACAGCTTAAAATACCTTTTCCCTGCCAATCTCACTTGGGAGGAAATTCTCTCTGATTACAAATCCAATTACTGGTGTGACCCTAGGCCTGACAGTAAGACAAAAGGATTTAATGTACAATCACAGAGCAAGGAACTACTTGATATCATCCTGATCACCAAATTGAAAAATTAGAGTAAAAAGAAGTATATAATGCATGTGCATATGTGCATATGAATATAATATAACATATTTTACATAAGGCACATCTCAAAAGCAAGTATCTTTTTTCCTTTAATTTATCTTTATAACAACCCCACTGCTAGACATAAGGAGTTGGATCAAAGAGTATCTTGCCTCATTGATCAAGCAATGCTGAACCCACTGTTTTTTTCTCCATATTCTTAGCAAATGTTTAATTTTCCTTAGTGTTAAGAATCCTTGTTTTGTTCTGAGGTTCAAGTCTTTGACTCCAGCTTTCAGCACTGCCTAGCCATGTATCAACCCACTTCTTTGGATGCAAGTATCTATACACAGTGATCAAGGTCACCTCTGAAAATTGCCTTCAGTATGGTGAGCAGTTCAAATTGCATACTGCAAATGCAACCTACAGATATCCTGTTCAGCTTTAACTTCTAGACTTGCTCCATTGTTTCAAGATCCATCCTGAAATGTGGACACCAGAACTGGAAATTTTTATAACAGTGTTATCAGGACTGCTTGAACATTTCCAGGTTTCTTCTTGTGTTGCTTTTCAAAAGGAGACTTAGCTCAGGACAATGCTCAGGGGATGCATAACTAAGATCTTATACCACACAAAATATCTAAGTTTTCCCCTAAATCATTTCTTCACTATGTAGAATCTCTCACCTTGAAAAACAACCCACAGACTTCCTCCTCCTCATGACCCTTGACTTTTCCACCTCTCAATTTTCTTTTCTATCTCTAGTTTTACTGAAGGAGTTGATAATTCTGCAGATAAAGTCTCTCCCTTTCCAAAAGCTTTTGTGTCATCTCCTAAATTTACTACAAAAATTTATTCTGAAGCTCTTCAAAGTATCTTTATTCTTGATCGAGACTTTCCTATGAGACCCCACTATAGATAGTCCAACCACTGATATTTTGATATTAACAACTAAATTCTGAGATGTCAGTGAGCCAGTTTTTAATGGGGGCTGTGTCAACTTTATGAAATTCCAGCTCATGGTGAGAGTACTTGATCTGCCACAAGGATTCTCTTGTAATATGCCATGGAGTTCAATTTGTTTTTATCATACTGCTCTGAGTAAGATCATTAGAGTCATTAAGAGCCAGTGAAGACTCTGAAAATCTGCCTTTGTTGAAATTATTTTAATTGACACAAATGATCCACCAAAAAAGATCCAATTTCAGAAGACTGGAAGAGGCTATGTTGTTATGGTAGTTCTTCTGCATGGTACAGAGCAAAGAAGTTTTGTGAATTAGAAGAAAGAATCCATTCTTCTTGTGTTCTTGAACTATAAGTGATTAGAGTCCACGAAAATTACAGATACTGGAGAAAAATGCATTCTTGATACTAATTACTATTGCTCATTTATTCTCCACAAAGAGCTAACAGTGGGTTCTGATTTGAGAAGATTCTCCTACTGTGAATGCTTCTTATTTTACTTTTAAAATTTGGTAACAGCCTTGAAAATACTCTGAGTAGGAAGAAGGTTATTTAACGCATCCTGCATGAAGTGCAAAAACGCACTGTACACTTACAGAAGTTTCTAAGGAAGGGGAGAAAGAACTCGCACACTTTAAACATTTACACTGAAAAACAATATGAGACAGGCTAGAGTAAAGTAAGAAGGTGAAGGGACAGCAGATTGCATACCCAACAGAGAGAGAAAAGAGCACTAAGGGGCAGCTGCCTCCAAGGGATAGTTCATCAACTCCTAACCTAGTTGAAGCACTCAGTTAACCTGTTTGCTAAGCCCAGTCTAGAGAGATCTACTCACTTTCTGATTCCTGCTTTGACACCTTTTTTTCACTAGGCTAAACAACTGCTTTTAAAGGTTTAACTGGCATTGAGCATCATCTAACACAAGCACATAGCTAAGGACAGCCCTGTCCCAAGAAACAAATATAGTAAATAAGTGACTCTTCTGCATAGAATTCAAGAGCACGAATGAACCTCTCAACAAGCAATAAGACCTGGAAAGAAGTCTCTCCCAGCAGACAACTACCTTTCTAGTAAGGGATGATGCTGCATAATTCCCAGGCTGTGATGAGTTGACCTTGGATAGACAAAAAGTGTCTATCAAAGCCATTTTACCAATCCCCTTGTCAACTGGACAGGGGAGAGAAAATATAATGAAAAGCTCATGGGTTGAGATAAGGACAAGGAAAGATCACCCAGCAACTACCACCACAAACAAAACAGACTCAACTTGGGAAAAATTATTTAATTTGTTGTAAATCAAATCAGAGTAGTGTAATGAGAAAATAAAAACCAAATCTTAAAACACCTTCCCTCCACCCCTCTTTTCTTCCCAACATGAGAAGAAGCTTCTTTGCTGTGAGGGTGACAGAGCACTGGAACAGGTTCCCGGAGAGGTTGTGGAATCTCCTTCTCTGGAGACTTTCAAAACCCACCTGGATGCATTCCTGTGTGGCCTGCCCGACATGATCCTGCTCTGGCAGGTGGGGGTTGGACTGGATGATCTCTAGAGATCAATTCCACCCCTAACATTCTATGATTATTTACTCCAATCCTCAACATTACCCAATAGTGTGTTAGTCCATCTAAATTCACTAACCAGTTCCTATATTTTACCACAATTCCCCATTTTGGAATGAAAGTCTAAGATATATAATCTTTTTCATTATTACTACTTATCATACTATTTAATTTAAACTAAGACCACTTTCGATAATTTCATCCAGGCTTATTTTCTTTATGTTTTCTAAAACTCCTCATTAATTACCTAAAGAAGCATTTCTTCTTGGTGATTAAGCAGTTATTCAGCAAATAAATTAGGTGACTACCATATTCAGAAATAAGAGACCTTCAATTTATAATAGCTTTTAATGCAATAATACAATTCTCGCAACTAGTTATCTAATAGTATTACTTATATGTCTATCTATATTGAAAATTCGGCCTCAAGTGTCTACAACAGGCTTCCGGCTCCAGCTCCGAAGAATATTTTCAAAATGATTTTGATGAAAGCAGAGCCCTGTTCTCAACACTTCTTTTACCTTTTTATTTAAAACAAATCCCTCTTTAGCAAATACTCCTACCTCACGACTTTTATTATTCCCATCTTTTTCTATGCACTGCACACACTCAGTACCTTTAATATGCACTGCATATGTTCTTCTACTTCTTGCTCTTGTATTTCAATTTCCTTCAATTCTTGCAAAATATTCCTCATCTCAGAATACATACCTCTCTATCTTTACTTGATATTTTCCTGCTTATTCAGGCTTATTACTTTCCTGCCTATATCATCCTTTCATCAATGCAACACTCAGAGCACCTGTTCAACAGAATATCCCCCTAATATCCTTATATTTTCAGAATTAGTGCATCTATTAGTCTCTTAAAAGTCCACTTTTTGTTCATGTATCCTTTATACCCCTGAGTACATGACTTTTCACATTAGTGCACTGAGATGAAAATACTTACCCAAGCCCTGCTTCTAGGGCAATCACAACTATCCAAATTTCTCTATGTATTCAATTTGTTTATGTCCATAAGCAATTACTCTCACCATTCTTAAAAATACTATTGATGGTGACTCTCCTCAAATTGTTGACTGAAAATGTGCTATTAGGGTTCTAGCTATGTGATGATTATTCTCTATTTTTAATTAAACTTTCATATTGATCAGATGTGTTTTACCCACATACTACACAATATTGGACATGAGACATAGCCGGAAATAATGTGCTGTATATCTGAGAGGTTAGTATTAATATATCAGTGCCGCTAAGGTGTGAGAGATGGAACCATGTGCGGCCAGAATTCTTTCCTTTAAAAACAAAAGTTGAAAAATAACAGCCAGTTTGATGAAGGATTGAAGCTAAAACAGTGTGGTTATAAAATCAGGTAGCCACAAAGTAACATTATCTTGAGAACAATACTGCTTTATTAACACAGCAACACTCCAAGGTTGTATCTGTAATTAAAAGAATTTATACTACTGATAAAAGACTTTATTTGGTAACTACTATTACTTCATACTGAGCAGCAGGTACTTTAATACTAGTTCCTTTATGCTCTGAACACCTCAAAGTATATTATGTAAATTGAGTGAAAGACTATCAAGATTAATAAAGATAGCAAAGGGTAGCAGCTAAGAAATCACTACAATGCATGGATATTTGAATGCCACAAACAGAAAATGACAGTGTGGGATTTTCCTATTAAATTTCAGTACTGCCTCTGACATTTCAATTTTCATTTGGCTCTCTTTTATCATCTCCGTCAACTAAATGCACGTTTAACAATGAAACCCCTTATCTCACTCTGAGTTGCTGAAATTCTGTGTCTACATCAGGAAGAAAACAAAATTCTGCTCTGGTACTCAAATCCCAAAAGTCCAGGTTCAAAACAAAAAAATGTTACTATTGTAACTGAGCTTTGTAATTCAACAGTAAAAATGTTCTGTGGGATATTATTGCTTTGAAAGATAATTAGAATTCCAGTTCAATAACCTTGTTGTACAAGTACTGACATATACTCCGAAGATGTGGAACGTGACACCAGATTTTATCCACATAATTGAAGCAGACTAAGATGAATGCACTATCCTCTGATGCTGTTTTTCTACCTGTTAAATATATACTGCAGTTCCCAAGCAGCTGGACAGAATGTAAAGCCTTCAACTGAAGTCGGAAATGTCATCTTATATTGCCAAAAATTTCTTCCCTGTGGCATATGTCTACAACTTTCTCTCCATCCAGAAGACAGCCAGTTTGAACATTTTTTCCCCTGGCAACAAAGTGAATATTCCCAAATGTCTCCTGTTCTCCTCACTCCAGCTGATTATTCGTGACCATTATGTTTTAATATATTGGATGAAGGCAAGTCCCAGATAGCAAAGGTCAGAGTAGCAAAGAAGTATCACATCAAGCAAGTGAACAGAAAAATGCTCCTTTCGGGAGCATTTATGTGAGAGAAGCCAGAACCAAGTGTCTTCTTTCAGGAACTCATATTTGGAATCCAAAAAAGCTACAAATTACTCACAAAAAAAAAAAAAAAAAAAAATCAGAGTTCTTGCCCTATCAACACTCAGTACATAACCAGAAAAGTAAAAGTAAGGATTACACCAAAATTTTCCAGTGCTTATCTGAATCCATTTGACATGTTAGAATAAACTCCTCTTCCTCTATTTTCTCTCCACTCATAAGTTTTATGGTGAGAGAAGAGAAACGGAATTATCTTTTCTTTCTTTCCCACCTACCAGCTAATCATTAGAAGGACTGGAGACAGTTTATTCCCTCATATTTCCCTCATGTTGGAGCAAGTCCACAGGAAGGCCACAAAGATGATCAGAGGACATGAACACCTCTCTTTTGAAGACAGGTTGACAGAGTTGGGATCGTTCAGCCTTGAGAAGAGAAGGTTCCAGGGAGACATTACAGTAACCTTACAGTACCTAAAGGGAGCCCATAGGAAAAACGCAAAGGGATATTTTACAAGGGTATGTAGTGATAGGACAACGGGTAATGGCTGAAAACTGAAAGAGGGTACATTTAGACTAGATGTAAGAAAAAAGATCTTCACTATAAGCGTAGTGAGGCACTGGAACAAGTTGCGCAGGGAAGTTGTGGATGCCCCACCACTGGAAGTGTTCAAGGTCAGGTTGGGTGGGACTTTGAGTGACCTGGTCTAGAAGGAGGTGTCCCTGCCCATGGCAGGTGTGTTGGAACTAGATGATCTTTAAGGCCCTTTCCTATCCAATCCATTCTATGAATCTATGGTTCTATAATCCATTTGCTCTCTATTGCATTAAGCAGTCAAGGGAAAAAAAAAAGAAGTGCTATACATCTGTCACACAGGGAAAAATATGCTGGAAGACCTTTTTTGTACTCTAAATGTTTGTAGGAATTCAATTAAATTAACATGAAGGCAAAGACAGCAAACTTCATGAGATTCACATGTGATTATACTACGACAGTGAGAGAAAAATTACCATTTCACGTCTTCAGGGTAACAGTCAACAATATAACAGAACTAAGGAATTTGGGGAAGAAAACAATTTGTCAGAAGCTTTCAAAAGAAAATACTTAATTTAAGATTGTATCTCTCTGTTTTCCCATGTAAATGGAACAAGTCTGGATTGTTCTATTGTTTATCGTATAAGCTTACAGACTTACATGGCATTCCTTTGATAGGAAATGCCAAATATTTAAAATATAATTAAGTCCTCCACCTCTGCCTTCACAGTTCAGGAAACAAGTTCAGAGAAAATAAATTATTTTACTTGGTTTGATCCAGCATACATGAAGTAGACAAGAGCTGGCAAGGTTTCATGTATTCCATGTTTTCAACAAAAGATTCAACCAAATATCTATACTTAATAATTTTATGCAAATTGTGCTTTGACTATTGGAAGACAAAATTGCCTTCCTATTAGCTGCACCATTTGAGCTACAGTAATGCAGTCTTCCTTCCTATGCTCCTTTAGAAAAGATACAGTCTTAAGTCATAATTTTAGATCCTTAAGCAGTTTTTCAAAATCTGAGGTAGGGAAAGTAGAGAACTGGGTTGAGTTAAATTTGCTTAGAATACACACTTTCAAGGCATTATGTACAGTAAGAGTAAAAATACTTAGGAATTATTCTTTAATAAACTCCTACAGACTCAAAATCAAATTTTTAAACAAACATGGCTGATTTATATCTCCAATTCTTCCTATCAGAGGATCTGAGTTAAATAAAGAAAACCATAATTGCCTTTTAATGATTTATCATAGATTGCCCACTGTCCCCAAAAAACAATACTGTACATAAGAAAAAGAGATTGCAAACAGAATATACAAAAATCTACTCTTGCATAGAATGTTATTCTTACTCATTCCAGAAAACCATTTCACTTTATTGCTGTTATATTTAGCTTGCTATATGAAGCTTTTTAAACTGCATACAGCAGATTTTTGCCATCTTTGACAAAATGTACACCACCTCTGATTCACATCATCTATTTATTGAACTATTTTGCGGACTTACCCCCAATATCTGGCCGAAGCTTATTATCATATCCTTGAAGTAAGGAGTCCAGTATGTGAGTTACATCCCCACCATGAATCTTTGGTGCAAGGACCCATGTTTTATTCACTGTTAGATCTTCATCATCCTCATCATCTGCTTTATCAGCTCTATGATGAGTGAATGAAAAAAAAACAATAAGGTTAGGAAAAATAAATCCAAACAGTGAAACTAAATACATGAGGTGAAGAACAAACTGATAAAATATTGAACACTATTTAAAGTACTTTATCAAAATCCAGATGCATTCTGGTGCCAACATAAAGAGACAGGCCCTTATTTAAAACATCGACATTTTATTTTATGGCAGTAGAGAGTGTAAGCTAATAAATATGTCAAGAGAGGCATTAAGACATCACCCATACAGAAAAACTCAAGCCATGAGTCAAACTCATAAAAGCAGCAGTAGGCATCCTCTTCCTGTCAGTCTTTTACTGTTTTAAAACAAATACAAAAAAAAGTTAATTCCAAAGCTTTCCGTTCTCAAACATGGTACCAATATTTCTGAGATGTTTAATCATGGTAATAAATATATCTTGGTGTCAAGAACATTAAAAGAATCTCCTTTCTAGTAGCTTCTGTTCTAGATATGGTATTAAAAAAAAAATGACTTACATACTTAGTTAACTCCATTGAAATTTTAAGAAAGCACACAAAGGTTACATACATGTGCTATGACTAAACTAAGCTGCAGTCATGTGTCAGTTATGTATCTGCATGTATAGGTGGTATAGTTAAAACGATGTATCATTCCTTTCAGTTTAGAAGATCATCTGTTAGCTACTTATCAAGATGAAACAAATGTACAAAGAAAACACTCACACATTCATTTATTGCCCATCTTTTAATTAGATAAGCAGCAATATATAGTTAATCACTAAGTCATTAGAAAGAAACTGTAATATGTTGGTTGCATCTGAAGATTCACTCAGATATCACTGAAAGGTCAAAGAATGCCTGGAAGTAGTTTTCTTTCCATTTAAATCAAATGACTGCAGACTCAAGTATTCCTCCAGTGCTAAAGTTTGCAATCTGTATTACTCGTCCAGCTTACTTCAGGGAACTGCTACAGGCTTCAGGTCAAACAAAGTGCATCAGTCTGATAGCAGTAACTGACAGTCACACAACGCATCTTCACAAATGGACACTGGCTACCAATTATTACAGAACGCATGCAATTCATATAAATAAGTTCCAATATGTCACAGTTTAGGGGGAGGGCAGCCCACTACCTATAAGAGACACTCTCTGTTAAGCCCCCTTCCCCTCAAGGGGAAGAGAAAAGGAATAAGGGAGAGAGACTTATTGGTAAGAAAAGGAAACTAGAACAGCTGTAATGAAAATGGAAAAATACTAATAAGAAAATGGAATATTTACAAATATATACAAGACCAATATAGAACCCAAATGCCCCTGATGGCAAGTACGTCACCGTCACCACTGATGTCGTAGAGCAGCCACTGGGAAAGTCCCAGACACAGCTCAGCAGCAGACAGGAACAATGTTCAGGAGCTGGATTCCAGTACTGGATTCAGGAACACTCCAATTAGGATTGAAGGTAGAACAAACAGAGTCCTCCTTGGATTCCAGCCATTGAAGGAATGAGGAAGAATCCAAGTAAGGACCCAGAGCAAGAGCCCCCAAGTCAAGAGCAATCTGGCAAGAGCCCCCAGCAGCCGAATATGGCGTCTATGGGATGGAATACCCTGTTGGTCAGTTTAAGGGCACTGATCTCTCCGCTCCTCCCTGCAGGTGTGGCTTTTACTTTCTGCACCCCCCAACGTGGTACACAGGATCTAGCAGTGGCCTTGGTCTGCACACCAGTCCTTGGTACTAACTCTAAACATCAAGTGTTATCACTGCTAGAAGCAGGCACCGCCTGTGGAAACAGGCTGCTAACTTCAGAAAGTGCAGTTAGTTAAAGGAACTGAGCTGGAAAGTAAAATCCCTGAACAGAATTGTTCTGTTCTAACTCAAACCAGGCCCTCAAAACTAATGGTTGAATTTTTCAGTAAATTTCCTGCCGGAGTGAAGACTACCAGCATGTTATATGTGGAAAGAACACTACACCTTCAGGAAGAAAGGACAGAAAAAGTCAGGAAAGGACAGAGATGGAGTAGGTATGCCTGGCTATTATTGCACTTCTTTGTGGGAATGCAACAAAAGAGTCTGTATTCATAAGACCTTGCATCACCTCTCAGATCACACTTGCAGGTCTCACTGAAAATCAAGACTATCACGGCTGTGGAAACTGCTTGGTGGTTTTGTTATGCTTGCTTAATTTTGGAAGTGCAACAGGGAGTTTGCCACAGCTCAGTAAGTTCTCAAAGAATGAACAACAGGCACTGCTTCGATACTGGGACTTTCATATCCAGTTTGCTGCAAACATGTTGCAAGATTCTATTATAGCTGAAAGTAATATGCACTCTAAATATAAGGTTCACTGACAGCTTCCCCTGTAACAGTCTGAAAAGTGCTTTCATTCTTTCAAATTGAAATTCACCATAAAATACTTGATCTTCACTGCACTACATAGACATTATAGAAATGTCACATATTAAATATTTAACATTTCCCATTAGCAGGTTCTTACTAACGGGAGCATTAAATGTAGGAAGATAAGTTTTGTAAAAGTACATTCTTTTGCCCTCAAAGCTACCTATTGCCATCTCTTTCATGGTTTCTTACCACAGAGCTTTTTCATATGTATATTTTAGGTCTGCTTGCACTTTATGTCATCTAATTACTATATAAATTAGCTTATGGTTGCTAAGAGTGCAGAGGCAATCCCAGCCTTTCCCTAGCAGCATTAAATTAATGGGAAATAAAACTTAATTTATAGGCAACTCTCTAAGGAAAGAGACATGCCAACTACAAAACCGACCTTTCTTCTTCCTCTTTTTGTCCTCCAGCCCACAAACAATAAAGAGTGCAGTGAAACTACCAGAGCTCTATCCAAACCCAAGACTCCTGACTCTCAAGATCAGCCCAATTATCTGCAGAGAAATTGAAGTGATGATGATACAATTTTCTCCTGCTTTAATGTTCTTCCTACATCACTGTTAAGAACAGCATACGTTTAGCCAAAACTGAAAAGTACAAGAGGTTGGGCCATTCCCGCCTACACCCAAGAGGAGGTACAACCATGATACCTCCACTTTCAGTCACTCAAATATCCTGACATTTTGAAGAGTTCTATATTTTATTTATAGATTCATGGGGCAGCTCATGTGGGAAGGGATTATGGGAGGTCTCTAGTCCAGCCTGCTGCTCAAAGCAAGGCTAGCTCTGAGGTCACAGCAGGTTGCTCAGGGCTTGATCAGGTTAGGTCTTGCAAACCTCCAAGGATGGAAACTGTAAAACCTCTCTGAGCAACCTGCTCTCCACTTCTCTCTTTTCTGCTATTGACTATACTTAAATAAACTTGAAATTAACAAAAAACAAACAAAACAAAAGAAAACAAAACAAAAAAAACACCAAAAACCAAATAGAAATACATTTTAGATTTTCACTTTCTGTCTTGCTTGATTGGAGAACCTTTGGTCCTCCTCCAGGTTTAAAACTCTTAACTACAAATAGGTATACAGATGAGGACACTGAGAGCCTACAGAAAGCTATTAATAATGAAGTTCAGGGGGAAAGGAAAACATTCCATCCCAATATCTGAGAGCTTTCCCAGCCACTACTAAGCAAATACAATTAAGAAGGCACTTTTATTAGACGCAATATTTCTTTACTTAGTGTCTGACAAGGGTCTTGGCTTAAAATGTGCATTTCCTACTATTCACACAGAACTATCTCATTTCATCTAGAAAATATCATACACTGAAAAAGGTACCAATTGTACAAAGAGAAATACACTACACTTCCATACCAGTACAGTAGGTTAACAAGAGCTTGTGGCTCACTAATCCATTAGCTAAACCAGCAAAGAAACCAACGCAAATCAGAAATTAATATAATCGAATGTGGAGGAATCAGACTATCGCTGTTCCAAGGAGCTGTTCTTACTCTCTCTATTCCTATCTTACTGGCCTTTTCAGAGATGATTGACTGTGATTAACCCATCACAGTACCAGAATACCATCTTTTTAACACTGCTTTAAAATGTGTCCAACGCTACTAAGCATCCAATAAAGACTACAAAGCCTTTGCATTGCTGATGGCACCCACCCAGTTCTACACTTTTGATTCCTAAGCTGTAGTCACTGATGTGTGGCCACAGGACTGAGGTAAGAAAGGAATGATGCTGGCTGGGGAAAAAAAAAAAAAAAAAAAAAAGACCTNNNAAAAAAAAAAAAAAAAAAAAAAAAGTGTCCAGAGTATATAGAAAGTCTTCTGTTCACTCTCCAGTGAAGCAGAGCACACACCTGCCAACTTGATTTCTCAGTATGGGTATTTTGGGGGGAGTTGCACAAAACTCTCCCAAAAGAGCACCTAGACACAAGATGGCAACAGGATAAACGTTGTGTACGTATTCATTTCTAGGAATCTGAATTTCTGATCTTTGTCACACTAGATTTAAACCACTCTGTTTAAAAGGTAGAAATCCCTTCAGATACTCTGTTTAAAAGGTAGAAATCCCTTCAGATTTCCTTCAGATGTCAATTAACTCCACCCTCACTTTAACAGTAGCACTTTCCTCTCTCTCATAACCCCACGAAGAAAGGCAAACTTAATTAAAGAGGAATTCTTCTCCTTTCCAAGTTCATCTAAAGGTTACTTCACTCTACACAGAACATAATACTTGATCCTCTCTCCATTTACTGTAAAATATTTTTTTTCAACAAAGTTCATTCACTAGGTCTTTTACAGAATGTCTGAAGAGATGATGATTTAGAACAAAAATACGACATCAAACATTAAAACATTTCTGCTCCATGGGCACGATTCTATTTTACTATGAGTGTGAATCTTGATATAAATGATTTCATAATTAAGAAAGAGACTTCACTTCTTTACATACTTATTGTTATAACACTTCAGCTAGCCTTATAAACTCAACAGTAAACAGCATGTGTACAGTTAACAGTAATTAGTCAAAACGTGCCCTAATTATGCTCTCTGCCCTTCAACTAATTGGAGACATTACCATGACTAATAAATCTCTGAGCACAAGTGACTAATGACTAAATAAGTCTTTTCAACATCAAGCAGCATGCTCATCTTCAGACATTAAAAACACAGGCTTTTGTTCTCTTTTAAATATGAGAAAAACCAATCAGATGAGCTTTAAGTTGCAATTAACATCTGTCAGGTTATGTAATGAACCGGAAAAAAAAAAATGGATATAGTGAGAGTGCTCCTACTGCTATTTCCATTGTATGTATCAAAGTATTACATATAGAAGTACACGTGTAGCATAGGTGGGAATATTTGAACACAGCTAAATTCCAGACTTCATTCCTGTCCAACACATTCAAGGGTATCCAGCCCTCCAAGCAGGGCTGACTTATGGGAAACCTGTAGATTTCTGGAGAATCAGTAGAGACTGGTCAGGGAATGTTAGTCCTCTCATCAACATTTATCAACGTTTATCAACATAAGTATCGAAGAGTAGGTGTCAAGAAGATGGGGCCAGTCTCTTTTCAGTGGTGCCCAGTGATAGGACATGGGGCAGTGGGTACAAACTGGAACACAGGAAGTTCCACTTCAACATGAGGAAAAGCTTTTTTACTGTGAGGGTGACACTGGAACAGGCTGCCCAGAGAGGCTGTGGAATCTCTTTCTCTGGAGACTTTCAAAACCCATCTGGATGGATTCCTGTATGGTCTGCCCTAGGTGATCCTGCTCTGGTAGTGGGGTTTGGAATAGATGCATATCCAGAGGTCACTTCCAGCCCCCACCATTCTGTAATTCTGTGACCTCCACCGTCACTTCATTCCTGTGCACAAGGAACTCAATCAAGCCCTTAGTGGCCATAAGGTTTGAACAAACCCTGCACTGTAACTCTGTCTATTTGGAAATAAAATGATCCTTTCATACAAGGAGTACTCTGATGATCATTTAATAGCTAAACAAGAAGGAAAATCAGTGTTTCAGAAAATTTTTATGCTGAAATTGCTGAGAGGAATATACTATTTTCCTTTTTGCCTTACACATGCAAATGAAAACAGTAACACTACTTGCGTTAGTTCATTTAGCTGAGGATCTTCTCCAACAACAGCCAAAAATAGTTGCTTCAGTTTTATTGATACAAGAGTAGGGCACAGTGACACTTATCTAAATCATGAACTACCTTTAAGACAGCTGTTATTCATTGGCTGTGCTTCTCAGCATATTATATTTACATCTTTTGTCTAAGTATTATACAATTTAACCTTTATTTCCAGTACATTAATAAAAAAAGCCAATTATTTCTCTCAACTTTCAGACAAAATGGTAATGTTTCCCAAACTGTAAACATGGGAGGTTACTTCATTAACAACAATAGAGCTTCAGGGGGTTGACAAAATACTGCATTTAACCAGACAATACTTCATAAGAAGTCAGCTAGAGATAGACAAGGTTTCCAGGGAAGGTTTCCAACTGATCAGTTATCTAACCAGACACTACCTCACTCCAGAACACCGAACCTGATATGTTGGTATGTTGTAAAGAAATCTATTTCATGGCCCCTTCAGTGAGAGTTCAGAGGTCACCTGACCTAGACAAATTCCACACATGAAAAAAGACCTAACACATTGCTGAAAAACAAAACACGGTCACTGACACGGCAACATCCAGAGTCAGACATTTTTATAGAGGCTGGTGATGATTCTAATTCAGAAGCTAAACAAGAAAGTACTTAGGCATGTGTCACATGTATAATGAAGGCATAGGACCAGGTATAGATGAAAATCTTCATCCTAGGAGGATGGTAAGTTTAAGCATTGCCTAAGACAGAAAAAACTTCCTTGAAGAGAGAGCAAATTGCAAATTCAACATAGTATGAATGAGTAATAATTATTATATCAGCACTTAAAATACACATTTACATATTTCCTTGGATCTTCCTAAGATAAAACAAGGGCCTCAGACAGACTTGTAGTATCCTTCAGAAGCTGAAAAAGGATTGAGACTTTTATACATACACAAATATTACCTTCCTTCAGTAGCAGCAATAGCAGCAGGACCACATAGTCATGACCGCCAGAATAGGACACAATTACATTTTTCTTCAAAAGATTTTCTTGAGAGCTTACTTTCACTGCTAGCTGTCAGTAGTAGATGGTCTAAACATCTCTCAAGATTTATCCTCCAAACTTGAAGTGCCTGACTTCATACTCATCAGTGCTATTACATTCCTTCAGAAACGAACTGTCTTTTGCATTTCATCATCAGCTTCACTGATATGCTTCATTCATTGCAGAAAATTTCTGCGAAAATAATTCTGCAAGCAAAGAAATGCAGCTGCTGAAAAATTATCTCCAGAAAGTGTGATTTGCCCTTCTTAATCCTGCAGGATTTAGAGTCACTGACATATTCCTTCATTTTCCTCCTTCCTAAACAGGTTTAGACACTTTTTTGACAAAAATCTCTTTTCTCTTCCCTCCACCTATTCCATCTCAGATGCTTTTATGAATCTATTTGCCCCTCCTTCTGCCTTGCCAGATTTCGGCAACAATATTCTTTTGTGTATCAAAACGTATTTCTCTCTTCCACCAAAGTACATTTTACTTATTCCCTACATCTTTTTCCAGTGTATCTACGACATACTGTTAGGTTGATTCTCCTTCTGGATACAGATAGTGTTTGTGCTCTTTGCCTTCTCTAATAGCACATTTGTCTGGCTATTTATAATTTCCTGCCCTGTCTCTTCTTTCCCTTCTCCCTTCTGAGATTTTACTTGAAGGGATGAATCTGGAGCTTAAGTCAGCAGTAGAATTATTGTGGAAAAGTGTGGGGAAATACTACAAATTCCTATGCAGAAATAAAGATTAGGATTTTAGATACTATTAAAGATGTGTTTCAAAGGAACAATTTTGCTCCAAGATGCACACACAAATTGCTCTCCTCCATGCTCACATTCAGATAATGCTACACATTATTTGAAATTACACTGGTCAAATTAGTTATTACTTCAAATGGCTTTTAAAGATCTCAAAAAAAAAAAAAAGATCATTTGGGCTCAAAGCATCACAGACATTCTTTGTTTGTCAGTCTTCTCAGATAACGCAGAGTTAACCTCTCTTTGAAAGTTCATCCAAATATTGATATGCTCAGATCAGTACAACTGCTGCCTCTGCTATAACTGCTGGGGGTGTTGCTGCTGTTGAGCCTCCTCAAAGCCATCTCTTCTCCAGGCTGAACAGCCCTCTCCTCACAGGTCAAGAGCTCCTGCCCAATCAGCCCTCTGCTAAGCTTGCTCAAGTTTAAACACAAAACTGGATGCATTATCTAGAAGCAGTTTCAGAAGTGATGAGCAAAGGGGGATATCACTTGCCTCAACCTCCTGAGTGTGCAACTGGTAACACAGACTGATGGCCCTCTTTGTTGCCAAGGTGCTGTCCACCAAGAACTCCATGTTCTTTTTGGCAGAGCTGCTCTCCAGGCAGGTAGTCCCCAGCCTGTCCTGCTATGAGGGGCTTCCCACACCAATGCAGGACCTTGCACTCATCCTCAATGAATTTTGTAATGTTACTGTCAATCCATTCTCCCAGCCTCTCCAGCTCCCTCTGAACAGCAGCCCTGCTGCTTGTTTTTTTGTTGTTGTTTGGGTTTTTTTAACAAGCATATGAACTTGATAAAAACAATTTTTCAACATGGAAAAAAATTGTCTTCAGGAAAGTCTTTGCTAATATCATCATTCCTGATGCTCTGAGCAGTTCTTGTTCCACTCCAGACAAGCAAGAATATAGAATATGCTTCTCACTTCTCTTCCATTACATCAATTATTCAATGTTCTGATTATAAACTTGCAGAATGTGTTGTGTGTTTTGTTTTGGCTTACAAAAACTGGGTAACTTACTGATAGTAACACCCACACTCACAGTGTATGTATATCTCTTCCTCTGTTCTGAGAAAATCGTTACTACAATATCTTAAAGCAGTTCTTTCCCTAGGAAAGCACTTGAAAGTATCCATTAGGTCCTTACTTTTTTCTAGTACAAACATTTCTACTGCTAGCTGAAAAGTTAGTAGGAGTCCTTATACCAACTATATTTTAGTCTTAAGAGACCAAGATCATTTTGTCATTGCAAAATTTTTAGACAGATACACATTCACATTCATCTACAAAATACCTTCTGAGGAAAGCCTTCCAGCCATTGCATGCAACAAAAAAAAAACTTTATCAGGAAGATAAAGTAGGCCTTAGCATAATCTGTACTGCCTTGACTGAGACAGAACTCTAAACCTACTAAAATTCTTAGGGAGATCTATTTCAGATGGTTTTGATTGAAACCTAGAAATGCAAATTGATGTCTTATCTCCTCAGTTGGCAAGTTTTACCTTCTTTGTGGGTTACAGGCAGAACATGCAATCAAATAATCAAAATGCACACAGAAATATTCCAGTGTTCATCTAGACCAAACAGCAGAGAATAAATGAAGATTTAGTAAACAGAAGATAAAAGAATAATGATAGCAAATTATAAAACCTGAGTAGATATAACTGACAAGGCACAAATGGTATTAAATAAAGGACATAAAGGACAAAATATCCCCAAAATGCTAAGGAAGGACATGATGATGAAAATGTAACATCTCTCTGGATATCTGAAATGTGCTAACGAGGACGGTATCAGATCTGGGAGTTTCAGACTAGAATCATCACACAAAGACAAACACACAGAAATCTATGTGCCAATAAAGCTTAATTGACATCAGGTTCAGAATGAACTGATACAATGTTGTTGGGTTAAGTAACTTGATCCAGGAAACACTTTCCATAGAGTAACTAGACTTAAAACAAACCTAACAGAAATGAACGCTCAGCGCTATAACCTTAATAAAAAGCAGTTATCCTAATTAAATGCCATCCTACAGTCACTATAACATACATCAAATTTCAAAGTCAACTTTGTTAGATTTCTACTCTAAAATGTCACTAGCATTTCAAGAAATATACAAAATGAGCTCTCCTTTATAAGGCATTTTCAGTTATTTAGGCTGCTGGTATTTTAACGTAATAATGCACACATTTGCTCTAACACAATTCATTGCATATTTCCTGCAAAAGCTTCAGGTAACTACTACAGCCCTTCACAAAAACAAGTTTTTTGAAATAATTCCAAATTCTGGTACACGTGTGAGCAAATATCAGTCTCCTCCCACAGAAGGCAAAGGAATAGATATAGTCTGAAGTAGCAACAGAACCAGAGGTTTGAATTGAACCATAATTGTGGCATATAGGTGAATCCAGTAGATAACCATAGAAAAAGCCATACAACTACAATACTAAGGCAATGACAACATGTCCCCAAGAAAATACGATGAATGGGTTCTACTAAAATTCTAGTGTAACTGTCATTATGCAATTATGGACTAATCCAAAGGTCATTGAAATTAATAATTGCATAATGAGGTTAATATTCTTCATGAGGGCTAATGTAAACACCCAAACCATTTAATAAAAATCTTGCACTCTCCCTCTCTCTCTGCAAGCAAAACTATGTTTTCACCACTGTAATTTATTGTATATTAAATATAACACATATCTTTTACAACAGGGGTATTTCACCTTTTGTCAGATGGTTACTAATATTTATTTATAACTGTCAGAGTTATAATTTACATCTGTCAGAGTTGTCCCCTGCTGGATGCAACCTGCAGGCCATCAGTTGGATGGCCATCATCGACAAAGCAAGAACCTAAGATACAGGTCCACAGTTACCTGCAGCAGGTCCGATACAATCCAGAACACATTTGATGGCTGTATGCTGGTGAGATCAAGTACCCTTCTCTCCCAGGCAAAACACTGAGGGTATTTTATTTTCAAAAACATCTACATAATTAACTCTGACATGTAAATATGTATCCTGTTTTCAGCTAGGATAAATTTTCTTCCTAGTAGCTGGCACAGTGTTATGTTTTGGATTTAGTATGAAAATAACGTTAATAACACACTGATGGTTTTAGTTGTTTCTAAGTAGTGCTTATCCTAAATCAAGGACTTATCAGCTTCTCAAGCCCTGCCAAGTGAGAAGGCTGGAGGGGAACAAGATGTTGGGAGGGGACATTACCAGGATGGCTGACCCAGACTGGCCAAAGGAATATTCCATACCATGGGTTATCATGCCCAGTATATGAGCTGGGGAAGAGGCTGTCTGAGGGCTGCTGCTTGGAAACTGACTAGGCACCGGCTAGCAAATGATAAGCAATTTCATTGTGCATCACTTCTTTTGTAGATTCTAATGTTATTATTATTATTATTACTACTACTATTATTTTCTTTGCTTTTTTTTTGTCTATTAAACTGTCTATGTCTCAGGAGTTTTACTTTGCTTCCAATTCTCTCCCCTATTCCACTGGGTGGGAGGAGTGAGAGAGCAGCTGCATGGTGCTTAATTGTCAGCTCGGGTTAAAACACGTCAATACGACATTAGGCCATGAAGAAAAAAATTTGTCCTGACTTGCAGTGACAGAGTTAGCCACCTAAATTAATACTTAATACTACAACTTTTTCCTAGTATAAATTCCATCCAGTTGAACTTTATTCTGAAAGATAAATTGGACCATAATATTACATTAATAAGACTTTATAATAATAAGACTTAATCCCTCATGGTACACTGCCTTACTTAAGAAGAAAACCATATTAAATGAAAGGACTAACAATCTATTTAAGACCTCAAATAATTTAATCCAAAGGGGACATATCTCATGTTACCTCAGATCTTTCCTATTCACTGTTTGTCTGTCTTCCTGGAAAAAAAAATAAAAATAAATGCAGATAAGTTTAGACACATAGAACTAGACATTCACACCATACAAGGGATAAATGCAGTGACATAGAAAAGGATTGGAGGATCAAGACAGAAAGTAAAAAAAAAAAAAAATTAAATACACCAGAGCTGTACTGGAGCTAATACTGGGTTACTGTACCTCAGCAGTATGACGGAGTAGCAGAGAAGTAATATTTTGTGTGTATCTGCCATTAACGAGGCTAATATTTGTATAATCTAAAATTTGTCTATTCTTCACAGAAAAAAAGGGAGAAGTTTTACAAAATGGTTAAACAAACAATTCAACATTTTCTGAAGAAATGTAAGTAACAGTTTACTTCTCTGAGCAGAAAATGTAAGCTGCTATCAAGTTGTCTTTTGAACTACATACACCAGAGAAATACTTCTAGCAGTAGTTCGTATGACTTCAGCATGGGTAAATCCAATTCAGTGGAAATTTCCACTCTGCATAAAGTACATCTGATTATAACAGATTTGTATAAAATTCCATTTTGGACTAGATCATTCATCCTGCAATAACTACTAGCCATATAACTGCACTGCAGTCTCTCATCGCCAAGAGGTCAGGAGGCTTCTCTAAGCAAATAATCTACAACATATCATAAAAGATTAGGCTGGAAAGGGAAAGTGAGCAGGATGTTTTCTGAACAAAATGCTGATTCCTTTAAGAATTTTCAGGATTCATTTGAGGTGCTGTGAGTTCTTGTCAAGGCAAAACCTGGCAGAGGCACACAGGACAAGGAAAAGCTTTGATGACTGGTTTCCCTGTTGAAGAGCAGACAGATGCAGATCACACTCCATTCCTGAAGAGCACCTGTAGCCACGGGTCTGCACCCTGAGGCTGCCCTGTAGAACCAGAGGTATGAACCAAGGCCTGGATTTCCCCACAGAGCGATGGACATGGGATCCAGTGGCTACAGGAGCAGCTGTAGCAGGTGGTACTGGGAAAAAGTTGGGTTTTTTAAGCTCGCAGAAGGTGGAAGGAGGTCCACTGGCTAGGAGTCAGAGAAACTTCAGGCTAGAAGTACCGTACCATACTTCATCAGATTCCTCCTCATCAAATCTTTATGCAGGACTTAGAATAGTTAACCTGAAGCAATAAATCTGATGCAGAAACCAGTAAATTCTCTAGCTTTGTTTATTCTCATATCAGTAACTGGATTATCACAACAGATCCTACTGACTCGAACATCCACCAATGAAAATATATTTTAGAAACTATTTCTTTCCATTTTTGCCATATGTCTGAAATTTCCTCCTACTCTGAAGAAAGTTCTGTTCAGGTCAACTCCTGCCATTTTAAGTTTAGATCTGTAGAAACAAGTTTTTACATAGGCTGGTGGGCCACTGAACTCGCCAAACTATTTTCAGCCTTATTGAAAATATTTCCATCTGTAAAAACGAAAAATAGAGGCTTCGTGTCATCTCCAGGTTAATTCAATTGCATTTGAATTACTCCCTACAAACTACACCATTCAGAAAAATTGTTAAGAAATAAAAGTTAGTGTCACTGTCATCCACCACCCTTTGAAAGGTTTCTGTCAGTGTGCTACATACTGTCATTCTTAATTACCACTTCTCTTGGCTGCTCTTTACCAAATAAGTCATGATATTGTTATTTTACCTAAGTACATACTGAATTTAGTGTGCAGTGCACAAGAGAGCTATGCAGGAAATTTTAAAAGCCCTAGTACTCTTCTTTCATAAATGGTATAACAAAAAAGTCCCTTTGTCCATCTTGGGAGATGTTCACCTTCGGTTTTCTGTGAGTTAACCATACATGACTTTATCTATATACACACATACCACAAACCAGAGCAATTCACTTTCAAACAGTGCATATGCCAAGTCCATTTAAGGAGTCTGACTTACTGGCCATAGAAACTAGGTGGTATATTTAACCCAAATTATTACAATTCCCCTACAGTTTCAAAGGACAATGACAGATTCTTCAGCCCCCTTGTAATTTACTCTGTGGCCAGACTTACGTATCCAGAATAATTTGATCAAAGTCAACGATTGCTCACCTGCAACCTTTTCTGTTCAGCTCAGAAAGGCTTGAATTGGTAGCAAGGGCGTGCTTATTTAACCAACAGAAAATTAAGAGTAATTGAAAATGTGGTTCAATTTGCTGTGAGACCCTTTTTTATAATGGATTACCACAGTTTGAATTTTTCTTTTAAACCTATTGTGAGAAAATTATGTGCAAAGAATATAAGCATTTCTCAATATTCAGATCTCATTAAACTTTATATTAACAAAAGAAAATATTAATATATTTTTAATAAAATAAATCATATTTTAAACAACTGTGACTGCTAAATAACAAGTTCTTCACTGTCACATTTCATGAACAAAGCACATAAGAGTGCAGATAACAATGAATAAACATCACAGATGTTCAAATGAAAGAGTAAATCACTACTATCAAGCATTAAGAAACCCATGTTGTTATGACAGGCTTAACTCTGATGCAGGAATCTATATGAGAAGAAAACATAGGCCATATTATATAAGTATTTTCCTAAGAGAGACTTTGAAACGGAAAAGAAAATATTAGTTGACATTTCCACCTGCTGACAGTTACATTCAGATGGAGCATTCATAATTGTTTTTTAGAACAAAAACAAAAGGGAAGATATGGCCCAATGAAAGGGAAGATATGGCTTAAGTTAAACTTAAGTTTACAACATACTGTTATGGACGCTGACCAGCACATACCATTTAAAGCAGTATAAATTAGAAGAAATGTTACAGTTAACTGCACCTGTATGGTTAGAACTAAGGAAATAATATTAATTATATTGTCCAGTCTTATGCTCTCCCTATGAATTGTCTATGTATTTGAATTTAACAAGAATAATCAGTTTTCTGAACATGTAGGACTGCAGTGACTACTGGGTAACTACTCTTCACCTGCACATACCTTATAGAAAGGCCCATAGCCCAATTTCTGCTACTGAAGACATGTCAGCTATTGACAAAAACAGTTCTTCAAAATACTGACTTATGAAGTTACATCAAGTAACTTCATTCTGGTCTGTTAGTGCTACATGTACAGAACTGGGGGAAAACAACTGGGTTATGGGAAAGAGTTCAACTGTAACGAATCCCTTTAGTGACAGAAATATGGTCTAATGTAACACTACAGTTTTTGGGGCAGCACATTAAAAGGATAAACTCTTGGTTGAACTCAACTTCCAACGTCCCCGCTTAGGCTTTAGTTCCATTTGTTACACATAACATAAATTTATGCACGCTCAGCACAAAGCACTTTGTATATAAATGCATACTAGGAGTGATGCTAATCTGCAACCCTTTAAAAGTATGTGTTGAAAAGGTGGGTTGCTTCCTGCAGCATGTTTTTAGGAAAGCAGCCAGAACTGTTGCAACCTAGACTATTCTTGAGAAAAGTATTACATCTGTGGTTTAGTTTGAACTTCAAGGCAAAGCTTGGCCTCAAACTACAGAAAGGCAACCAAAGAAGTGAAAAAATAATATTTCTATCCTACTTTGTGGATGGACCACATGCCCATTTGTGGTCACTAAAAAAAAAAAAAAAAATTAAAAAAAAAGAAAATCTCTTAACCACCATCTCAATCACCATTTTCCCATGTAGCCTCTGAACGAAAGGCAAGCCTGAAAATAGTTTTCAGGCACATGGATATTTATACCAAAGGTTCCATTTTATCTGACATGTTCTGGAACACACAATAAAATAATGCACATAAGTTACTTCTTTTTTCCTCTCTGAAGACTTCTTATCAACTTATTTATAAATGCTACTGTTAATGAGATGTATACATAATAACCTACATCTAGTCCTCTAATCACAACCACACTTTAACAAACAAAAATAAACAATTTTTTTTTTTAGCTAGTCTTCTTCCTTTGTAACTAAAGTCTTTGAACTGATAAATTGGCATGCATATTCTTTTCTCTCAAACCACTTGATAATTCCTTTCATACCTGAGGTACAATATGTTCATTAAGAAACATTCTGAAGATGCACAGCCACACTGGTATCATTTTCATCAATGCTTTTGAAAAATATTTCCATAATATACCAAGATCTTAAAAGACACACATTAAGAAAAGTATCATCAGTGGTGTTTCTGACTAGGATAACACAGCAGAAGATGAGAGATGAGCTGAGATCGACACACTTCCCACAGATTGATAAATCACCATTCAATATGGGGAAGGTGTCCAGAGTCTGACAGACTTGAAAAAACCCTTTTACTAGACTTTTATTTTTTTTCAATTGTTTTGTTTTTTTTTTTTTTTTTAGCCAGCCTTTATACTACACATTTAGTATCCTTTTAGAATGATAACTTGGTCTATCATTAAAAAGAAAGACACAGTGGGCAACAGTCAAACACCCTTTCAGTACTGCGTTGTGATTTTTATGGGTATAACCTGTGGAATAGATCACATTAGCTCTTAATTATTGATGGAGTAGAACGATCAGATTGCTTTTCATTAAGCCGTTACGGGTACTAATAACACATTTACGCAGCAGTATCAAACTATTGTTTCTTCAGAGCCCTTCAGATCAATTTTATAACTCTGTGTTA
The DNA here is from genome assembly GCA_013396935.1 of Baryphthengus martii. NCBI lineage: Eukaryota > Metazoa > Chordata > Aves > Coraciiformes > Momotidae > Baryphthengus > Baryphthengus martii. The sequence continues at coordinate 74,768 of VWZK01012353.1, forward strand.
AAATGCACGTTTCCAACTTCTGGGACTTGAGCGGCTGCCCGGCACCATCCCACGCATGGGCCCGGTCCCACTCGGGAGGGCTGCAGCGGCACAAGCCGGTGCCGTGCAGGATGCCCTGCTGCGCGGGCAGCACAGTGAGAAAGTCCCGGCACCACGGGCAGTGCCCCCACGTTGCCACCAACTGCTGGACCAGGCTCTTCCGAAGTAGCCTTCGGCGCCGCGGCCCCCCGCCAGCCAAACTCCAGCCTCCTCTGTCCAGCAGCAACCGGCGAGGGAGCGGCGACGGGCGGGACCGCGGCGGAGAGGGCCGGCGTTGCGGGAGCTGTTGTACCGGTCGCGGCCCACACCGCTGCCTCGCCTCTGGGNGCGGCTCCAGCAGGGCGCGGGGCCCCCCCACGCATCCATGAGCTTAAAGCCGCTCTCCCTTCCCCGAGTTTTTTCCGGAGAGGCTGGGGAATAACCGACCCTGCCAGTCCCACCGTCCCCCCTCGGCACCCGGCAGGCAGAGGGAAGGAGGGGGAGGGAAAAGGGGGAAAAAAAA
>VWZK01012353.1:75401-120745 GCA_013396935.1 Baryphthengus martii
GGTTGCTTCATAAATTATCCTAAAAACTGCTGGACGAATCAGTCCCTAGCAGAGGTGGAGCCTCCTTTACTAGAAGGGAAACATGCTTGGGAGAAAGGGTAGCATTGATTTGCTATTTTCCCCAAAGAGGGAAATAAACCAGGTCTTATACATATATAAATATACATAATATTTAAAATGCTAATTATATATTTAAAGCTACATATATATAATTAAATATTTTTAAAGCTACTCAGAGGACGGCTTGCAATCAGAGAAGCAGCCCCTCGGCCCTGCCAAGCGGAGACCCGCAGCCAGGAGAGAAGCGCCGGGGGATGTGCACAGACACCCACGGGGATTGCCCGGCCCTGCGTCCGGCACAACCGCGATTTTGAGGAGGGCGGCACCAGCCGCGGGGAAGCGGGTACCCTCCAGCTCCTCTCCTGTCCTCGGGAGAAGGGACCCACACCTCCAACCGCGGTTCCTAAAGCCGTGCTGGAGACAGGTGGCATGCTCGGCGCGCAAGTGCAACCGCGGGAATTCCGCGCACCCAAGAAATGGGAGTCGTGCAAGCGCGGAGCTTGCAGGCGGTCTGCGCGGCCGCGGAGCGCCCCCGGGGGGAGGGGCGAGGAAAGCGGGCGGTGAGCGCTGCTGCGCTGTAAAATGCGCCGGGGCTTGCTACAACATGCAGCACACGCTTGCGCCTTTTTTTTTTTTTTTTTTTTTTTTCCCCCCCCTTCTCTCCTTCCCCTTCTCTCTTCTTCTTCCTTCACCTTTCTTCTCCCCTTTCTTGTCTCCCCTTGCTGCCTCCTCCTCCTGCCTCTCTCGGGAGACCTACGGGGGAAAGTAGCAAGAAAAAACAACACCCTTATCCCCCCACCAAAACCAAACCCGAACCAAGAAAAGCAACCGCGGTGGCGGAGACGCGGCGGAGGTTCCGCGCTGGCAGCCTTCTCCCCCGGCGGTGGGGACAGGCGGTTACGTCCCTAAGGGAATAGCACTTAAATAAAGCGGGGATTTTGTGCACGGCCTCAGGGTTGGACGGCCCCTGAACCCCTCCCCAACCCAATTGCCTGGCCTCGGAGATGTCCGCACATGCAGCTGTCCATGGGGCACTCCTGGAGTAACCTGTGCTGAGCGGTTCTCAACATAAGGAGCAAAATGTTTTATAGTCATCATCATCCTTTGAGTCAAGATGTTAACTGCCCAGAAACATAAATAATGCCCCATTCAGTGGTCATTCCAATGAAAGGCAATGTTTTGTTTTGGAGTCGCCTGCTACTTCATCATCCTCTGGTTATTATTTTACATACACAGCTTACAGCTGCTTTAATGGTTAAAGAAACTCACCACGCTTCAGAGAGCTGCAGTACATTAAGTGAAAATTCAACGACTTGAAAATTAATAGCCAGTCCTGGGGGTACTGGCAGAAGGTAAAGGCACATATTATCGTATGACCTAAGGTCTCTTTATTGGTGGATTAACACAGCAGGCAGCATCCTAGTGTGATGGCAGAGGCATGAGCTCAGAGCAGAGAATATGCATTTATTACAGAGCAAGTGCAGAAGCAGCTCCTCTGCTGCAGCTGGTGGCACTGACTCCAAGGAGCAGGATTGCTGTCCCCCTCAGCAAGCAAATAAACGCAGTCCATCCCCAAGTCCCTTTCTCTCTGGGATGTCCTTTTGCTCTGAAAATAGCCATGGTCCTTAGGTTTATTATGGATTGATATGTCAAATTGGCTGCATTTTTCAAAATATGCAATGAACTCTTCTTATACCTTTGCACTCTGATGTTTATGGAGCTATTAAAACTCTTTATTAGTCTATAAAATTTCATCCTGTCACTAAAATATATTATGCAATTAGTGTGACAACTGAGAAGTTTTAAGGTAAGAAGTGTAAGGATACTTACGTGGTTACAAGACATCTTTCCACATGAGCAGTTTGGAGCATCTATTTAAAAACACTTGATTTCACTACTGTGTAGATCCAGCAGCTTGATCGTACTGAAAGAGGTGGAGGATTACAGCTAAAATAACATGTAGCATGAATATCAAGGGAATATTTTTTTTTAATTTGATTTCTGGGTTTAGAATGCTAAGGCACATAGAAGTGCCATTAAAAATAATTTAAAATAAAATGAACACCAATGAGATTTCTCAAATGACGTAAGTCTAATGATGATATCAGGATAAGCTGGTTTCAAATAGTCCCAAATCTGAATTTTCCTTGTACTTTAATGTAAACAATGGAAATCCATAACTCTGAAAACAAGAGAAGAAATTATTCCATGAGTAAATAAAATCAGATTAAAAAAAAAAAAGATTAAAAATAGACATAAAACTTTGAAAAGCAAACAGAAAACAAAAATAGTAAAAATTCTTTAACTACCAGAAGAAAACTTGAGGGAAAAGAAATCATCTCAGCTTGTCTGAATTCCTAAGACACAAAAGAAGCAATAAAGGAAAACAGCAAAATGAAAAAGAGCATATTAAAGAAAAGCTGGAGAAATTACTAGATGAGTGTCAAAAAAAGAAAGTGCTGGTGTGGGACTGAACTGAACTGAAGGACAGTGAGCTACCAAGGCCTGCTAATACTCCTCAGCCATTTGGTACTGGGGCAGATGACCTTACAACTCCATTCAAATTCTCAGTTAAAATCATCTTCTGCTGATGAATGCAAGAGGGCTATCTTAAAAAAAAAAAAAAAAAAGGCATGACAGTGAAGAAGAGGGTCAACAGTGGCATTTCAGACCTGACAGGCATCACTTCAGGAACAGCAAGTTGAACAATGTAAAGGTACAAGCAACACTGTAGAATTCAAATCTCTGTTACTATTCAAGAGGCACATGCTAGAATGGCTTCTGCAAAGGAAAACCACTGTCTCTAACTTCTTCGCTTACATTTGGTAAGTCCATGAATAGAAGAACAAGGCTACATAATTTACCGTCTTTCAACACCGTTTTAAGTCTATCAGTCATTTGTTAAAGGCGCTGCATAGTTACGGGGCGAGCAGGACAGTAATGCCATCTTTCAGAAGCAGCTCGAGACTACTGTCAGAGTCGTTAACTTTCATTTTAAGAAGATGAAGTGTGAGTTCTTACGAATCTGCTCTTGAGGGTATTTTATTTAACAGATTCCTCACTGAAGTAATGGTTTTAAAAAACAAATCGAAAAAAATACAGATGAACTTTTCAGTTTGGTTAAGTCTATAGAGAAAAAATACAGAATACTGATTGATTCATCAAGAGTATAGAAAATTAATTATAAAATGTGTGGTGATGGTATGTTGGCAAGCACAAAAAGAAAAATAATTCAGAGGTTGAATTTGGTAAAGATTTTAAGTATCTAAATGTAAAAATCACATCTCAGCTCTCAGCTCTGCTTCTGCCTAGAAGTAGAAGATGCAGAGGAAGTATTCATATTTAACTATGAAATTTTTCCAGGACTATAGAGCAACACCCATATAAAACACTGAGAGGAGTACTATTTTGAGCATCTCAGCACCTAAATTCTGCCCAAGTCCATCTGAAATCTTTCTCTACTCTCCGGATTTGAGGAGTTCAAGATAACAGGATAATCAAATACAATGTAAAAGTCCTCTAAAACACAGTCAGGGTACATCACCCTTTTTATAACTTCTTGAAAGCGTAAGAATTTATTTGAATTCCATACAAATACACCTCACCCTCAGGGCACTGTAGAAGGAGCAAAGGCACTTTGCAGAAGCTTGTGATTTTCACTCTGGAAGCCACCAATTCAACTTCAAGGTACCTACAATCTGTAATGCATCTAAAATGATATGAGAAAGACTTTTCATGCTTAAAGCTCAAGTCCAACAAGAGAAAAACAAACAAACTAGCTAATATCACTGTATTTTTCACTTGGGAGCCTTCGCAACTAGTATTGAAAATCATTTTGATTCTTCAAAATGTAATAGTTCAAGACCAGAGAGGAACCTAAAAACACTCATATGTAATTTTCCATTGTTGACATCACACATCTGCTGTATTTCTCTTGGATTTAACTACTTTCCTGACAGGAATATGTGAAACTTGATGGCAGGTTTGTGTGCCTGCATACCACTTTGGGTACATAATGAGCTTTGAAAATCTAGCCCTAGTGGGTGGCCCATCTTCATTCCTTATGCTTGAGGGAAGTTGATGGTCCTGACTCACATAGTTCTGTAAGAAGCACTTATCCTGCTGAAAGCCAAGTCATCCAGTGCATGGAGAGGGAAGAGAAAATTATTATGGTGTTCTGTCCTTGATCAAAAAAAAAAAAGCATATACAATAGCAAGATCTCAAGGACCATTGTATCCATGTTTTCAGAAGGGTACATTCAAATTTACATAACACTGTTTTTGTGAATTTACATAGGTAGGCTTTAACTGTGGATGCACAGTGGGGGCAGTACTTTGCCCCCTAGATTCATAGAATCATAACATTGTTTGAGTTGGGAGGGACCTTTAATGGTCATCTAGTCCAACTCTCATACGATGATCAGGGATATCTTCAAAAAGTATGCATATGTAATTTATGGGCTTGCAGTTGAGTGAGTGCAAATGGAAGTGCAGAGTCAGATGCAAAGTATTTTAAAACTGCAGCTCAATGGAAAACAGTCCCATTCTTCTTAGAGCAATTCAGAAAGTAGTTTTAAATATGCATAATCATGCTTAATCCTACCTGAATGTTTACTCATTAGTAAAATTCAAGAAAGATATCCTAAGCAGCACAGTGGCCTACTGCTGCAATAGATACAAAAAGCAACTGAAGAACAAATAAAATGAATGCAAACATTTTGGCACTGGCCTTTTAAAATGGGCCTTTAAATCTGAGGATGGTGAATATCCATGGGAGAACAGAAAGATACAGAATTGTAACTTCAGTGCGGCTTTCATATTTTGATTAAAACCACAAAATAATTGCATTCAGTGAAACAGTCAACAACTTAATACAAAATAAATTATGAAACTCATACTTCCCATACCTAAATACCATTTTAATTAAGATTTCATCTCCAATACATTGATTTAACTGCTCACTCACTTATTCATTAAAATGATTACTAACAGTATGACTTTAGCGACGCTTAAAATGAAATAAGTAACAGAATAGAGAACAACAGATGTAGGAAAGAAGACTGCACCCATCTTTGCATCCAAGGGAGAGGGGAAGGGTTAGAGCATATAAGACAATATTCCTTTATATTTAGCACAGTACCATTCTCCATTTAAGTTATGACAAAATTAAAAACAAATTGAAGTGTAGGTTATGGTAGCTGGGCTGAAGTGCTTAGCTACAGAAAGATAATTTCAAAGCACAAGCTTTCCCTTGGTCTATGGCTATTGTCACTGCCTTTCACTAGACCTCCAAGTATTATATAACCTCCCTTGACCTGCGTGGACAGCAGGTTAAGGGAGGGTCTCCTCCCTCTCTACTCTGTGCTAGTGAGGCCTCACCTGGAATGGCATACCCAGTTCTGGCCCCCCCAGTTCAAGGACAGGTTGCTACTGGAGAGAGTCCAGCGCAGGGCCACTAAGATGATTAAGGGAGTGGAGCATCTGCCTTATGAGGAGAGGCTGAGGGAGCTGGGTCTGTTTAGCTTGGAGAAGAGGAGGCTGAGGGGGCACCTCATCAATGCTTATAAATATATAAAGGGTGGGTGTCAGGAAGATGGAGTCAGACTTTTCTCATTAGTGCCAAGTGAGAGGACTAGGGGCAATGGGCATAAACTGGAAAATAAAAAGTTTAAACTCTACATAAGGAAAAACTTTTTAACAGTGAGAGTGCCAGAGCACTGGAACAGGCTGCCCAGGGGGGTGGTGGAGTCTCCGTCTCTGGAGACTTTCAAAACCTACCTGGATGTGTTCCTGTGTTATCTGCTCTAGATGATCCTGCTCTGGCAGCAGGGTTGGACTAGATGATCTTCGGAGGTTCCTTCAAACCCCTACCATTCTGTGAATTCTGTGAATTTTCAACATGATTTAGAAAACGGCAATAAATACATTTTGATCCTTCCTGTGTAAGCTGCAGACAAGGCAAAGAGTGTTGCAGGGAACTGGGGCACCAAGATGCACTCTGGTTCATTTAGGAAGTTAATTCCAGCTTGGACTACCGCAATGTCACGGGCAGCAGGTTAGCATGGCAGACATGGGCAGGCATTCAAACTCTTCTCCAGTTTATGCTCTATTTTCTCCAGCAAGCAAGCAACATAGTTCAAGTCAGTGAACCACAGTGGTGCAAATGTACAGAGTACATGGGCACTTAGTTCAAATGAGGAGCACAGTTGAAAAGTGAGCCTCCCAGTCATCTCCACCTACTGAACTTTTGCTGGCATAACAGAGAGGCCCTGGAGCACATGAAGATGCTTGCAGCATCGTTTTGGAAGTGCTTTCCAGAAGTGCTGGACCCTACTCAGCTCTAATGGTTCTTCAGTCAATGGGACTAGATTAGTGCTAGTCTGAAGTAAAACCATCCTAAAACATACTTACTGTGGGTGTTGGATTCTCATCCCCAACCGATTCTCTCTGAAGAAAGAATCTTTTCTTTTTCACCACAGTATTTGCCAATGTAGCCAAAGCCACAATGAATTATTTGAGGACTAGGACCTTGGCATGAATCTTGGCAAGTCAGCCTGAAAGTGTAAGTGTTCCTATACTTTGAAATTATATAGCAAAGAACTCTCTTCTTTTTTTTTTCTCTTTTGCTGATTTCTCTTTTCTCCAGGTAGAATGGAAATTCCCTGCTAATGGTAGGAATAAGAATTGTTTCACAGCTTATAGCGTGCTCTCAGGAGACTAATATTTGATTATCTGTCTGGTCTAATTTTGCTAGAGGCTAACAGGGCAGCTGTTCCACCTGACTACTGCAAGCACTTACGGTTCCAGCCAGATCAGAAGGACAAAGACATGTGAAAATGAAAAGTAATGGGGCAGGCAAAAGACTGTGGTCTGTACTTTTTCTAGTTTCAAAAAGGTTCTGTTGGTACTTGGCTCAGTCTGTGGAAAATGGCTTTTCAGTATACCCTATCCTGACCTATCCTTCTTGGAGTGAGTATAAGAAGTTTCTTAATCTGCAAAGCACAAGACATAAAAAGGTGTCTTCATAAGACTGGTCTATCTGATAATTAAAAAACATTCTCTCCAGAATGCTGATTTAAACTCTTGGTAACAGAATCCCATAGCAAATCTAAATGAAGAGTGATATAATTGCTGTCCAGAACACTAACACTCTCTCTGCAAAATATTATGTCACTTCTGTAATTGTTATTAATTCACCTCTAAACCTCTTAATTGTAACAAAAGCCTGAGATATTTAGAGATTGCCTTTTGGTATATGAGATTGTATTTTCCTGCCTTTTACAGAGGGTATACATTCTCTGAAGTTGCACTCATTTTCTCCTTTATTTTTTGCATCTCCATCTATCTTCTTAAGGTTCTTTTTCTGTCCTCGATTACTGATTTCTATACAACACTTTAAAAACAAAATATTTAATTTCCATTTTGAATACATCATAATCATGAGTATCTCTTGTGCTTACTAAGGAAAAAAGCAGAGATCTCACTGAGCTTCAAATTATTGTAATTGATATTGAGTATGTCAAAAAGAACTGTCCTACAACACAGGTTGGTGTAAACTCAGCTGTCAGGTCAATAGACTTCTTTGCAGTGGCAAGAATAGGTCAAAATACATCATGTAAATCCAGCATTGCTTCCAAGCTAAATTATTGAGATAAAAAGAAAAAAAAAAAAAAAGCCAGCCTTCCAAAGTAGTGTGTCATGACAGGTCCTCAATAGATTGTGTAAAGAAAATCCTGTTAACTACCAGCAATCATTTGCTGATGATATCAAACATGTCAATATTAGGCATCATTAAGATATCACAATGCTTAAAGAATAAATGCATCTCCCACTGTGTCAAAGTACAGGAGTCTGCTAGTCTTTTAAAGGTGTGTTTCATGGTATGCTTTCAAAACCACTTTGTCACATCTCCAGTATAAAAGTGCTTTGAGTTTGTTTTGTTTGAAGATAATTTTTCTCTCTCAAACAGTACCAGAAAGTAGGAGTAGAATATCCCTAGCTTTAGGTCTTTTGGTCCTAGAGAAACTCTTGCTTCTGCAGTTGTCTTTAATCACTGATTTGCATATGCTAGCATCTGCGTATGATGAAAATTCATCATTGTAGCATGACAAAAAACTGTTGCTGTGTAGAGATAATTCTAGTGAATGACATAGAAATCAACTATTTTTAAAAGTGGAAGAATCATCTTGGTTTATCATATGCTCCCAGGTTTATCAATACCAATTCACCCTTTTGACTGGAGACTAATCAAGCAACTGCTTTAGTTTGTAGCACTGATGACACTATTATTTTTGAGTATGATCCTTCGCTGGGGTAATTCAACCATTCTCTTGAAAGTAGCTTCTAAACTAATTCCACTGACAAGATTGGTGATACTCGTATTATCTTCTGCTTCAGGTGTATTGCAAATGATAACTCTGGATGTTAATCTTTGGTTTTCTTAATAGCTGTTAAAAGCATTGCATGTTTTTATGAAGCTTCACCTCAGTTACCACGCTGTATAAGCCATGTAAAACAGATTATTTAGTCTGAAAAATATCATTATAATGTAATCTAATTTAATAAAATGTAATTTAAAATTAATTTTCTAATGTATTTTGTTTCATAGTTCCTTAAAAATCTTTCTTCTAAACTACTAATCCTTTTTTACCATTAAATATTCATTAGCTCCTGGCACAATGTTGTCCACCCAGAAGCCAGCCTTCCACTTTAGGAAATATTGCAAAGACTGCAGTATGTTAATAGCTGCCAGTCTCAGTGCATATGACGGGTGTCGAGAAGGAGCTGCTAGTCGTGCAGATTTGACAGTGTGTCCCATAGCTGAGGAATTTTCATCATCCATCTTCCACGGTTCTGTATCGTAGTCCCCACTTCCTTCTAGATCAATATTAGAACCTGGATGTTTGTTTACAAGAGTTTGCAGTTCCTCCTGAATCACACTGTTCTTGCTAAGAAAAGTTTACTTTAAGAGGACTGTACCCCTACTTCCTTTTTTTCCAACTTGTATCTTTCTCACCCCAGAATGTCTTCAAGGTATCTACAATATCAGTGACATTGTATAATTTCTTCAACTATCTCATTACATTTCAGTGGTGGTAGCACACACTCCATTTAGTCAAAAGTGTAGGGTTTGAGAGAAAATCTTATGGAAAGACAAAAAGAAAGATATGAAGGCATTCACTCTTTTCGGTATTGTTTTTCTGCAGAGCCTTGTGCCCGTCATGAACCTTGCTTGCCTTTGTGCATTCTACAATTTTTTTTTCTGGAAATTGTTACGCCATCTTCTGATACAGTCCTGTCTCCAGGTTTTGATATTTATAGCCTGGGTTGTGAGCATTACCTGAGCTGCACTCCGTAGATGAATCATTGCAAGAATGAGAGACTTTGCTTTCAGCCAGTTCCAGACTTTGTTGTAGCTTGATAGACTGGGTCCATAACAGAATAAGACCTACCCCTTGGAATAAACGTAGCACCAATGGAAAACACAGATTCATGCTATCTCTGGGCCTTGAGTCACTGCCCTGTTATGCTGAGCAGTAGTCCCTGTGTAAGCCTCAGATAAAGTGAGTCATGGCTGTGCAAATACCAGGGATTGCCAGAGTTTACTGCATTGTGAAATACTTTTGAATAGCTGTGGTGTAGTCCCCTCCTAAACAGGTATCACACAACCTTTTTCTCATGGTGAGTAAACACCCAAAACTGTCTTTAAAAAGTAAAGCCACTTGCCTTCTTCAGATGATGGAGAGATTCTTGCTAGATACAAGTATTCTTGCTGGAGACTTACACGCTTTTTCTAGGAACACCTGTTTCTTGTTTGGACTCAGAGTAAGCTGCCTCCTCACAAGCATTGTGACAAGATTTGTGACAACCTGGTGACCTTACACACTGCATCTCTTGAGGACCTATGAATTCATTAATTCTACTCAAGCTCCTGTTGATTAAGAATGTATTGAAAATCAATTCATAGACTAAATTGCAGCATTGAGATTTGATAATGTAAAGTGTTGGAGCAACTTACTAGATGTACCTAATGGAATCTTACATAACATATGTTCTTGTGACTGTCTTTTGTTCTTGTTTAGAGGCACTTCAAGAAGGCAGGATAAGCTTTTATTCTGTGAGAATGCTACCTGAAATATTGTCAAATTTTCTTAGGGAAGTAATCTAGGTAAAAAAAAATAGCTATATTGAAATAATCTTACTTCTTTTATCTATCTATGAGAAAAAAAAACAAACCATAAAGTTTTACAAAGTCTTTTCTGATTCACTTATATGAAAATCATAGAATGGCTTAGTTTGGAAGGGACCTCAGAGATCATCTAATCCAACCTCCCTGCCACTGGCAGGGATGCCTCTCAACTAGACCAGGGTGCTCAAGGCCTCATCCAACCTGGCCTTGAACACCTACAGGGAGGGGGCATCCACAACTTCTCTGGGCAATCTATTCCAGAGTCTCGCCACCCTCATACTGAAGAACTTCTTCCTAAGATCCAGTCTAAACCTATTCTCCTTCAGTTTAAAACCGTTTCTCCTTGTCCTATCGCTGGACACTTGTGAAAAGTCCCTCTCCAGCCTTCCTGTAGGTTCCCTCCAGGTATGGGAAGGCAGTTATAAGGTCCCCCCCAGAGTCCTCTCTTCTCTAGGCTGAACAATCCCAGCTTCTTCAGCCTATCCTCATCGCAGAGGTGCTCCAGCCCGTGGATCATCTTTGCGGCCCCCCTCTGGACTTGCCTAACAGATCTATGTCCCTCTTATCGTAGGGACACCAGAACTGGACGCAGTATTTGAGGTGGGGTCTCACAAGAGTAAAGGGGGAGACTCACCTCTCTTGATCTGCAAGCCACACTCCTCTTGATGCATCCTAGGATACGGTTGGCCTTCTGAGCCTCATGAGTGCACTGCTGGCTCACATTGAGCTTCTCGTCAATCAACACTCCCAAGTCCTTCTCTTCAGGGCTACTCTCAACCCCCTCTGTTTACAGTTTATAATTGTGCCTGGGATTGGCCCGACCTAAATGCAGGACTTTGACTTTTTGAACCTCATGCAGTTTGCACTGACTCATTTCTCACGCCTGTCCAGGTCCCTCTGGATGGCATCCCTTCTCTCAAGCAAGTCCACCACATCACACATCTTGCTGTCATCGGCAAACTTGCTGAGGGTGCACTCGATGCCATTGTCCATGTCATTGACAAAGATGTTAAACAGCACTGGACCCAGAACAGATCCCTGAGGAGCTACGCTTGTCACAGGTCTCCACCTGGACATTGAGCTGTTGATCACAACTCTGAGTGTGACCTTCCAGCCAGTCCTTTATCCACCGAGTGGTCCATCCATCAAGTCCATGTCTCTCCAACTTAGAGACAGGGATGTCCTGTGGGACAGTGTCAAATACCTTGCACAAGTTCAGTTGTGTCAGTTGTTCTTCCCATATTAACCATTGATGTAAGTCTCTCATAGAAGGCCACCAAATTAGTTGATTTGCCCTTAGGGAAGCCATGTTGGCTGTCACCTGTCACCTTGTTATTTATCACGTGCCCTAGTATAGATGCCAGGAGGATCTACTCCATGATTTTACCTGGCACAGAGGTAAGGCTGACTAGTCTGTGCTTCCCTGGCTTTTCTTTGCTTCCCTTTTTAAAAATGGGGGTTATATTTCCCTTTTTCCAATCTGTGGGAACTTCACCAAACTGCCATGATTTTTCAAATATGATGGCTAGAGGTCAGCTGCCAGTTCCTTTAGGACTCTTGGATGTATCTCATCAGGTCCTGTGGACTTGTGCACCTTCAGGTTCTCTAGGTATTCCGGGAGCTGATCTGCACCTACACTGGGAAATTCATCACTCTTCCAGACCCCTCTAATGCCTTCGGTGACTTGAGTGATGTGGCTCAAGTGGTTACCAGTGAAGACTGAAGCAAAAAAGTCCTTGAGTACTTCAGCTTTCTCAATATCTTCGGTAACCAGGTCACCTATATCCCTCCAGAGAGGCCCCACATTCTCTCTTGCTTTTCTTTTTTCTCTGTGATGTACCTGTAAAATCATTTTCTGTTATTTTTAATGTCTCTGGCTGGATCCGATTCCATCAAGCCTTTAGCTTTTCTAACCTGGTGTCTGGTTTCACAAACAATCTTCTTGTAAGCATCCCAGTTTACTTGTCCTTGGTTCCGTCCTTTGTGGATTCCCCTTGTGTGTTTGATTTTGGCCAGGAGTTCATTGTTCATCCATCCATATAGGCCTTCTAGCATTTTTGCCTGATTTCTTCTTTTTAGAGATGCAGTGCCTTTGAGCTTGGAGGAGATGATTCTTGAAAGTTAACCAGCTTTCCTGGGCTCCAAATCCCTCTAGGGCTTTGTCCCATGGTATGCTACCCAGGAGGTTCCTGAAGAGGCCAAAGTCGGCTCTTCTGAAGTCGAAGGTATCAAGCTTGCTGAGCGCCCCCTTCTTCACTGCCCTTAGGATCTTAAAATCTCATGGTCACTACAGCCAAGGCTGCCCATGAGCTTGACATTGCCCACCAGCCCCTCCCTGTTGGTGAGAACAAGGTCTAGCATGGCACCTTTCCTCATTGGTTCCTCTATCACTTGGAGTAGGAATTTATCATCAATGCATTCCAGGAATCCCTTGGATTGCTTATGCCCTGCTGTGTTGTCTCTCCAGTTGATATCGAGGTGGTTAAAGTCCCCCATGAGGACCAGGGCTTGTGAACGAGCAGCAACTCCTATCTCTCTATAAAGGACCTTGTCTGCTTGGTCCTTCTGGTCAGGTGGTCTATAGCAGACTCCCACTGTAATGTCTCCTTCCCTTCCTTTCCATCTGGCCCATAGGCACTCGGTCTTTTTATCATCACTCATTAGTTGGAGCTCCTTGCATTCTAGCTGCTTGTTGACACAGAGGGCCACACCCCCTCTTGTAGTAAGAGATAAATGTGCCCAGTTAACTCAACCTATCACTTCTCTGAAAGCAGATAGGCTTTTCCCACTTTTGTCATACATATGCCTGTGACTACTTTTCTTCTTCTCCAGAAGCAACATAAAAGATCACCCTGCTAGCTACAAGAATAACTATAGTAACATTTAGCATGGTACCTCTCAATGTTTGTCATCATCTTAGACAGATAAACTAAACCCAAATATTAAACTAAGAAGCTTCTACCATTTTGTGTGACATCATTAGCTCTTTGTGACTAGAAGATGTTTCTGGGCTAGGTTTGTGGAGGATTTTCTGTCCTCAGCATGAAGTGCTTGTCTCATTCTTTGCTTTCACTGGACTGAATGCTTCTTTGCCCACTGCAGGATGCCTTTCCTCTTGTCTGAAACTGTCCATCTAGTCTCTCTAGAGAGATAGTAGGTTATAGCCTCTCTGTTTCCTATAGTAGAGATGGATACATGCAAGCTAAGTAAGTTTCCTTCTTCCGCTTTTAGTCCTTGATCATTGGTATGTGCAAGCTAAGTAATGTAAATAAATTTTCTTCTGCTATTTCCAGTTTTAGTGCTTCATCTCTGGCTATTGAAGCATTTATAGCCCTCATCCCTCTAAATAATGGTGACTTTCCAATACCTTCTAGTCTTATTTTGAATTTCAGATCTTATTTCTACTTTTGTGCAAGAGTCCAGAATGTCATTCAGGCTTGGAGGCCTGGAATCCTATGCTGCATGCAGATTGTCCAACCTTATTCTCATGTTGCTCTACCACCCAGGATACCGCAAAAACATCTATTGTGACAATTTTTGTCTTTTCTGAGGGGAAAAAAAAAAAAATGTAGGAGAGTGGATTAGAGCAGCTGAAATAGCTGGAGAAAGCATACAATCTTGCAAGTATATGATAACTTCAAGTCTGAAAAAAAAAAGTGAAAAATTCCAAGCAAAACAGAGATTAAGTGCAGTTGCTTTGGATTTAACATAGTTGTATTTATCAAATAGACAGGTTAAAAGCCAAAAGCACTTAGCACCTGTTCCACAAAGAACTGCAGGAGGTAGGAGACAAAGTAGATTGGTTTAATGATCCATTTACAATGTGGTTCTGAATCAGAAGTTTAGGTTTAAGTAGCTCTCTGAATTTTTGGTTGCTGGACTAAGAATTGATGTTTGGTGGCTGAAGGTGTGAAGAAGAATTGATTTTTGAGCAGAATTCTCAAAACACCAGAAAAGTGTTCTGCCACTAGGTCTTCAAACACTATTGTCCCATCAAATGCTGTGAGTTTTAGTGTCTAGTCCTCTTCAACTCCTTGCTGAATTTACTCACGTATTCTTTTCAAGAATCAGCTCAAACTCTTGTTCCCTGAAGATCTTCCACTAATAGTTCTTAGGAGTTTACTTTCCAGTTCTCCTCCTCTGCAACAAGCTTTACTTCTTCCCAGAATTTTTCCTGGAATATTTTTCTTTGTAGAGTTCTTCCTTCTAATGGAGCCAGTCCAGTTTTCAGTAAGGAATCACAAATAACTGTTGGAATATGTAACTGTCAAAATGTCTGGTCTTGGATGGGAGAGGACTTGGTGATAGGCACACTGAGCTGCCCTTGTTCTATGTTACCAACCTGCTTAACATGGTGTTGTTACCTGTGTGAAACATAAAAGGATTTTAAAACAACTGTTAAGTTTGAAACCAGAATTAAATCATTGTTTATAACAACGAGTTGGAATCAGTGAGTTAGGAATTGCATCTCAGTGCTACCTACCAATAAATTTTGCAAATACAGTGCGCTCAAACAGAATTACTCCACCAGTAATTCTACACAGACTTTGACAGTGTGCAAAATACAGTAATGATTTGAGTTCAATTGTTCAAATCTGCTCTGAGCTCTGGAAGCCACTAACTCACAGTGACAAGTTAAACATTCATGAGAAGGGCCACCAAAAGTAACATACTATAAATATTTTGAAATAGCTGTTCCAGTTCTAGTGACTGAAACTCCTCCTGTTGTAAGTAATTTTGATAACAGTGATAGTGTCATAAATAATGGGTATTAATAAGTAGTTATCAAAACATATTGATATACAAATAGATGTGCCTGTGGAGCATTCTTTTTGTGGCGTGAACGCTTGAATAATCCTTGAATGTGGATGTATGCTTGACTAGGTTGTGCTAATATAATGTTAATTACAGTATTATGAAAGAACAGCTCCAAGGCTTTTGAAGATAAACAGGTGCTTCCAAAAATTCAAGCTCATGATGACAGAGTGGGCCCTGAAAGTGCAAGAGCAGGATGACACCAGAAGCCTTAGGGCTGCAGAGCAGGTTAGTACTAGATTCAGGGGGAACAAAGACAGCAAAAGACAAGTAGTTAACATGTGAGAAACATTATATGTACTAAACCCCAATGATAACCTGGAATTTGCAGACCATTGAGGAAAGCGAAGATAAGTTTGCCAGTAAACATACAAAAGTAATCCCAAGTGAAACCAGAAATGAGGAAGTCATCCTACTATAAACACCATGTCCCTGCCACTGAAGCACCTGAGAATCCTCAGTATAATTCAGCTCCCCTATTGTATTTTGCTTAAGAATAGTAACACCATCAATCTACTCACCCAAGATAAAAAAAAAGAAGAGGAGCGTAAAGGAGACAAGGATAAATACTAGGAAGTCAGTGTTCAACAATTGTATTATAAATGAGAAATAGCTGTTAATGGGATAATTTTGACCATATGTGTTAGTATCATTGTAACTAGATTAGTAATAATTCTTTGATTAAATTTCTAATACTTTAATTGGTCTAACAATAAATTCTTTACTTTTCATGAGGCATATTTCTTTAGCCCACATACACTGCACAGAGCATTTAGTCTGGTAGCCCACCTCTGAGGCATCGTTGGAATTTGAATGCCTTTCTCCTTAAAGATATGTAGCATATCTCAGGTATCTTTTATTCTTTTGCTTCTTAAACACATACATCAAATGTCATCAGACATATCAGTAGGATAGCTTTTCTTTTAATGAAATGTTGTGTGTCTATGGGGGCCTAATGAGTAGGCATGCTTCATCACCTTTTATGCCACCACAATCAAAATAAGAATAGTGGCAATTTGTCATGGCTGCTCCCTAGCTCCTCATGTTCTATAAACAAGCAGGGATAGCAAGAGCTAAAAGCACAAGCCTTCATGGCCTTAGCAAGCTGCAGTCACTGAGCTGTTCTTCCTAAACCACATGAATAAGGAGCCCCATGTCAAACATTAAGAAGTTAACTGTACCCTCAGGTCACCCATAGAGACACCATTTGACCTCCTGGCCATCTCTGAAATAGCTGCATGCTCTTATTGCTGCAGCTGTACATGACCAGATAATCTTGATACAGACTGGCTGGAGGGTTGGTTTAAGTCTTGTCCAGACACAGCTCCTCTTTCAATGCTCCTGTAGAACACCTGAGGAGATCAAACTCTTCCTTTTGCACAGACTATAGAAGCCTTCTATCTAAAATTATAAAATTTCTGAGACCTAAGTAAGAAAATGATACAAAACCCCCCAGCTCTTATATTTTTGATATTTATTTGAGGATAATTATGGTTTTTCATTAACAGAGGCAGTTTGGGGAAAACAGATGTTTATAAAATATTAGTAAATACTTACAAAATGAGCTGCTGGAATCCTTGATAAAAATCACAGCCAGTCAGACCAAGATACAGTTACTGAAAAACAATAAATCGCTTTGTATACCACAGTACATTGCTTATACTGTATCTTTAAATATAACAGTCTCCTAAATACATAACCCCTGCAAATATATTTTCCAGGAACTCAGTGTATTTTTACTTCCCTGATGTGTCTGATTCCTTCAGTCCAGAAAAGTTCTTGAATAATCTGTCATCCTAACACAAATCAATAATCTTTAAGGATAGTATCTTCAGGAAATTCCCCTTTTAGGGAATAATACAGTAGTTTGATTAAATACAGCAAATTATTAATGTGTTTGCTTGTTCCTTTCCCTATTCTGAATTCCCTAAGCATAATTTTTTTTTCCCCTATATCTACTTTGTAGGCATTCTTTCCACTTCAAGACAGCTGTCTTAGTCATAGAGCATAAAAGAGCTATAAAATCTGACTTTAAGTGGTGTTCTAAAATCCCTTAGGGACCATCCAGTATTCAGCAGATTAAAGTAGTAGCTCTTCAACAGTGAAATGACATCTACGTATAGAAACTCATTTTAGCAAAAAACCCAAACTGTTGGATACTATAGCAGACAAACAAGTCTTTTAAAAGACAGCTCTTGCAGAGCACAGTCACTACCTGGGTATTAAAATATGCCGCAAGTAATTTTTCTTACACTCTAAATGGAAGTGCCTGGGATTAAAAAAGGCTGCTCATGCTCCCTCAATTACACTACACAGCGCTGATCTTGGCTGCTGCTTAGTCATCTACCAAGTGGACCTGTTGCTGTTTAAAGGCTTCACTAATGAAAAACAAGCCATTCCCACTTAAAAATGCATTGCAAAGTTACCAGGCGAGAATGAAACACAGCATCTGAAAGATGCCCTGGTGACTGGATATTGTGTAGCAGTTCTAACATCCTGATAAAACTCTATTCGCAGACAATGAGTTATAAACATTTTCTTGTCAATAAAAACAAAACCTGTTTGTGCCAATGAGAGTACAATTAAAATGCAAGCAAGTTGTGTAGGTAAATTTACAAGTAATAGAAATCTGTAACAGAACTGAGGAATGACAGTTTCTGACACGTTACTCCAACAACTACTTTTCCGGGGCTGATGTGCAAGTGGCAAGGCACTGCCTGCGGGCAGGTTCCTAGGAAGCTTTATAGTGTTGGAGAGCCTCATGGGGTAGCAAAGGTCTCAAACTTCATAATCAAACTTCAGAAGAGATACTTGAGAAAACAAGATTTCAAAGATAACCTTTCTTTGTTATTATTTCTAGAGAAGGAAATGACAGGACAATTTCACTCTTCCTGCCCAGGCAAAAAAAGAAAATAAAGATGAATGCTTTGTGCATGCAAAGTAATTGAGAAGAATTCTTGTGAGGCAAGTTAAAGGACAAGCAAAATGAAATTATTTTCATGCAATTTAGACTAACTGAACTGGGAATGGAAATGCTGAAGGAAAGGAAATTGTGAAAGTCTGAGCCATATTTTATAAAAAAACCTACAATGTGATCTGCTTTAAGAGAATTCTCTTGAGATCAATCCAAGGCATTCAAGTGCAAGAACTAATATAATCTCTCACTCTGCGTTTCAGAAAATTTGAGAGACTAGGCGAATTGGAGGAGTTGGAAAATACGTTAATTAAACTGAAGTTAAATATCCCTTGTCAGAATATTGTAGGGTTTATGAGGCAAGAAGTTCCTTTAGGGTTATTTAGTACTTGTTACAATTTCTAATTGTCTCCCACATTATTCCAGTACTTAAACAATTCCAGTTGCATCTACATGGAAAAAATATAGCAAGCTACTTTGACAAAACACATCAGGTAAAATGACTGCTAACATGTGATACAAGTAATGGGAATTGTATTCTCAAAGGCATTTCTACAGCACCTATTATCTTGCTATCAGAAGAAATGTACTCATTCATTTTTATTATAGAGTATTATCACGGGATTTACTGGAAATTAATAAGGGTTTGAATAATCTCTAGGCATTTTCTGGGCAAATTTTGGTTTCTGCAGAAGAAAAACCATCTAATGATATGAATCTTCTAATTGACTTAAATGTATGTTCTCTTTTATGTCTTGGTAAAATCTTCCACTCTCTCCAGGAAACACACTGTAATTTTTCAGTACAGACTTCTGGAATGACTTACATTACATTTCATTGCTGTTTCATCTTACTCGAGCCTTCTCTTCTGCTGCAAAAGGATGAGGCACACTAACCTGCATCCTGTCCTGCACAGTCTGAAGTCAGAATGTGGAGGAGAAAGTGAGGATGGCAAACAGCCTGGCTGCTCAGGCATAGGGGAAATAGTGGTAGTCACCCCCAACTGCCCAGCAGGAGCAGTGGGCTCACCACACCTTTCACAGTCACCTGCGGCTCCAAAAATCCCTGCTTTATCTCCTCCCTGAACCAGTGGCTGAGCCAGTGTAGGGGAACTAGGCAGAGTTTTTCAGATCATTCAGAAATGTTGAGAAAAGGATTATGGTTTTACATACATTATAAATGCTTACACCTTCAAGCTAACTGCAAGGGATGTTATGTACTTGAGATTTGCCTGTTACCGACTTCTCTCTGATGCATGCAGAAGTTTCTGAAAATAAGTGTGCTTTCCTCAGAGTTCTGTGCCTCAAAAGCAAGAGGTACATTGAATCTAACCTTCCTCGAGTTTGAGGGGAGATAGGAGACTTGGAAACGCTCTTATAAGCACATTTGTATGGCAAAAATATGGTATTAAGTACTGAAGCCAGGGAAAACTTAATTTCACTAAGTTAAGAAGGAATTTACTAGAATGAAACACGTTAGGAAAACACGAAAACCCAAATCATAAAAAAAACCAAGCCCTTAAGCAAATGGAATTTAAGCAAATCAATTTTTCAAAATTTCCTAAGGAAGAATATCCGGTGTGCTAGGAGAAAAACAAAACCAAACAAAAGCCCTTAAACAAAGAGAATTTAAACTTATTTTGGAACAAGCTATTCCCCCTCAATTGCTCAGCAAGTTTTCTTTGAGAAAGTGCAAGTTCAATAGGTTTCTGTCTGACTTTCTACTCTTAAAAAAAAAAAAAGCACAAAAGTGAAATACTTTTCTTTTGATAAAACTCTCCTTGTCTTCTACATTCATTACAGAGAGCTGGAGCACAATAACAAATGCCTTTATCCTGCACAAGTCACCTTGAGAGGTGCAATCTAACCCTGAATTTATTTATGGTGACTATCAAGTATGATTATAAAAGGGTTATATAGTACTGAAGAATGAATATAAAATACATTTTAGTTGAAGCAATACGTTATTACATAACTTCTCCTTTGTTATATATCCTCTTGTAACCTGTTGGAAGGCTGTAAGAACAAAAAGGGAGGCACTTTAAGTAGGGGAAGGTTTTCTAAAAGACAACTGCAACAAGAGCTTGTTAAAGTCCAATTCGGTACAGCCTCGTCTTCCAAAATCTCAGTGGCATGGCTTCTGAATAAAAAGCACATCTAAATATTAATCTTTTGGGGACGAAAAAGGTATAGAAGAAGAAACAGCAACTCACAAAACCAGTGAAATGTTTTTGCATGAATTTTAAAGAATCCCCATTTCTCTTTCCTCATGTGTGCCCATATTGGAGGGAAATGTGCCCAGGTGAAAGCCTGAGGGAAGAAATGAAATTAGTGATCCATTTATTCAGAGATTTCAACAAGATGTGAGTTGCCATAGAAGTTAACAATACATTTTCCTAAACACTTAAATACTTAAATTATTCACAAATAGTACAGGTAATGATATTCATATTCTGCTGCATTGAATGTGAGATAACTTTGAGGTGCTCCCTAATTACCTAACTAATGACATTTCCCCAGACTGCATTTGATTCACAATGAGGGAAATATACCATGAAATGAAAATACAACTCTCATCTCATATCAAATTTACTGAAATCCAGGTGCATGTTAAATATTTTTAAACTTTAAAAAGTATTATACAGTTGCATGAGCAGGGAGAATGGAAAAGTTAAACAATTGGGTTTTTTAATTTTTCTAAATATCGGTGATGAACCCTTTAAAAATAATTCTCAATATATCAGTGATCTCTCTCATAGAAGACTTTTCTCACTTAGTTTGTTTATAGGTACTTCCTATAAACAAGAAACTTTGTTTTCATGCTTGTGTGCATAGTGTGGTTTGTGCAATCTCCATTCTTCATCCTAATTTATCACTTTGCTGAAATGATCATATTTTTGGCTTGGCAGGAACTACGTCTGTCATGCTTTTGACTGAATCATTAAAATAAATGTATTGATAAATCACGTTGCTTTATGTAGTCGGATTTTCTGAAGTCCAGAAGAAAGTGAAAAGCATCAATTCTTTAAATGTAAGTCAGGATTGGAGGCAGTCCAGATTAGAAATAAGAATAATTTAAGCATACAAATAATATACCAAATTTCTAAGCTATTTGTTTTTAGCTTGCTATGAAAATTGTGTGAGTCGTGTTGTGAAATTTACTTCTTGGGTGATTTCCCCACTTCCAAGTATTTCCCAATTAAAATAGTTATTTTCTTAGCCACTTTGCAATTGTTTTCTTTGATTCTCTATGGTACTGTGTCATATAACGGATGTGAGTCTCATAGCTTTCTGCTCTTTCATTTTAAACTTTTTTTTTATTATTATTATTTTTGGGGAATTCACTAGAGTACCATTCGAGTGGGGTGCCAAATAGACATCCAGGTTATTTTACAGGCTCAACACTACATTATAATTTAAAAGCTTTTATGCAGAATGGCAAAGTATGAACAATTATGGTCCCTGAAGTCCAGATAATGCCTTCAGGCTTAACTATTTGTGTCATTCCTTGATTAGGTAGATTAAAGACAATTCTTCGTACAATTCCAATTGAAAAACAGTCATTGTCTTTCCTGCAACAAGCAATGGAAGGACAGAGCAATGGGCTCACCCTGCACGCAGTCCTACTTGCTTTGGGACTGCAATTAAGCTTACAAATGAGCAGGTCAGACAGTAGAGGCAACTGCGGGCCTTCCCTTCCCACTGTACACTTGCACCATGAGAAAGCGATCAGCACGATGCTTATCTTCCTCAGCCAGTTTTCAGTGTCTCACTATGCATCAAACCAAATAAACTGTCACAGATCACCAGGACCCCACAAGATGTAGGACAGAGAGCCATTAAGCTTTACTCTGCTACAGTGGTCCTACAAGATGCCTGTTGGTGCTGAAGGGAACCAGAAGACCTGGAGGGGAAAACTAGTTGTGTAGACCAGGCCTGCCCTCATGGCCCATCAGGGCAGGAAAGTGCTATATGGGGAGCTCTGTGAATTTCTATGGGATTACTTAAGGAAAGAAACCACCATACGAGCAAGTGAGCAAATCAGACCTGAAACAAATACCAAAGGGTTTTGCCTCAGCAAACCCGTACTCTGCATTTGGGTCACTAAATTTCCGTTAAATGTAGGCCTACCTAGTGACTTCCTCGGAAGAGTATTCTGATTTCTACTGTCAGAGGCTGAAATGACTCCATGACAGGAAGCCTTTGAAGTTCAACAAGGTGAGAATGCAACCTGTACCAGCCTTCTTCAGCAGTGTCCTATGAAGGTTTGCTCTGCAGTTCAAAAAGTCTGAGCTAGTGAGGCGCTAGGTGAAGGACTGGTACTTAGTAATGTTTTGTTTGATCTTTTCCTTAAATGAAATTTAACATGTAGCCAATTACATATGAGAACATCACATAGATCAAAAAGTCAATTGCTCACCACATCAAAAATATCTACTTGCCTGAGCAACTCCATCCTCCTTGGATGTTTGCAGTATAATGCTGTGGTTAATTCCAAAATAAAATACTATGGTTTTCCTCAAGCAATAGATACAAAGCAGACTATCATCTCAATGATAGTTTCTAATACAGGTAATATAACTCTGATATGAAATAACCCATTATCTCACTGAAGAAATCTTTTCTTTCAGTTTTTATATATGATCTATATTTTAGAAATTGTAATCAATAACTTGCAAATTAAACTATTGATCAATGTGCATAGTGTATGTATCACATATTAATTAGAAGTTCAAAACTTGTAAAGATGTCTTCACCATTGATCAAAATAAATTTTGATGAAGGAGACTTAAGAATGTTCTGAACTGCAATATTCAGTCCATGATTGCATCCTAAAACAATTTTTATTTCATTGTGGTATATTATTACAAAATGTAATTGGATGCAAAGATATAATAACCAACTGGTGCTTGAGCAGGTGTAAGGGATTCAGGTATAATTACTACCATGAGAAATCAAAAGGCCAACATCCATAAAAAAATAAATGTCAGAAGTAATTCTTGTATGTAGAAAGGGAATAGCTTATCCACCTTTATAAAAAGAATCAATTAATAAAAAGTAGAAACGTCTTTTCAGTGTTTTAAGTTCTTCGTTGCCTTACAACCTGCAATACTTAGTTTTGATTCATAATAGTGTAGCAAATTGAGATTCATGATTTCCTGTTTTCCATCTCCTAAGCACTATAGACAGTTAAACACATGTATCAGTAGCCTAGCAGAGGAAACAAGCCTCTTCCTTGCTTAAATTGCATAAATGATCTTAACTGGAGTACCAATG
Organism: Baryphthengus martii; assembly: GCA_013396935.1. Classification (NCBI taxonomy): domain Eukaryota; kingdom Metazoa; phylum Chordata; class Aves; order Coraciiformes; family Momotidae; genus Baryphthengus; species Baryphthengus martii. The sequence continues at coordinate 98,656 of VWZK01012353.1, forward strand.
AAATGATTAACTGATTAGTCCACAACACACTAAAATGACACTTCTCAGAAGAGATCTACTGAGTCAAATTGTCTGCAGATTCAGGGAGTACTGTAACTTTTGATGCTGAGTGTACAACTCAGAGGTTTTCCTTGCAACTGCAAGGAACAGAAGCTGTTCTAAGGAAAAAAAATGAGACATCAACATATAAGGTAAGAAACAGGGTGTTGTGGCTTAATGTCTGCTGGCAGCTAAACACAATAGTCATTCACCCACCGCTTCCCCTGTCCGCTCCGCACCGCCTCCTGTGAGATGGGAAGGAAAATTGGGAGGAAGAAAAAAAAAAAAGTGAGACCCTAGTGGTTGAGATAAGGACAGTTTAATAAAGCAACACAAGAGAGAAGAAATAACAGTGCTAATAATAGTACTAAGGAAACAACGTGCAAGATGAATAACAGCAGCCAGGAAGGCTTTACCTGTGCCCAAGATGCTAGCTTTCACTGCTTTGACTTCACTAAAGCACATTGAAAACAAGCACCCACACCTCAGGCCCAGCCCTCTCCTTATATAAGGGCATAACTCAGAATGGTATTGAATATCCTATTGCCTGGTTTGGTTGTTTATCCTGACTGTGGCCCCTCCCAGCTGCAGCCCCTCCCAACTGTTTGGGCCAGCAGCTGTTTGTGATAATTAACCCAAACCCAATCCAGGACACAGGGCAAGAGTGGGTTGCCTGTTGTGTTAACTGCTATGGGAAATGCAAGACATTAAAATAATTTTCCCCAAATTCCCTTAATGTAGAAAAAAAATAATCTGCAGAATTAGCAAAAATTCTAGCACCTCTAACAGTAATGTCCTACTACATGCAGCTAGTGCTAGAAAAGATGCAGTCATTGTGGCTGCACTTTGATGTATAATGTCACACACTAAAATTGTCCCTGGAGTTCGTTATAAGTGAAGTCATTCCTCTCCAGCAAGACATGGGCCATGGAGTTTAGACAGCCATAGCAAAGCAGGCTGTGAAAGCATGTTACTCAATATAAAGAGAACTCACTTGATAAAGAAGCTGCTGATAGACAGGAGAGATGCCTCCTATGAAAAAGATCATGCAGGTTTGACATTTACCAAAGGACAAAATTATATGCTAATAACAAGGTGTGGGACAAACCTTGGATCCAAAAGGAGCTTCACAACTGTCAGGAACCAGGCCAGTATTTCACCCAAGGAACGGCAACAGAGCAGGCAAAGATGAAAGATGTGGGTTCACAGCTATGCTAAGCACCTTTGGTTGCTCATTCCCGTTCTGTTCTTGCACCTATCACTTGCTCTCTGTTCTAGCTCAACTGATCAAATTAAGGAGGTAATCTGGCAAAAAAAAATTAAAATAATAAAATCAGCATTTGGCATGAATATCAGCAGTAATGTTTCAACATTTTGTACTATTTACCTATCCAGATTAGAAAACTTCCTCACTGATGTAAAAGTTTGGTTCAAAGAGACATGAGCTGTTCTGCTTTAGGCTTTCAAAACTGTGATCCAAGCAACAGTTTTTAGTCATTCACAAACTATAGGACAAATGGAATTGCCATAAAACCATGGCTTAGGCCCATAGCTTATGCAGAATATTTCTAATGATGCGTGGTTCATTAATATCAGTTATAACTCATATCCTCTGTTCAGTGTGCATCAGTTTTTTTGTTGTAAGACATTTTACCATTATATTATACTGACGACTTGGACAAAAGCACAAACTTGCATAACAAAATTCAGGCTGTATCATATTTATAAATTATGACTGCTGCTTCTAGTGAAACACACATGGATCTGCACTGAATTACAGCTGTAGCAGAGTATATTAAATTCTGTTTTCTGAGCCAATTGACAATGTATGTGCTTTGTTTGCAGTGGGATGTACGATCAGAAGGCAAGTACTAACCAAAGACTATGGAAGGCTAGCAATTTGGTCAGATTTGGCAAATTAGCAAAGTGCATGTGTTAACCGAAGCAGTGCCGAATCCTTTGCCTTCAGTCACACTCAAAGCTCCCCTCATATCAGGGTCCTCATTTTCTAAAGGAGAAGGCAAATCACTGACTGGACTGTAATGATCTGTGTTCCCATACAGAAATGCACCATATTCCCTCTGCTTTTTTACAACTACTTCTTTCAGTGGTTTTGAATTCTACGCTTGAAACATGCACTTGTATGTGTATTTATATATAACCACATAAGGCTTCCACCTTTGATTTTTTTGTTGTTGTTTTGGTTTAGTAATTCGCCAATAGCCAAATGTTGACCTTTTCAGATTAGCTAGGTTACCTGAGCGCAACAGAAAGCAAGATAGTCATATACTGCCTCAGGCTTAATTGTAAGGCTAGATAGATCGTTGGGATTTTGATAAATCAGTTCTCGATATATCAATAGGTTCCTTTTAAAAAAATGTAGCTATTAATTTCTAATAGATTTATATTCAAGTCAACCTACTTCTAGAGTTAAAGGGCTATCATTGTAACTTCTAATTTATTCACACTTCCTTATATAACCTGTGTTGGTAGTGGGATCTGAAGAAAACCTGGCTGCTATATATACAGATTTTGGGTTTGAAAATGAAGAGGGGAAGAGCACATTTATTTGCAGCCATGTATTATAGGCAATGCCATTGTTGTTACCAGGTTTCCCCACAGTCCACCCCAGCAAGGAGTCTTCGGTGGAGCTGCATAATCCAAGAGACAAAATGTATTTCCTCTGATCATAACCAGAGATCTTCAGAGCTGGATCTGTACAGTTCAGACTTTTTAACACAGACCTTGGAGCTGATAAATTCTAAGGCAAAAAGCCAATAACACATTTGCAGAAAAGAAAATAAGACTGAATTTAGAGCTTGTTTAATTTTGTGCCGTGAGAGACAGTAATCTTCTCAGATCCTTGAAAAGTACTTTAATACTTACAAGTTCATTGTTCCTTCCAACACCAGCTTTGTCAGCTTTTGCACAGTCACAAAATCACTGAGATTAGGAGATCATCAGCCTCTGGAGATAATCTAGTCTATAAACTCCCTACTCCAAGCAGGTCATCTGCAGCAGGTTGCTCACAACCATGCCCAGATAGATGGCTTTTGAATATCTCCAGGGATGGAGACTCCACATCATCTCTGGGCAATCTGTCGAGTGCTCAGTCACTCTCACAGTAAAACAGGGGGTTTGTGCACTTAAATTGAATATTCTGCATATCAATTTGTGCCCTTTGTCTCTTGTCCTTTCACTAGAAACCACTGAGAAAAGTAGTTTGGTCTTTATTCCCTCAGATACTGACACACATGGAATAAGAAGCCCCCTGATCTTTTTCTTTTCCAGGCTGAACAGTCCTAGCTCTGTCAGCCTTTCCCTCTATTTCAAAATCTTCAGGCCATTAGTCATCTTTGGACGCTTCACAGGACTTGGTCCAGTATATTCATGTCTCTCATACTACAAGGGAGCTCAGCACTGAACATGGTCTCACCATTGCTGAGCAACAGCTCAGTCTTCTGCCAATGCTCTTCCTATTGCCACCCAGGAGGCTGTTGGCCGCCTTTGCCAGAACAGCACGTTCCTGGTTCAGTTTCTTGTCTACCAGGATGTCATGGTACTGCACTGCAGAGCAACTTTCCAACCTGTACTGGTGCATGGACTTATTCTTCCTCTGATGCAGGAATTTATATTTCCCTTTGTTGAACTTCATGAGGTTACTCTCTACACATTTCTTCAAACTGTCAAGATTCTTTTAAATGGCAACACAACCCTGTGATGTATCAGCCACTTCTCCCAGTTTTGTATTGTTCCTGAGCTTGCTGAGGATACACTATGTCACATCACACAGGTCATTTTCAAGATTTTTAAGCACTTCCAAGTCAACTTTGAGCTGCTAATCACAATGTTCTGATCCTGGAATTTCAGACACTTTTCGGTTCACCTCAACTCTGTTGCACCAGTTTGTCTGATACTGGCAAAACCTTACTGAAGTCAGATGAACAATATCCAGTGTTGTCACCTTGTCCATAAATCTAATATTCTAATCATAGAATGGCATCAGGTTGGTCAAGTGTGGTTTCCGCTTTGTAAATTAACACTCACCACTCCCAATCACCCTCTTGTCCTTTAAAATGTTTGAAAATCCTTTCCAGGGTTATTTGCTCCATTACCTTCCACGAATTAACATAAAGATGATTAGCCTCCAGTTCACCAGACTCTCCTTTTTCCCCTCTTGGAAGGTAGGAGTACTATTTTCTTGCTTCCAATCTTCAGGATCTACTTCAAATCAATGTGATTTTTTTCGAAGGAAATTGAGAGTGGCTCCACAGTGACATCACACAGCTCCCTTAGCACTTGCAGGTGCATCTCATCAGAACCCATGGACTTGTTCATGCCCTGTTCGTTTAAATGTTCCCTATCCTTATCTTCTTCCGTTAAGGCTAAGACTTCCTTGCTTAACTTTCCCACTGGACTCAAGGGCCTGGGATTCCTGAAGGTAGGTCTTACCAGCAAAGATCAAGGTAAAAAATGCATTGAGTTCCTTGGCTTTCTCCACATCCTTGGTCACCAGGATCCCTCCTTCATTCAACAGTAAGCCCATGTTTTCCCTAGCCTTCCCTTTGCTGCTGAGATACCTATAAAAATCCTCCATTTTGCCTTTCATGTCTGTCATTAGATTCAACTCCAAGTGGACTTCTGTTTTCTCATGCTGTCTCCACATACTCAGACAATCTCTATAGTCCTTCCAGATCACTTGGCCCTGCTTCCACCTCCTGTATGCTACCTTTTTATATGAGTTTAGCCAGAACCAACTTGTTTAGCCATGCAGGCCTTCTTGTGCCTTGTCTTGACATGTTGCGTGCTGAATTGGGCTTTTCTTGACCTCAGAGGAGGAGATCCTTGAAAATCAACCAGATGCCCTGGACCCCTTTTCTCTCCAGAACCACCTACCAAGGGAGTCTTTTAAGCATATCCATCAGCAGCCAGGGCTTGAGTATGGAGTCAGAACTGTGTGGAGATCAGAGTCAAAGCCAGTCTGCTCTCTTGAATCCAGGGCTTAAATCCAGCTTTTTGCCTTTTTCCCTTCTCTCAGGATACTGAACACCACCATCTCATGGTCAGTGCACCAAAGACTTGCATATCCCCAACCAGTCCATCCTTGCTTGTAAGTATGAGCTACAGCAGTGCATCTCTCCTTGTTTGTGTCTCCATCGTCTGTACCAGGAAGCTGTCATGAACACACTTCAGAAGGCTCCTGTATTGCTTTTGAGTTTTTCCACTTTTTTTTTTTTTTTCTTCTTTCTTTCTTTTACACTGTCTCTTAGGGTGAGGTGTGAAGGTACTCTTGCCTTTGGTAACTGACATGGTGACTCGATGGATCCAGTCTTTGATATTTCCAGTACCACCTGGTCACTGGCTCATTACTGAACCTTTGTTCAAGTGTATTAATGATGTTAGGCTTATTTTTTTAAAAACAGAATCATTGGTCACATGCACAGCCCACAGTAAAAGCAGTTGAACTCTACCTATAACGCAGCATGAAGTATGGTTTGACTCTAAGCTCCCATCACTGTCATTTCTGCAAACACTACCTATTTAATGTCAGGTGGCTATGATAGAAAGGAAGAAACAGAAATAGATTTTGAAGGAAAATGTGTTCCATCAAAAAGTTTTAACAGCAATATACCAAGACACAACTCAGGAGAATTTTCATTGCCAGTTTTGACTGTCTCAAAATATTAACAATTGACTTAGGGAGGAGGGAGAGGAGTGCAGCAGTTAAATAAGTTGCTCTGCACAAAACAGTAATCTTCATAAAACTCAGCTCTTTGAACATTCTTTGCACTTGCCACTCATGTTCAGTGTTAGCAAAAAATGATGCTGGTCTTGGGAAAATGGAAGAGACATTCAATGTCTTCCTCTTTAATAATTTATACCAGAGTCTCAAAAGATCTGCAAAGAAATTGAAAGCAGAGTTGCTTTTCAATATTTAAAATGTTATGAATATTCATATTTCACTTTACTGTGGCTCCCATCCACCACAAATGCGAAGGAACAACTGTTGAAAATGTTTTCCATGCTGGATCTAGTTAAATGCTTCTCTTCTCTCATATGATTTGTCAGCTCTGTAAATATTACCCAGCTCCCCTGTTTACTTTGTATTTGTACATAAAGTATACTGGTGAAACAAAATCCTTGTTCATTACAATATGATTTCTTGATTAAAAGTTTCCTGAAAAAATATACTATATTACAGACCATATTCTGCATTGCTATTAATCCCTCAGCGTTCCAAAGAGCATAAGAATACTCTGATATTAGTGAAATACTCAGGGAAAAAAATAGTCTAACTTAAGGAAAACACTTTCCAATGGAACAGCAGCAATCTTTGGATAATTGCTGATAAGAGAACATTACAAGAATATTTTGCCCTCCAAGCATATTTTATCTGCATACATTTTTGCATCCACGAAGAAGTAAATGTATAAAGAGACAAGCAGAACAAACTGCTTCTTCACCAATAACTTCATCCTTATATTTATCTTGGCCTTAGGATGTTGCCTTGCTATATATTACAACATTCTCTCTAAAGGGGGAGAAGTGAAAAGGAAGTCAAATACATTCAGTGGCTCCAGGAGGTGTTATTTGCAGTGTCCTAATAAATCAGTAAATCTCTTAATAAACAAATATCCTGAATAGATACATAAGAAATGTACTAGTCATGCAACTGAGATTGGACCCTGTCGGTATATATTCAAAACTACACATTTACAGTTCTCGAGAAAAGCAGAGAGCAATGCCCAAATAAGATAACTACGTACCTATCGGAACAACCACATCCAGCCACTTGCTAGTAGCATGCTGATGTGGATCAAAGTTTCATGGGTTGGCCAAGCTCTCAGCACCACTTCAAGGAAGGGCTCTTTGTTGTGGAGAAGTAGGAAAGAAATGACAATTGACAGTAAGAATTAGGCCCATACATTGTCCAGTATGTTGCTCACTATTCAGTGTGTGTGCTGTTCATAGGCTTTTCCCTAGGAAGAGTGTTGATGCAGTATTGTCGTAGGACTAGAGTTCACTGAGAGTGTTGTACTTCAACATCAGTGGCTGACACAGTAAAACAGGCTTTCTGGAACTTCAGGATCAAAACTAGATTCATTGTGTAAGGTGTGTTATCAGGAAAAAACAAACAAACAACAAAAACCCCCCAAAAAGTAGGGGGGAACATTTTTGAGCTATCACAAAGCAATCTAGAGAAAATCTACTCCAGTAACAGAAAGGCAATGCCTTCACTCAGCCTGCACCAATCTGTACATATAAGTGCAGGATACAGTTAGAGACATTATGTAAATAGAAATTTGATCTGAAGAACAAAAGTGAACTTTCTTTGACATTTTTTTACTCATTTTTTGATTTTCCCTTCAAATCCAGGAGACTGCAATGACAGTTACAAGGAGGCTGTATCCTCTGCCAAATATTCCAACACTAAGGAGTGTATTTGTTGGTACCTTTAACATTCAATTTACAAGCCTGAAATCCAGGATGAACATCTAATATAATCTCAGCTACAAGCAGCATAATATATTGAACTCTGTGAGGTATACCACAGAGCTCATAAAGAGGCCCCAGCCAAGGACCACAAGGAGCAATAGGTTTTACAGATTTGTTTCTGAACTGAAGGCTGTCACTGGAGCGTACACAAGCCACTCAGCTGGTATAGCCTGTCCTGCCAGCTGTTGCCAGCATACCAAGCACAAGTAGGAGCTGTGATGCATCACCTTGGGACCACAACTACACTAACCCAGCCCTGCATTTATGGATTTCCAGTTTCCTGCGGGGAGGTGCTGACACCGAAGCATAGGGCTTTCTAGACCAAAATGCTGCATAACAAATGCAGGACCCTTTCCCCAAGGGAAGAGCACACTGTCTGAGCGCAGCCTGCCTGCAAATCTTCCATACATTTTCAGTCCCTATTAAGGGGGGAAAACTGCTCCTACAGGCCTTCTCATGCAAGAGGCTCCAAGGTTGACAGGGCAGGTATTTGTCTATGCAGCATCAGGCCTTTGTTCCAGCTCAGAGGTATGCCACTGTTGGAGCTGAGGGTTGCAGCTACTGATCTATAGTGCTCTGCAGTCAAGTACCTACATGCATTTGAAATTAAACAATTAAACCCATCAGCCACATTGTAACACTTACCTCATGACCAATGGTGGTCAGTGTGTGTAAGGGAGGATTTTCCTGACTTGATATAACATTTATTTTGTATCAGCTCAGTACCTGAAAATTTACTGTAAGAAAGCAGGTGCAAAATCACTGAGTTTGATTATGTGAAGGTATGCGATGGCAAGACTTTTCTACTGCATCTTGTTAATTGACAGAAACCATTGTACACAGGCAAAGGATTTGCCCTGATTCACAGAGGCAGGTAGAATTTGTTATCCACTAGCCCAAATATCTCTTATGTGGTACAAGCAAGTAGATTCTAAGTAGTGATCTACCAAGGGAAACCCTACGAAAGCCAGCCTTGTGGTGAAGCCTGGGCCCAAGTGTCAGCATTTTCAGCCTAAATAAAGAATAAAGCCAAACCACTTAGGACTATAGCTTGAACTATTTATGTAGGGACACTCATCTCAGAAGCCCAAAGCAATAGAGCATGAAGCAACAGGCACAAATTGTAATATGGAATACCCATGAAATACAAAGAAAAGTATTTATGCCATGAGGGGGATGACAGCGGAACAGGGACCCAGCGATGTTGTGTGATCTCCACTCCTGGTCACGCTCAGCTCTTGACTGGACAAGGCCTCAGAAAACTTCATATCGTTCTTTGAGCCAGGGATTTGATAGGATGACCTCCATATATCCTTTCCAATGAAAATTATTACAACTCTACTATATTTACTTGTTTTCAACATATATCGCTCACACTTTCTCCTGGCATTCCCAGGTATTCTGGGAGAGCATTACATAGCCCCAGCCAGATACAAGGAGCCTCAAATGCCTTCTCATAAACAAAATTACTTCCACCTTCCTTGAAGAACATTTATGTGTTCATCATGAGAAGCTGAAGCTATATAGGAAAAGAAAGGGCAATCCCTGAAATATTTATAGTCTTCCCACTGAAAGACTTGGAACTCACAACACTCATTTTAAAACAAAGAAATAATCCAAAACAAACCCACACCTTACTAACAGTATGTACATTTGGGATTTCTTACCCCATCTACTCTGATTGATGAACCAAGCTGTCTAGTAGGAGGTTTCTTATGTTCCACATCAACTGGTGGTTAGTGTATGCCCTGCAGCAGTATGCATTATAACCTTCTGAAAACATGAAACATTGCCATGTGTTATATGAATACATGAGGACATATTCATTATATAAATAGATAACCCTGTTAAAACTCTCACCAAGCTAAGGAATATTTTCTTTTCAATATAATGTTTGCTTCCTTTGGGAAATTCCATTCTTAATAAAGAAGAGCTTTCATATGGGCTGTAATGGGTTGCTTAAAAATAAGCAAACAAAACCAACCAAATAACCCCCTAGACACACAAATCCTAAGAGAAAAGCCATGAGGTGAATTGAACATTTGTGTTGTCAAAGCATTAAAAACAAAACCACAAAATGTGCTATATTTAAATTAACTTTAATAAGAAGTACAAAAAGATAATGTTAAGCAATATTTTGCATGTTGTTAATAAATATTCTTCAACAGCAAGCAGTGACACATTCAAACATAAATCCAAGTTATTTCTTTTACATTTTAGAAAAGTAACAACTTCTTCCAGTTAAAACAAGGTCACAAATTACAGAATATTATCATCCTCTTTAATTATTTATAACTATGAAACCACTGAATAAGTGAATTGTCACCCAGAAGATTTTATATGACGTTGATGTTCAAGGTTAAGTATACTTACATTTATCATGCAGTTTCTTACTGTGCATATTTGATTGGTGTTGGATTTTATTTAAAATTATTGGTTCCATCCCTCATGTTTCCTTATTTCTTGTTAATATACTGGAAGTATCTATTTTCAAACTCCTATACACTTTCACACCTAAGTGACTCACTAAAGTAGATTTGTCATACAATGCATACACGTTCTCTGACTCCAGCCCAGCTGAGAAATTGCTAACAATGTCTGAATCAGACTCCACGCATATTTTTTTTTTAATTCAAGTATAATAATACTTAGTGTAATCACTTCCATTAAAATTAAAGTGCCTTCAAATGTTCCCTAGTAAAGTGACCATTTGGAGGGGAGAGGATGAAGGGGTGCTGTTTAAGAACTGATTTTTTAACAGTTTATAGATACGGTGCATATTGTACATAAGTATTCTAATAGATGTAAAGTACTACATTGCATTCCGTGCTAATGCTAAGCTACAGTAGCCTATAAACTGATAAATTCAGCCAAAATGAACATCTAATAAAGAATATCAAAAGCAGTTGATCAAAGCAATATCTTGTTCCATTGTCTATTTCCATCCATCCTTAACAGCACAGATAGATGGATGAAGTACTGGGAAACAAATATAACACTTCAACCTGTTGAAGCTCACCTCTTTGAATGTCAGAAGAATGAAGCACTCAGTGCAATCATTAAAAACCCTGAATGCATAAACACACACTCCAGGCCACCTGATTAAGTGAAATATTCACAACATTATGTAAGGAATTAAAATTTGAAAGCAAAATATTACTTTTAAATCATCCAAAAATAAAATATATATTCATATATATTTATGTAGACACCAACACTAGAGGAAGAGTATATATCATCTTGCATATTTTAAAACATCCTCCAAATTCCTTTTTTTATGTTATCACCTACTCCTAACTCACAGCACTTTCACAATATTCTTAAAAGGCATTAATATATACCAGGAATGAAATAGATGTCAAGTCCTGTATTTCAGTAAGGTTGGCTCTTCTTTTAAGGGCTTATTTTCATGGGTTAAGGAACTAAGCACCTCTGTCCACAGGAGAGCCCAGGTCTACTCTCAGGTATACGCTTCTGTAAAAAATCCTTATTGACTTCAGTGACATAGACATATATCCTGAGGATGCTAATCAGCTTTATTTTAAAGTCAGTGCAAATTTTGCCCTGATCTCAGCCAGAGACGTGAAGCCCTCGAAGTTTAGAGTCCTCCAGTGAGACGTAATCACAGACTCCAAAAACAAGAGTTCAAGGATTGACCTAGAGAGATCTGAATCTAGAAACTTAAAAAAAAAAATCTACTTTAAAACAGTTATGTGATTAACATCTGCCATACATTGATACAAACTTCTGAGCCTTTAGCTTCTGCTACTAAAGGTCTAAGGTGATGAAGTCCCTCACTGATTCTCAGATGGCTGGAATTAACAATTGGATTCAGAAAAGAATTACAAGTTCTGGTTGTTAGGGAGTTTGTGTTATCTATAGAAATAAGCTAGAGGAGATCTCCTTGACTGAAAAAAAAATAAAATCAAGAGAAGGTTATGTTGATATAACTTAAAGTTACATTGCAAACTGAGAGTATTCTAGCAGAAGGTACACTGTCGTTGGGAAGAGGTAGAAGAAATCCTAAACCTGCTTTCTGAAGAACCACTCCCTTTACCGGAGGCTGAAGCATGAGCTGACTTTCATGTAAATTCACTTAATTACTTTAAGTTTTCAAAGTTTTTAATAGAAAACCTTTATTTATAATGACAAATTATACTACACTCAGAGATTCTATTCAGATATGTTTAGACATTTGTACACTTATCATGCTCTGTGTTTTTTTAAATGAAGCTATTTAACTTTCTGGCCTTATTTTAAAATGTTTTCTTCCTCTGCTTTAAAACTCATTGAGCCGCTTTCTAAATTTTAGCATTATGTGTCTACACATAATTGGGCACAGACTGATAACAGCTTCTGTATCCATACTGAAATAATCTTTCACGCAAATTTGTTAGGAAAGGAAATGTTCAGAAGCATAGACTTCATCCACTTTGTGAAAGGTCAAGGCAAAATCTTGTGTGCCTCTAAGCTTTCAGAATAGAAATGAGAGGTATGGAGGATGGACAATGACTCTGGGCTTAGGTGAAAGTCACATCTCTTAAGAAAACAAAACACAGAGTTAACAAAGTTCTACTTAATTCCTAAAGCTTATTTCCCCCCCTCTGCCCTACACGTCCCATATGGCAAGAAGTACTTAGCATTGCATGATTTTTACAAAGCAGTCGGCAGAAGCTTCTTAGTTTCAAAGGCACAACTCCTGTCCCTCAAGTTCAGCAGGATTATACAAGCAGTATTTCAACCATCTCATATGCTCTAAAAGTTACTTTCCCACAACTCATATATGATAATGAAGACTGTGAACTGAAGCTGAAACAAAAATACACATTACCTCCCTCAATTGCTTCTTCCTGAAATATCTCGCAATTAACTGACACAGTAACAAAGCCTAATTTGCTTCCTCTCTTTCCCCTATCCTCCCCCATACATCCATACCTCTTCCCAGGTGCTTCTGGCTGCTTTCATGTAGACAGCTGATGGTCATCCCACTTTTGAAAAGTCTCACCACTCCATATGTTATCTATAACAACTGGGATGGGACGGTAATCCAGCGAGGCTCCTGCTTGGTGTCTAGTGAAGCCCTTTCATGCTCTCTCCTCTGACTGTACAGACACTCACCCCTTAACTTAACATAATGTTCAGTGGTATGAGTAGTCTCCTAAGCTAAAGCTCATATCTCAGAACATCCACTGTATTTTTTTTTTTAAAAATGCTCAACAATGCAGTAGTTCCAAGTTGAATTAACCCAGATACAGAAGGTGAAAGTAATTTCATTGGCTACAACATAATTGAGAAGTTTGGAAGCCACTCTCTTAAAAGCAATCTGTTAAGAAGTCTCCAGCAGACAACCCTGGCTGATAAACCCTGCTGATCTCTATATTCTTCATGCTGATTTACAAATTACTGTTAAATTACTGACCACATGCTTCCTAATTATCATGCCTCAGCACTACACTGGAAACCTATTTCATAAACCTTGTTCAGAATTATGATAATTCCAGTCCAAGTTTACTACAGTGTTACATCATTGTATTTATTGTATTCATTTCTTAAGTCACTTAATATTTGACAACCTGACCCAATAATGATGGGAAAATGTATTGCATTAACATGCCAACCAAAAATTTCACTGGTAGATTCCATGTGCAAGTCTTTGATAGTGATGTGTTTGCTTACTCATGTGCCCTCTCCCTGCTTTAAGTATTTAAGATCAGTAAATTTTACTCAAATTAAATGAAACTTCTAGGTATATGGCACATAAATTTGTGAGATTAGCTTTAAAATCCCAGACACTGATTATACTGATAAATGGAAAGGATGCCTAACTCATATTCCAGTGTTCCTTTCATGAGGCTTGCATTCACTTAAATCTTTACATTCAAATTCACTTATCTGGTTGTTAGTCTTACAAATTTGCAACTTCTGTGTAGTCAGTTTACTCACTGTAGGTGTTCCAGTAGTGAAACAATAAAGCAGACTCCTCCCTCCCACAGAAGGAGCTTGCTTTCACACAGAACAACTGAACTAAATGTAAAAATGAAACATTTCTGGAGCATACTTGCTCAAAAGCCTTGCTGATGCCCACAATTACTGCATGTGGATATTTAAAGAGTATTTTTCACTGAGAGAGTTTATATAATATGCTTATTTTTCTATATTAGTGTGTGATAAATATATCTTTACTCTGTGATAAACATCTGGTCTTTTTTTTTGTCAGACTGACTCTAAGCATAAAACAAGTGCAGAGAAAATGGTCAGTGAATGAAAAAATAATCACACCCAATAAAAGTAGTAGCAGCGGAGCTGACTAACATGAGACAGCAGCAGGCTTCTTGTGCAAACTGAAGATACGCTTTTTGCATGCAGCTCTGAATTACAACACAAATGCTATCTTCCAGAGAAGTCTTGGAGAATTGTGCTGTTAAAAACCTTTGAGGAGTCTCGTTCCTGAATAAGGATGCAAAATCATTCCTTATCAAGTTATCCAACACGCCTCTGAGCACGCTCAAGTTTGTAGTAAGGAGAGTTCTGACTATACAGTGTTGTGCATGGAGCAATATACAATATTGTTTAAATATTGTGAAGGTGTGGGGCCAAGGGTGAAAGACGAACCTCTGTTTCTCATGGCCCAGTCCAGTGAGATTGGAGAGTCCCTAGATCTTGCTGATGTGAACAGAAGGTAAGAACTACCACTAGATCACATGAAGGAGACCTCAGCTAACATAATCGAGTTACTCAAGTTCAAGAGCAGTTTAGCATGGGCCTCCAATAAACTATACAGTCAGAGCCCTTTGCCAAAAACAGAGTTAAAATTGAAGGGATTTTTCTACAGCTCTAATATTTACAATTATTTTTACATATGTACATATTTATATGTTTATTCATACCTGGACAATGTGACATTAAAGGGATAATTTATAATTTACAAATGAAATATTTTAAAAATGTATAATTATACCATGAAAAAAAACATATTTTTTTATTGCTTGCCTTCCAGCCTTATGCTCATAATCACACTATTGCACACATCTCCATGTTACATGGAAGATCTACATTTATATATAAATATATATGAAAATAAGGATATTTTTAATGCTCTGAGTAAAGTGCTCATTTTTTAACTACTGTTGATGAGAAAGGTTTAATCTGACAGTGTAATTAGGGGAATTCAAGGGATACACACCTTGTCCATGCTTCTCGCTTTCATCTTTAAGTTAGGAAATGTCTTTATTTTACTGATGTCAACTCTGTCTTAACTATTAATTCTATTCATAATATGCATTTGTGACCTTGGCATCTATACTGTCACACAAAGTACAAAACAGAATCACATTAAAGGCAAAGAAAAAGCAAGAAAATAATAAAGCAAATGAAAGCAGCTTTTCTCTTTGTTGTTTTTCGCACATTTCCATGTCTTAAGATACTCTTTTATTTGATTTTAGAAATATTTGTACAACTTTGTTAAACTCTGAACATATCTATTTTATGCACTATACTCAAGTACTGTACAAAACTGCAATAAATGACACTATACGACTATATATGTCTCTACTAGAAGACATCATCATAAAGGTGTATCTTTTTTTAAAGATCAACTAATAACTGCTAATGTATGTGTGAATCAAAATATTTTTGATTGGCCAAGTATACTAAAATCTAAATACAGTACACAATTATTACTCATGTCATGATTTACCAGACCTTTTGGGGCATAAAGAATTTTTGCAAAGGCTCAGATGAAAAACAATTTTGCTGATCAGTATTAAATGTTCATATAAAATTGCAAATGGCCGCTCCAATTTTGCTATATTTGTATTTATGAAATACAGTTGATACCTACTGATGATGCATGACCTTTTATTAAAAAAATAACATTCAAATCTTAGCAAAACCATTTCTAGTATACAAAGTTGTTGCAAAGTTATGTCAGCGAAATGTAAAGTTGCAATTTACAAAAGCAGCATTAAATTTTAGTATATGGACAATTTCCTGAACTTAAATTATGGTTCTTGTTTCCCTTGAAAACAATGCTTTCTGGGACAAATAAAGGTAAATATTTTAATGGCAGGTTTTAGGATAACATCACGCAAGGAAAAAAAGCGTATTATATTACTGATATATTTAACCCTGAAAAATTTCTGAGGCTTTTCTGAACCTGACAATAATCCAAATAAAAATAAAATAAAAAAGCAAATAAATCCAACGTTGCTGAACCAGACAAGCTGGCTTAGCAACATCAAATAAATAAAACAGTTAAAAGAATAAGTGGTTCACTAGCAGAAGTTGGTTGATATTGGAAATTTGATTAACACTCTCTTGTCCCTGAAACCAATTAGAAGAGTCTATTAACAACTTCAAACAGGACAGTAGTAAGAAACTTGTGGCTTCTGCTAGATAGTAGGCTTTACTACGGTTTTGGCCTAACTAGTATCCAGAATATTTGTGAACAGTAGAACTGCACGACCTCTGTACTCTGTTATGTACATGGATACTGTCATTGTATGAAACAATTACACCTTTTTAAAAAAATCGCATTTTTAAATGATAGTTTCCTTCATTAAAGTAGAATTAGTTGCTTTATAGAAAAATATTTTAACTTTAAATTAAAAAAATACTGCTCCTAAATAATCATGTAGAATCGTATCTTCATTTCATTGTACGGAGAGAATATAATTCTGTATATTTGAATCCTAGTTTAACAGAACTCCCCTGGGTATAACTTTTAAAGAGCTGGCTATATTTGCCATGGGTGCTATCTGTTTATAGACCTGTGAATTAACACTGTGTCCCTCCTTTGGAGATACACAGAGAAGACATCTATATACACACTATACATAATGGTTCACAGATTAGCAGTTATTAGTCGTACTGTACATAGCGAACAAGTTATCTGATTAGAATGATGCTTTAAGTCCTCAGTGCAATTCAGTTTTTAGGTTGATGGCGCAAAGCCAAGTAAGACAGGCTCCCTGTTTAAATATGTAGCCCAATACACTAAATTAAAAGTACCAAATAAGACTGGAAATACTATTCTAGACATTCTGTCAATTTTGCTAACACTGTTGAATGTCTTCTTTGCTTCCTGTGGCTTTGCTTCTGGCTTTGCCTTGTTGGGTTCTGCAGTTGTAGCACTCTTGGAGATGGTTGGTAGCACTGAGTCCTTGGTAATATTTGGAGCATAGTTGGCAACAGCCACTGCATAGGCATTGTTTTTCTTAATGACAGATGCTTTTTCTTTTTTCTATTGAAAGACAGCATGAAGTTAAATATTTAATGTGTATTTGCCAGAATAGACTTAATAAAACATCATTTCAAATGTAAAAGAAGTAAATAAGTATACGTAAGCATGTTAAAATAAACACCAAGAATACTGTAGTGATAATTCAAATATAAAAAAGATACTTCTAGTCTATCCAAAGAGAAGGCACAGGTAACATAAGAATGCTCTGAAAAAATGGACTCTTGCACCATCAAATGCCCTACTGAAGTTATAGGAGGAAGGGTCAGTTACTGCAATTTGTAAGGATAACTGGAAAAGAATTGGTCTTTCTCTAGCTGCTTTGTATCTGTCTCCTTACAATAGAGGTGCACGATCTTTAAAATATTCTCTGTTAAGTGAACTAGGAGGAGTGAATGCGTGGACTGAGAAAAAGATTACCCGGCATTGTAATAAAATGAAAATTAGGCCATCTTTCCCACATAAATCCAGCATCGCTATTATTTGAACATCTCATAATGTACCTCAAATAAATAAAGGAATTTCAGTAATGGTTTACATTTTCAAGAAGTTTGGAGAAATATGTGTGTATTTACATGTATATATGCACACACACACACATACACACACACACAGAGGTCAGAAAGAGATTGTGATTAAGAGAAAGAGGGACTCCAGTCTGGTAGTTGCAGAAGTGAGCTGAGAACTAGGCCAAGAACTATTTCTGTTTTTCAGAAATTATTGTTAAAAATGCATAACAGTGATGAAAATGAGGATTAGAACATTAGAACCTAAAAAACAAACAAACAAAAAATAAATTAAAAAAAAACCCGAAACATAACGGAAAACCAAAACAAAAACCAGAAGATAAGAAAATGTCCGAAATGACAAGAATTTAATGAAGTTTAGCAAAGGGAAATTTAAGTCCTGCACCTGGGGAGTAATAATCCCATGTACCAGTACAGGTTGGGGCAAATGGGCTGGAAAGCAGAGTTGCAGAGAAAGCCCAAGGGTCCTGGTGGACACCAGGTTTAACACAAGCCAGCAATGTGTCCTCACAGCAATGAAGGCAAACAGACTCCTGGGCTGCATTACAAAGAGCTGTTGCCAATAGGCTGAGGGAGCCCTGGTGAGACACATCTGGAGTGCTGGATTCAGTTCTGGGCTCCACAGTTCAAGTGAGGCATGGACTTTATGTGGTGAAGAGTAAGCCTGGCCTTAGGTACACAGATGCATTTGGCAAAAAAGAGCAAATTACCAAATGGAATTATGAGAACACACTAATTCCTCTATAATTACTTCCTTTCAGATACACTTAGTGTGTTTTTAAAAAATATCTGTAATACCATTAATGAGACCTGCATGATGAAAATGAATGATATTTTTGTATAAAAAATTTAGCTTCTTGTTAAATCAGTCTGAAGAAAATAGAGAACTGGACATGTGAATGGTATATAAATCTTAAAATGGAATAGCTGATTTTGTCATTCCTAAAGAAGGAATACTACCTAGCTGTTAAACAGCTGCTTCTCCTAAGATCATGAGACAACACTGTTATATGAATTTAAAGGAGCAGTCAAAGGATGAGTTTATATGGGCTCCCTACATTATTACAATGCCAGGGCAATATGCCAGTCTGAAAAGCTTCACTTGTGACATGCTGATAAACTTGTAGTGATTCACTATCTATTTCGAGCATGAGAGAACAGATCCTGAGGCTATAGATAGTTCATGAGCTTCTGGAAACCGCAGGGAATTACAAACAATGTACTTATTTCCTGTAATTCTCCTTTACCATTAATTGAACATTTTGCTTCTTTATGCATTGTGCTTAATGCATTCAAAGTGTTGAGAAACCTTCAGTTAATTTAACTTTGCTTCACATCTACTATTATAATTTAGGAAACAAATAATATTCTATTCTCTCTTAAGGAGAACCACAGAACTCAGAGTATCTTTAGAATAAATCCTTTTCCATTGGTAGAATCGGGGACTGGGATATGACAAAATTATATAATGCAGTAAGTCAGTCAAAAAAAGAAGTTAGCTTTAATGTTTGTTCTCTGTTTATAATTTTAATAAATTATAAACTGCAAAGCTTGCCACAAATTTAGGTATATCACCAGCTCATTTTGTTCACAAAATAAGAAATTTTATCAGGTTAAAATTTCTTCATGCTATCACACTTACACTACTATCTATATCAGAAAAATAAGAAATGACTGTGTGTCTGCACACTCAGAGCATCAATACATCATAGGTGAAGAAGCACTCAGAATTTTGTCTGCATTTTAAAACTAATTTAAATAGCACAACTTAAATATCCTTTAAATACGTATCATTAGGGGTAAGTTTCAGAATATGGAAGATGTCCAAAATCTCTAGACTTTGTTATTAAAAGTTTTCACATGTATGGGCATTCAGTTGTTTTTCTGATCCTTAATCACCAGGAAAACTAATAAACACATCTTTCTGTAATCTTTTTCTTATTTTCAACTCAATTGAATTAAATAATAATAAAAAAGTGACAAACCAATATAATCTACATTCAATATTCTGAATAACCAGATAAACAGTTGTATTTGAGGAGTCAAGAAGCAAGTCAGATAGTTCCCAGCATAAAAAAAACAAACATGTCCTTGATAACTAAATCTGGATTATTGAAACAAAGTGAGATTAGCTATGACAGGGCATATATACCTTTGCTCAGGGCAGAAAACACTTCTACATTTCTATGATTTAAACTATCATGTGGGGTTTTTTTTTATATATATAGCCAATTTTATCAAAACAATATATCACAGCTGTTTTAGTGCAAATGACTGGAAATAGGCTATTTCCTGAGGACTTACCTTATCATTCACTACACTTTTTCCATCCCAGGCCCATCCTCGTTTTGTGAAATAATTTACAGTTGCAAATTCAATTAATGCAGAGAAAACAAATGCATAACAAACAGCAATAAACCAATCCATAGCTGTTGCATATGCTACTTTGGGGAGTGAATTTCGAGCACTGATGCTCAATGTTGTCATTGTCAACACAGTTGTTACTCCTGCAAGGGGACATAAAAGCAGAATATCAACGATTTTACTTGCATTTTGAATGTTACGGAAAATACAAACAAAAAGTTATTATGGTATGTTTGTGAAACACAATGGAAAATTGCTTGTCTAAGTTGGTGACAAACTGCCAAAACCATATCAAGGGCTGCATCTAGAATTTTCTTCGAAGTATTTTAGTTCAATTTTGCTGTCTAAACTTCCCTTTTTCAATCAGCTGAAGATTTTTTTTGTAGGAGACTTTTTTTTTTTTTAGTAGCTATCAGAACAGGTAAGTGACAAAACTAAGAATTCCTTAATGGAATCATAATATTTTGTTGCATTAGAGTAATAATGATTAATACATTAATGTTTGGTGGCTGGCTTCACTGCAGTGGCTGCAGGTCTAGCACTCATCTGTACTGACAGAACCACACAAATTGACCTTTGTTTTTAGAAATAATGATTTTTTTTTTTTTTAATTATTATTTCGCCAGTAGCTGTCTCACTAACCATCCAGTGACATAGTTGAAGAAATAAGCAGGTTAAGTTTTCATTCAGGTAACACGGATTCTTTTCTAGAACATTATATTGATTTGAAATGCCCGACTATTATAGCTGTGTATTTATCATATGTCAGAAAACAAGACTTGATGATCCAGGAAGATGGTTCTTTCACTGAGGCAGTTATTAAAAACACTTTACAGTAGTTTGTATGTAATGAAGGCACAGTCGGAAAGCCAGAAATTATATGTACAAAAACCAGAAAAAATATACAAGGGAGGAAAGGAAGAGAAGAACATTTTTCTGAATCAGTTTTAGCAAGCAGAAACCCACGGCCACAAATACAGTCTCCATTCCTTAAGTAAACCAGTTTTTCACCTCAGGCTGAATCATACTTAGACAAACCGAACTATTCCCTTTATGGCGTATCATTAAATACATCTCTAGAACGAAGAGCAACATAAAGTAATATATTTAGCACAGATCAGCAAACCTGCACTCCATTATGACAGGCAAAGGAGATGCCACGGCAGAAGTATTAGTAACAGTACATTACAGCTTCAACAACTACACACTCATAAAATTGTTGTAATTTCCAGGAGAAAGTAAACTCCCTCTCCCTAAGCCAGATCTTCCACTGTCAGCATTCTGTCACCAGAGTTCTGCAAGACTGACCTAGCTCAAATTTTCCTTCTGCTACAAGAGAAGCTTTTTTAGCCACTGTGTGAGAGGGAAGAGAGGCAGCAATTATACCTACTCAGACCTCTTAGGGCTTTGCAATTTCCATCCTCCCGTAAAGAATGTCTTATCTATGAGGGTGCTACAAAGGATGACAAGAGGGAAGGTAAGTGGACCCAGCCTCAGCACTACTCTCCTTTGATGTTATTCTAAAGGCCTGTGCAGCAGAGAAAACAAGGTACAGAAACATCCCGCTGAGTCACACAGTATCCAACGCCTTAGCAAACATAGTTCTCCAACTGCTGTTTTTCAGCCTCCATAAATTAAAGTGGATTTGGTCTGGAATTAGCTGTGACACTGTTGGGATCTAATAGCCTGTATAATGAAAAGGAAGCAGCTATCATATCATATTGTATGAAAAAATGTAGACAATATATTTTGTAAAGAACTTACTCTCTCCTAACACTTACACAACATATGGCTTAATTATTTTCAGCACCTCAGGGAAAAGGCAGTCTATCTTACATTTTAAATTATCACATGGCAAGTCCTGCACAAGCTGCAGATAAATCATTTTAACCATACAGAAGTATCAGTAAAGGGATTGTTTCTCAGAGATAAGGTGACCTTATCCAAATGTAAATATATACAGTTGCTAAGGTACTGTTCTCTTTAAGTCCTACCTTTTAGAATAAATTAATCTTCTGGAAGCCCCATTGGCTTTTTCAGAAATCTAATTTAAGATTAACTGCTGACCTTTCCTAGTCTCAATTAAAATATCATGAATTTGCATTTTGTATCTTGCTACCAGTTGCCAATTTTTCTAAAAAGTTCAGCAAGCCACATCACTTTGTGACCCACATGCTAATCAAACAGCACATCGTCAGACAATTGCCAGTGCACTTTCATTTATTCCTTCAATCTATAAATGCAGTGATGTTTAAGCTACCACAGTCATTTAACCTGAATTGAGTGGGAAAAAATTGGACAGAAAATTTAATCTGTGATACCTGTCAGTTTAGGAATCTAATACTTTTATGCTTGCTATTCTTCTTCAGACAAAAGACAGATGATTTTGCACTTTATAGCTAACTAAAAAAAAAAAAAAAAAAAA
>VWZK01012353.1:120799-141848 GCA_013396935.1 Baryphthengus martii
AAATTAAACGAAATTATTAATGTGGAGGAACACGGTCAACTTGTAAAACAAAACACATTTATTTCACAAAGATTTAATTTAAAACTCCACAAAACCCATACTCTGACCAGATCAAAAATATTCCTAATTTTCATTATCTAATTCATACACTAGTGAACTAAAATTAGTATAAAAACCAGTGAGTAGATTGTCTCCCTACAATGAGGTTATCAAAATATGAGTGAAAAGCAGTCTTCTCCCCTAAATCATATACTACTCTGAACAGCCTAAATAAAGATTGAATGATGTATCACTATGATGTAGACAGATGACAGTTTATATACAGGTCAAGAACTACCTTCTATAGCCCAGCACCTAGCAGACATGGCCCTGAATGCGTTCCAGAGGGACATGGACAGGTATTATCTTGTAAGAGAACATGAGTAGTCATCAGTTTGTCTTTAAAAAGGATAAAAAAAACCCAAAACTCTTGATGATTCTGTTCTCTGAAGGGGACTAAGCATTTTATGCTTGATGATAAATATACCCCTACATCATTATAACTTCTCAGCAGTACATGCCTATAAAAGCTAAGTATCTTCTATCACTACAGGTTTATCCATTCAGGCCAAGACTGCAGCCATTTGATTGCCTAGGATTTTTATTTTTTTTATAGTGCCTCTTTTGAAATGGCATCTGCTCACTGGAGAGAGGATAGCCATCTCCAGAGCTGTAAATTCAACACTTTTCACTGGCACTAAACTTATATATGTGAAAAATACTAGCTCTGTCATATTTTGGATTCTAGGACAGATGGATAACATTCGAGATGTGTTTAAAGTTAGACATCCAGCTTTAGGCAAATAATTTATTTCACTCAACGGTATAGGACACTGCCACGCAATAGCAGAAGAGGTAAACTGAAAAAAATAGAATGCCAACTAAAAACATACAGTGGAAATTGGAGGAGGTAGCACATTAATATTAAAGTTAAAATCTGCCATGATGCCTAGTTTATGTCCATATTCATGTACAAGTCCTTTGACAAGAACAATTTCTTTTGGACCTTAGTTTTCACCTCTTGTGTTATCAACTGATTTTTCTAACTTGAAGAGATTTTAGTCCACTAAATCCTGTTCTAGCCTTCTCGTGGACATCTCCTTTGAAAATGAAGCTAGAAGGCCTAAATGAGCTACCAAAGGACATTTCTATCATAAAAGTACTTCAGCTTTTCAAATGATTTGCACAAAATGCTTAAAATGTGTTTCATTTCTTACAATGTCATGCTACTCCTTCCACAATTTTATCTTCTCATCACAGCACTTTGCACAGATACACATAATGGTTGAAAATCATATCATAAAAGGATTGATAATTTATTTTGTTGTTATTAGGAAGCTAATTCCATTGCTCTATTATTTCATTCTTTCTTTTTTCTTTACAGCAACTGCAAGTGTTGTTAAGTAATGAGATCACTCAACTTGGTCCAAAACCTGAACAGATTTATAAATACAAATAACGTAGCAAAAAGAAAGGACTGTTGTCCCTTTTACAGAGATACAGGTTACTACTTCATTTTGCCATGCCAAGAATAAATGGTTGACGGTCTAAAAAAAACCTTCAAAATTCTCGTGATAATGTAATTTTAAATTACTATAACATTTGGTTACACACCATGCTGTTGGTTTTTTACTTATGCAATGCATATGTAGTATTTGAGAATACAATATAGAAGGATTGTACACTGATTCTGCTTAGACATTGTGTCGTGATTTAGGGAATTGTTCTGTTCTAACTCAAACCAGGACACATTGGGAGATAATTCTGAAGAGCCATTGAGAGAAAGATTATAGAAAATTAAGCTAAAGTGCTCTGTCTACTCTTTTTTATGAAAAAAACCCCAACCAAACCCAGTAACAACAAAAAAACCCCAAACCAAACATAAAAGGCCAGAAGCCTTTTTAAATAGCATGGGAGGCCATGGAAAATAACGTAATCTCTTCGCAGAAAAGTTGCATCCAGTAAGTCAGCTAAACTACATACACATATCCTGAAGCTGGTGAACATGTTGGTTCACTGCACCAATACGAAGCAATGAAACAGAGTTCTCCATCGATCAACAGTCAAGCCAATTCTCAAAACTGAACAGCAAGTGCTATTTACCCCAACGCCAATGAAAGCTGCATGTCATTATGCCACTATTGGAACATGAGCTAGTGTTTGGATGCCACTGAGCTGAGAATACCTAATAGCTCACAGTCAGCTCAGTCTCTAAGGACCACTGTTTTCCAGGTATGCCCCTGCCTACCACTAGAGTGTTATGTTTACAGTTAGCAGAAAATCCCAATTAAGAAATTATAGACTGGAAGTTGTGAGTGATGGGATATCTCTAAAGGCACAAAAGATAACCTGCAGCATGTGAAAGGAGAAATAAAGACAGTTGAGATTTTTTTTCAGCAAAATGGGAAAAGGTACTTTGTAGATACATAATTGTTCAAAAGGAAGGCTCTACATTATTCAATTCCCATGTAAAAATAACCAGAGAATCTGAAATTTTCTCAGGTTGCCCTTTCTGTAGTTGCACAATCAAAAAGTCTATTTTAGGTCTAAACGGCTTTTTGCTTCAAAATGTACATTAATTAATATAAGTTCAGAAAAGATAAACTAAGAACAAGCAAAACACAGGGACAGAAATCCAGCATCAGAATAAAATGATCACAGAGAACAGAGTTCTGAAAAAAAAAATAAAAAAATAAAAAAAATAGCTGCGTAAATGTAAAATTCTGCATCTTGGACAATATGGTAAAAAATAATATGACTATTAATTTTTGGTCCTGCCTGTTTTGAGTATCAAATAATATATACCTAATTACATTCACTTTAACATTCTCATTTCTACTCTGTATGAGTTAAAAGACATAAATAACTGTGGCAGAAAGAAAACTAATTTCTGATTTTTTTGTCACCTGCAACTAATGCTGTTATTCAAATATACTAGATGCTTCTAAATGTTATAACCCATTAAAAATGAAGCAAGAAATCAATAAGCTGCACAAAATTAGTTTTGCTAATATTGTTGACACTAAATGTTTAACAATAAACACATTACTAAATGAAACAGATTGTCATCTTGCATGAAATGAAGGCATTATGAACCAGGCTTATTCCCTTTCGTTAAAAATGCAATCAAATGTTTTCCAAATTTATCTGCCAAAGAAAACACATTCAAGACTTAATTAATGATGATAAAACTTTCTTCTTCCAATAATTTAAAGCAAAGTTGAAACAATATAACATTGCACCATAATTCCTTTGGGATAGCTTAGGTCAACAATATTAAATAGATGCCATAAAGAAAAGGGATTAAAGTGCTCAACTATAAAAGAAGCCTCATTATACCAATCCATTCATGTTAACCTAGAACTTGAAACTATGTTGTGAGAGAATAGAAAGGGGAAAGAAAAGTAACTTTTTCAAACATGAAATAATAAATGCTAAGTGGTGCTTTGAATAACTGGGAGTTAATGTTTCTTTGAAAGGAACGGTACTCCAGCAGTTAGTTCTTCCAGGACTTCATAGCTCTCAAGAAGGTACCTAAAATAAACTTCTCATTGATTCCGAAAGAAACTTTATCAAAACTAGTACCTTCTACTCAATCATATTTTAATATTGATGTACTTGTTACACAATGCAAAGATGAGCATCTAGCAAGTGACTGCTCCATACAAAAACTAAAAATTATTATCAGTAAAAATGTAAGGTAAAATCTCCTGCAGTTTTTTAAAATGAGACCTTAAGTGTACCTGCCCGGCTCTAACTGTCAAGATTAATTCAGCACAAGCCAGAAAATAGTAAGAAGCAGGAGACGAACTTTGTTATGAAACTGTGGCTAACTTCACATTTTTGTAATACATTTAGGCAGAAGACCAGAGGGTATCCGAAATCCCAGTGACAACTGCTGCCAGTATGTATGGAGAAAGACTGGGAGATTCGCTTGGAGCTAAGTGATTACAGAGACCATTGGCAGTTTATGCTGACAATCTCATCTAGAGAGTAAAAGAATGTTAAGAAATAGCATACCCAATCCAATGCAGAAGGCAAAGCCTGAGCTGTAAACGTTAGATGCAGGGACTAGGCTGCCATACTAGGCAGAGCCTGGATATGTCTTGTTCCCTTGGGTTTAGGGTGCCAGTCTAAGCTGGCATGGAGGGGATGGGGCCCTTACTGGTGCATGAGGTTCATGTCTGTGCGTCAGAAATAAAATACTAACATAGAAATTACTATCTCTTTGATATGCCACAGTGCTTAGTAAACAGATTTTGGATTTTATGTCATTGAGTGGTGTGGTTCTGTTCTTGCGGCCATCCTACCTTCTTCCCTCAAGACAACCTGAAACAGGACACTGTTCATGCTCGTGTTGACATGCTAAACTCCCAGGAGAGTAAAGCAGCAGGCTGCCATATAGATATTACTTATTTCAAAAAGCCCATAAATTGAACAAAAAAAACCTAAATGCATAACAAAAAAGATGTATGCAGGAAGGCACATAGCATTCCAGGAAAATTATCCTAGAACCTTGTTACTGAAAACACATTGTTGTGGTCTAAGAGTTAACAAATTAAGAGGAGGACGAACACCTGGTAACTGTAGGACCTTGAGGGGTCAGAGGGCAACTGGTATTCCCTCCCCTTCCCTGCCACACTCTATAAAAGGACAGGAAGTTCAGTTTTCATCACTCTTTTCTTTCTCACTTGGCATGTGCTGCTGCTGGGACCACATCTCAGTGCAGCCAGGCCTGGCTTCACGTGCTCTGCACAATCCATCACCATCCCAGAACTGGTTTTGTATATACTTGTATATCCCTCTTCCCTTCATATTTCCTTTTCCCTGTTTATCTCTGTTACCTATTAAATTTTGTTCATAGTCTTAACTTCCAATTTCGTGTGAGGCACTTCCTTCCTCATTTCCCTTTGTATCCTCCCTTGGGAGGGAAGGGGGAGGGGGAGAGAGGGCCGATAGGAATCCTGCTTTGTGGGGTTTGCCCTGAGCCTTAAACGGAGACACACAGTAACAGAAAATGCATTTTAGGAAGAGCAGATGCAAGACTTGTTTTGGACAAACCAGTTACACCGTCCTAAATGTGTAGGAGGGGTACAGGTAAGGGTAAAGATAAAAGGATTTAACAGCGTACTTGCAAAGCTGCAAAACAGGAATGTGCATTTTGATAAGCAGAAATGGACAAATTCACAGAAGATTCTGAAGAATGAAGAAAAAAAAAGAAAAGCCTGATAGTTGCTTGGGAAAACATGGTAGAATTCTAGTCCCACTAAAACCACTGATACGTTTCATCTGACTTCAATAAGGCTCATATTCAAACCTACAATTTTTCACAATGTTTTGTGCGACATTTTCTCTACCAGGAGAGACAGTATTTTGTTGTGCATCACATTTAATATGCATTTGAGTTTGGCCTATTTTTTGAAGAGTGCATGGTGTTTACTGATGACTAATCATAAGATTTTATGCAGTGCCTCTGATGGCTGTATCCGCACAGAGATTACTTTCTTTTCGTTGTGCAAGTCCCTTTTTCTTTAAAAGCAAACAAATTAAAAGAACTTTAAGTTATGCAAGACATTTGTTACTGTGCTTTAATAAAGAGAAAAATCTTATTGCAAGAAAAACACCATTATTTAGCACTGCTGAAGCTGTTTGTTGCCTTATAATACACTCCAGTTTGAATTAATGAGAAAGTTTTGTCCAGACCCCCAGAATAGGGTTTATTTTAAAGAAATGCAGCTTGCAAAGTTTAACACATTCAAATAATTCAATCAATTAAAATTTAATTTGCTTAATTTACAAATATACTTAGAAATGTGCCTATCTACCAAGTATATCTGGATACCAAAATATCTGGATAATAACAAGCTAAGTAAGACATTTGAGAAAATAATCTAAATTTACTTTTTAAATAGAAACATAATCATGATTTTCCATTCTGTGAAAACTTTTTCCTCTTAAAAGAGTCAAGACGTATAGAGAGCTCTCTTGTATGCACTAATTTCCAAAAACTTTGGGATTCTCAGGAGGTTTGTAAGCTGCGGTTGAAAGCTGTTTGGGCTAGAAATAGTATCACGTTCCACAAACATACTAACTTGAATGCAAAAGGCCTTTACCAAGCAGACTTCAGAAATGCTTCCTAACAGCTTCAGCTCTTGCAAACAGAGCTAATGCTACTCAGTTTACTCACCAAAGACTGTCCTGGCAGGTACAGATTCTCTGTTCAGCCAGAAAGACACTTGAGAGAGAATGACAGTCATGATACAGGGGAGGTAAGTCTGAATGACAAAATAACCAATTTTTCTCTTCAAGTGAAAATGTGCCGTCATTACTGTATATTCACCTAGATGCCAAAACAAACAAAAAAAATAAATACAATGAAACAAAAGATTATCATCTTAAGAAAGTCCGTTTCTTTGGTAAAAGAAAGTTTGGTATCTTTTTGTGAACCAAATGTGCTAGGGTTAAATTGCACAGAACATATTTTGTAGCAAAAAGCATCCTACAGAAAATAAGAAAGATTTTGAGCACAACTACATCTTATTCCTACTGAGCTCCAGGAAAGATCAGTGTTCAGGAACTTAAAGGAACTCTTGTATGCCCTGACAAGAACTTTAGTCCTGCAGGCTTCTGCAGATAAGCAAATCAGTGTTCACACAAAGGCACCCTGAGAACTTAATCTGCACTCAGAAGGCTATCATAGGGGACCATCACAGCCCAGTACATGTAGGAACACAGTCTAGAACCTGTCAGAATAATACAGTACTTAATGACAAAAACCTCATGCAAGACAAGTCTTGGGTTACAAACATTAGGATTCAAGACTGAGCTCCAGACAGTATTAAAAAATAATCAAGGGGGACAAGTTCACCTCTGCTATCACCAGTTACTTACTAATTTGAAAGAATCAGTCAAGTACTGCTATGTGTTACTTATATAGTACATTAATGGACTATGCCTAATATTTCACATTTTGCAATATTTGTTTTCAGTAGCTTTCTAGCACCACCACCAATGCCTACGGTCTTCATAGCTGAGTGAGTGCCTTTTTCTTCAAAATAACTTTTACCAACCTGTACTTGATTTAACTGTCTCTTTTCCAATGGTTTGGCCTAAAAGATCATACTGATTCAATCTTGAGCCATCTGGTGCCACCTGCACTGAATCTGAAGCATTGTAAGTCCAAATGTATGTCACTTCTGAAGTTGTGTATGCATCTGTGAGAAATAAGATACTTTGTCAGCAAATTAAATTAGACAGTTTCCATCAAAACTCATAGAATTAGAAGAGCTACTTATTTAAAAAATAATATCTCCCAAAATTAAAATTATATGGTAAAAACTATGTTTGGCCATTTAAAATACCTTTACTGTAGGATAAGTGCCTATTGCAGCATAGGAACAGGGCATCATTTGTGACCACGCTTTATTGTTGTTAAATTACAAACAACATCTCTGTTAAAAAGCTTGTCAGAAATTAGATAAAACTCATGGGAAAACAGATGAAAAGAACAACAATTTGCAAGATTTAGGACACACACCGGTTTTGAAAATTCATTCATGTGTTGTTCCAACTTTCCATTGTCCCCACTCTCCTCTTTGGGAGCGTATCACAAGTATTTTACTATTAGTTGAAATTCATACCCAGATATGGGAAGCCAGGTTCAGTGACAATGCCCTTAGATTGTAGTGGCTCTGTGCCTCACCCTGCACACCCTCTTAGATTTCACTCCTTCACATCTTTTTGTGGGAGATGCTGACATTAAGTAGGCTGTGCTCTCAGTGTATTCGTGATCAAACATACATTTAGCCTAGGGTCTGTCAAAATAAACTAGTATGAAAGCAAATCAACACTGTATTTTAAATAGAATTAATGACTCTCCAGTAAGCAAGAAATAAAAAAATTGAGTATGTCCTGCAAGTTTTTCCAGTCTGATACCCCACTAACAAATAGAGTATGAAAGTAAAAGGGTAAACTACTGATGGAAGAAATTGTGTGTTAATTTTGATTGACTGAGACAAGTACATTTCAAGTCTTATAACATAATTGTAGTGAATTTTTTTAAAAAAGTAACATTTCTGCAAACATTTTCACTTGAGAAATCTCTGGAGGCCCACAAAGAAGCTTCTTCATGCAACTAGCCATAATTGTATGACTAACAAAATCTAGCAGATGGGCAGCATGTAGAGTTTTTTAATACTTCCCTTCTTGTGGGAAGCTGGAAAGATAGAAGACCTCTGCCCTAATGCAAACCCACAGTATTGCCATTTAATTTGTCTCCATGCTCCCCACTGTTGGCTAGATTTTTTGATAATTATAAAGAAAGGTAATGTATTAAACTACAGCGTCTTCGATATATTCAGTTTGGCTTTTATCTTATGCAAAAAAACCCACTTGAGACATTCATACAGGTTGATGATCCTCCTAACAACATAAGATTAGCAGCCTATGAAGAGCCAGGACAAATACATACCACTGGCAGACTTGCCTTAGCTAAACCAAAATCCTCGGGATTCGTGATTCACCACTATTTGTCACTCAAATTCTAGAACAAAAGCTAAAAAACGTACAATAGTCTAGGAATGAGTTCTAGGTAAAGAAATGTGAAGTTGTTCAAAATGAACAGAAATGAGTCCCCTGGATGTGCCAACAGGCTGGAGCACAAGTCACCACAGGGGAAATGAAAGACAGCTTTTCTAAAATCACACTGATCACAGTTTGACTTCTCTCGTTCACTGGAAAACCAGAAACTATGGGCAGATAGAAAACAAACAAACAAAAAAACTGTCTTAAGCAAAAAAAAACCAACCAAAGGAGAGAAAAAACTAACAAAACAAAAAACACAAGAGAAATAAAACAACAAGAAAAAAACACCTGTCCAGACAAAGTCTAATATACCTAGTTGGAAGGGTTTCCAACTTAGGAATGCAAATGAAGGTATCCTGTGAAGTAGCCTCTTGGCCTGAAGAGCACAGGTTTCATTATTATGGGGTTTTTAAAGTTGTTTTCAGGCAACATCTGAGTCTTTTTTTTCCTCCTACACCTTTTAAATCAAACATACCTTTCTGCACACATGTATGTAAATATTATTAGTCAGTAGCTGATTTTGGCTAACATCTCTGGTGGTAGTTAAACTGCATTATGTATTATAAATATGATATTTAGGGGGCAAAAAAGACTCCATGATACAGATATTATTAATTCTAATGATTTTTTCCTCTCCGCAGCTGAAATTTCCCTCTAATGTGGAAATAGTATCAGAAATACAGGCTTGGTTTAATTTTTTCCAAACTCCAAGGAAAAGGTACACATCAGGCTTATGGAGAGAGTGTTCACAGTACTTTGAGAATGTTCATCTGGTTAATGATATCCTTAGTGGCAGCATATCATCTGCCTTGTAACCTGTGGTGGCTGTAATTAAATATAAAATCAGATAGAATTTAAAGGCATTAACTGGTTTCCTAAAAAAAAGAGAGTCTGTAATACAGGTAAATGAAGCTATGCTGCTATAAAAATAATACTAGTGAACTCAAAGTTCACCCATCTATAACATGCAGATGCGCTAATGAGAGAAATTTTTTATTACAAGAAGCCATTTGTTGTTTCCTTCATTGAGTAAGAATGTAAAAATAAATATTAACAATAAAAAGAAAATAAATATTTCAGTAAATAAAAATAAACATTCTTTGGAGTCTTTAGTCTACTATCATTAATAGTACACAGGCTACATGCACCCAGGTCTGCCTTCATAGGTATGATTTGCACACTAGAATAAAAGTAGATCACTGCAATGCTGAATTAGGTACCTAGCATTTATTGTTAACTGGAGTCAAGAAAGCTTTAAAATACATTGGAAGACACAATGCTCAAGAGAAAAGATATTTTGCTGTGTCAGGTTACACATTTTTTTTGAAATACCATCTTGCATTTTAAACCTCTCATGGAACAACTTACTGAAACAAAGCGACACTGAGCAATGTTAGATACTCACTAACAAAAAGCTACACTTCCCATGATATACTTACAGCTGCCAAATTTCAGTGGGCATGAGTGAGCATCCATAGGGAAGTCCTCCAAATGCATTGGGCATTCAGCTTGGACTGTAAGCCTAAAAGGCAAAAGACCACTATGCATTTAAGTCACTTAGCAGGACAAGAAAATCAATTCCACAGAAATGGACAGAGTTCATGCTGATTTAGAAGATGAAACTGAAATGTTATATTAAACTAATTAAAATTTAAATCAGCTCTTGCTTCTTCCCTTTTATGTGCTCCTTTAGAAGGCACTGACTTATCACATCAAAAACGTGAAAGAGCTGACCTCAAAACTATGAGCAAAGGCCATTTAAATGAAAATATAGATTATGTAACTGCAGGTTGTTAAGAACAGTCATTTTCTTCTCATAATATTCTGAAGTACATGTGTGATTATATGGCTTTCAAAGGCTCATTACAAAAGCACATAAAATACAGTTAATTTGCCAAAGGACTGTGCTCCATAGTTTTCTGAATTATTTTTTTTATTATTTGAATGGAATATGTAGGAAGAAAAAAAACTTGTGTTCTTTCAAAAGATTGCTGCTACTCATTCTCCATGTTATTTGTAATTAGTATTTTTATTTATGCATAAACATACCAGTATGTTAACAATGCATTCATTTTTGCTTATTTTGTGAAAAAAATCCAGTGATATCCCAGTCTCAAATATTAATAGAATAAAAAATAATTTTAAACAGTTTGAAGAAAGTTTTTGACAGACATTTCCTTCCTATTAGTCTTTCCCATTGTTTCTTTCCCATCCTATTATCTCTTTCCCATTGTTTCTCTTTCCTAACCTGTAAGTCTCCTCTAGGTAGATTTTTTATTCTGGATGTCTTAGCTCGTCTTCATCCAGCCTCAAACATCAGCTGCATCCTCCTATACTCCCAGTGGTTCATAGAAATTGTATTTACTACTTGGTTCTCCCATCCTTCCACCCAAAAATACTCTATATTTCTATTCCTCCACTACGCTGGAAAGTTTTTCTGAACTCAAGGGGCAGAGAGGGAGGTGTCAGCAAACAGCTGAAGGAAAGAATTGCATGAGCCTCTGATATAGATCACACTATGATTTTAAACAGACACAGATAAAATTGTTTTAAAATCTAGACAATGAAAACAGTTTACACATTCATCTCATACACTCAGAAGTAATTTACTTATAAGTCAAAAAATGCTTATTTAATTCTAGCTTACATGACTCCTGTTGTTGCTTTTTTTTAAAAAAAAAAAAAGTCTTCATAATGGTTTGAAACAGTATTTCCTAGTATTTGTAGCATATGATTTATACCTTCTGGAGAGAGAGAATTTCAGTCAGTTTATACATGTACAAGGTCAAATATTGATTTGAGTCCAAGTAAAAATACTATAAATAGGGGTCTCAATTTATTTCTAGCAACCTTTTCTGAACTTCTCCAACCTCCACATCATTCAACATTATTAGCGGTCGACCCATCAACACCCAATACTGTAAGGGTTTGGCGTTGTATAGTAAATCAGGCTTAAAGGGATGCTGCTACGGCTGCATGGAAGAAAAACCTACAGTACATGTTTGCTTTACAGCTCACATTTTATACCTTACTTAGGCTGGGGTTTTTAAGCCTATATTCACAACAAATTCAGTTTAAGAAATATTCTCAAAGAAAAAAAAAGAACCTAAGTCAGGGTTTTCTGAAAATTTGGATAAAAATTTAAAAAAAAACCAAAACAGTTACAGGTAACATGATTGCAAAAAGAGTAACCAAAGAAGAAATCAGTCTCATAAAAATACTGTTTTATGCCTATACATACATGGTATTTGTAATTTTTCATAAATTATTTTCTAAGCAAACATTTTACCAGCTAAATCTTTATCTTAGTTCCTAATTAAAAATTAAAACTCTAAGTAAAATATTGTAATTAGATATAAAGAAACAGTTACTATAGAATAAGACATATTTTCTCTGTAGTTCCTGCTGGAAAGAATTTGAGGCCTTATTATTCCTTTCTTCTTCCTCTTTATTTTTTATTGCCACAGGTCTTAAAAATAAATTTTCTTCAGGGCTCACAATGGATGCAGTAACAGGAATATACATACAATCATTCTAAGATGGAATTGGTAAACTTCGAGTATTCTTAACAATTCTTATATAGTGATTACCATCTGAAGGTCTCAAAGCACTTTATGCAAGTGGTCAGTATCTTTTAATACTTTATTAGATGTATGAAAACTGAGGAACATGTAGGAAAACTGATCTAACTCAATCAGCCAACAGACCTGCAACAGAATTGGAAATAAAATGTGTATTTTCCTAGCTTAATTTCTGCTGGGATAGAAATGAAACAAAGGAGAGCCCTTTTGGAACCTTATTCAATTGTTATCCAGAAAAATCACTGAGAAATAGCTTGAGTAGAGAACAGATGAAAAGGCTTACCTCATAGTGTACAAAAGAGTCCCGTCATCTTGGATTCGTAGAAGCTTGTTTGGCATTGTCATGTTATGAGCCACTGATTTCTTTCCATTGTGAAAAAATGTATCTGGGGTCCAGATTTTGCTGGCCATTAAGTTGTTCAATCGAAGAATATTCATTGGGCCCTTAAACTTTAATCTCTCATCCTTCCACCTCTGACGGAAGAACACGTCTATTGTGTATTCCTGTAATGGAATAAAGATACACTTTTCTTGACACAATGAAACGTTAATCTACTTTTTGAGGGGTAAAAAAGAAAAGCTCTGGTTGCAAAAATCCCCTTAGTAAAACTGTCAAGGGACAACAAGCATCACAGAATTGTATAATACTGAGAATAATAAATAGGAAGCTAATTTATTAAGGATATGACATTTTCCTTCATGATTGCTAGCTGTTGTCTGTATATTGAACCCTTCCAATATTTAGATTTCTGTATGAGTGACAAAGGTAATTTCAATAAACACAGCTATTTTACATTAAGAAGTAAAAAAAAAAAAATGCACAGAAGGGTATTAAATAGTTCCTGCAGCAGATGCACCTGAAGGAGAGTAACATAGCATTTCAAGAGCACGCAGAATTCCTGAGACTGGAAGGAAGGAAACAAGGCTACCCATTATGGGTACAACATCCAGGCAGACTGATATAAGGAATATTTTTCCAAAGGGGAAACGTAAGGCTCTGGAGTGGTATGGATATTATTAGCAAAACATAGGTAGGGAACAATAAGTGACAAATAACAGGTGACACTTTCTGCTGAACTTTACTCTGATGACTAGTCTTGAGAAGGAAGTAGAGTCTGGAGATAAGGATGCAAGCTGGTCACAGATTGGTAACGTAGACCAGACGCCTGTGTCACCCAACACTGCATATCCCATCTGCTGGGTTTTGTTACTGTTCTAACACACACAAACCACACACACACACACTCAAACAAATAATGTAAATTCACCAACTAACTTCAGATTGGATCTATAAATGGTTTTAGTGGTTTGCTATTGTCAGCAGGGCATATAAATTGGAAATCAACAAGCTTAAAAACTTTGTCGGAAGCAAGCTGTATTCCATGTACTGCCAAATGTTACCTTTGTGCAATTTCAGTTTTGTTGGACAGGTGCAAAATGTACCCATGATTTTGAAATACTAATACGTTCCAGCAGTCTGTACAATTGCAATTACTCTGCAAATGCTACAGTTTACATAAAACATTTTCAAATAAATTATCTTTGAATGAACAAGTCCTGATAAAAATCAGCCAATATAAATATTCAAGTGATTTCAATATAAAAGTGGTTTCAAGAAACTTAGCCCTCATCACTTTCTGCTGGCTCCCTTGTGCACTGATTAACCAGGCTTATGTTTTTTCTCAGTCAGTCATATGGTGGTACAAAAGGAGTGCTGAGCAGACAGCAATAAGCGACAGCCTTTTTCAGCTCCTCTGGTCTGTGAGTCAAGGAGCTGCGAGGACCTTTTCCAGGTCAGGGCCAGAGGCTAAGACAAGCATGTGGAATAAAAGAAAGAGAATTCTGTTACCCACAGGAGCATAGCAGAGGCAGGGGAGAAAGCAGTTGTCATTAGGAACTGTGACAGGTGCTTGAGGAAATCTTTTTGGAAAGATGGGATACTTAAAAGCTAACCTGACAAAATCCACAAGCATCA
Organism: Baryphthengus martii; assembly: GCA_013396935.1. Classification (NCBI taxonomy): domain Eukaryota; kingdom Metazoa; phylum Chordata; class Aves; order Coraciiformes; family Momotidae; genus Baryphthengus; species Baryphthengus martii. Next base: position 134,978 of record VWZK01012353.1, read on the forward strand.
CTTTTAGGTTTATCAAGAAGTCTTACATTACTACAATAAAATTTTGTCATTTTTCTAATTAAAATTATAGTTAATTTCAGTTAAATTATAGATTTACTTAATATTTGTTTGAGTAACACTACAGTACAATTAAAATTAACTTGCTTGGGTTTCTTTAATGCCAGTTTCTATTATCTCTATTAATATTTTAGTAAATATATCTGTGAAATACAAAATTCTGCACCTCTAAGACATTCTTTGACATTATACCTGATCATTTACTATCTCTTATCACTACCAGAGACACTGTTTCATGACAAGTAATTTGCTCACTTCTCTGATTGATCACATTTAATTGCCCTGTTTTATTTACTGATTTAGATGTTGTTTTAGTTGCTAAATATTGTGTGACTTAAAATTTACAAATTCCAAGTTATCTATCTGTTCAGTTGTAGACTAGGGAAAGTCACAAAACACGTAAAATCCTGGAGAATCAGGAGTAGCAGGAACAGTGTGTCTGAAGCAGGGGACATATATGAAGTCTGGCTTGGAATACCAGGTAATTAAAGAAAAAACAATTGCCCTAAAAGCCTTCTTGCGGTTTATGTCTAAGGGGCTTTGTCAATAAACCATTGCTATGTATGATAAGAATGATGTTTGAGGTATAAAGAAGCGGAAAGAAGAGCCTGAGGGAGTAAGATTGAAATCCCACTGAAATTCAACAGAAGTGAGTGATGAGTCCTACAGTTTCCTTTGACAAATATCCCTGCACGTAAATGATTAAAATATAAATCTTAAGTTTTTTAATGCTTCCATCAGTAAAGAATTTCAAAGGTCTCACTTCTTCACTGTCTTCTAACATATATAAAAATAATTGCAAGAGATATAAAATAGAAAAAAAGCAGACAGGAAAGGCCTTTAAATGAAAACAGCAACATTTCAAAAAACCACATCTGCTGCATGGCAACTGCTTAGCAAGTGGAATAAGCAGGAGAGAATCTGTGCTGCCGCTTTGAAAGATCCCACTGATAAATCTCTGACTGATCCACAGGTAATTCTAATCTGTCCATCCAATTCATGCCGGAAATATTTATTTTTTTTTTTTCCAGAACATACCATTTAGGAGACAGAAATGGGGAGCAAATGAAGGTTTGGTGTGAATGTTCATGAACAATTTTGTCTTCCATTTAGCACAATAGTGATAAAATCTCACAGTTCTTAAATAACTTTTCTACAGATCTCTGCATTTCATAAAGGAAATAATGGGATCTCAACTTTGCATGAAGGGAAATCAAGGCACAGAGATGAAATTAACTTGTCCTAGTTCATTGACAGGGTGATTATGAAAAGCAAAGCACAATCCATGCCTTTTACATTCCAGTAATATATTCACTGATCCCATGTTCCCTCTGAGCCGAATCTATTCTACTTATGATCATAAATATCCTTATGATGATTACAGTACAAAACAAATGAAAAAAACAGGAAACTATTAAAGTATTTTGGATATAATCAATGTGATAAAAAGCCAACATTTATCAAAAGATGCTTCAAAAAGGTTTTTCAACTATTTCCTATTCCTATACCACTTTGTGGTAAATGCTGTGCAATGTTTACTTTCCAAGCAAGACTAACATTCTGTTAGAAACACAAATCTGAACTACAGAAAAAAAAAAATATTCATTTCATACAATCTGAAGATATTCTCCTATATGAAAAAACCTATGCTGTTTCTGGACATTACCAAACCACTCTCCAGTATATAGTGCAGTATCTCCACAAAATCACAAGAGCGTACTTCCAGGACTACAAAGGACTCCTGTGATCATTTCTAGACAAGCAAATGCTTCCTACTGATTTGTGCTTGACACGGTGCTTTCACAGCTGGACTCAACACGGCACAATTAAACATAATCTTTCAAATTTGTATAATACCATCTCACATGAAATTGTAGGTACAGATGATGAGATTCTTAATACAGTGTTAAGAAGCACTTAAGCCTCTGCCAGTTTAATGATGAGAGGAATAAAATGAAGGCATTTCATTCTTTTAATATGCAGTTGTTGTGCATAACAGTATGCACAATAAAAAAAGACTTCAGTATCTCTAGGAGAAGTTTTGCCTGACCTGAGTAAAAGCAATCCCTCCTCAATACAAGGCAGTTGTCTTTTTTACTAAGGCCAGATTTGTATGAGAAAAGTTCAAACAAAAAAAAAGTATTCTCATCCTTTCAGCTAATGGTTGGCAGATTTTGGCAGTTTTTGCACGTGGATTAAAGTTGGAAGTGTTCCAAACATCTCAGAAATTGTGAGTGTCCAGTAGCAAACAGTATTGTCATAGAGCAGACTGAACATTTTATTAATAAGCCTCTGGAACAGAGCATTTTGTTCAGGCCATAGTTCCTCATTCCCTACTTGTAAAGATTCTTCTCAGTCAATTCTCTAAAGCAAGTTTGGCTCTTTCTGACTACTGTTAAAGCCATTAACTGGTACACATATATAATCACAACAGCAAATTTAAATATTGTAAAATATAAAACTTTAAAAAGACAAATACAAAAAAAAACCCCTACAAATAAGGAAAGAGAAAATAGCACACGTATCTTTTTATTGATTTCTTAAAGACAATCAGAAATACTATGGTTGCTACTTTGACAAGATGAACACATAAAAACTAAATCTCACCCAGCCTATATAGGCACTTCATATCAATATTTATTTTTAAATTAGTATAATTTCTTAATTTTAGTTCTTAAAAAGTAAATTCTTGGTGTCATATTACCTTTCAGGTCAGCTTAAAAACATCAACAATATTAGTAAGCATCTAGTACTGTTAAATATGAACACCGTTGGTATGCAACTAAGTATCAAAACCACTTCCAAGAAAAACAAAAAGGAGTTTCAGATATCAGACTGAAAAAAATAATAATAATTAATTATTCAGAGCAAAATAATCTCCTCAGTATATGCATTCTTGCTATACTCTGATATTTGTGGGTTTGATGAGTGAAAGTTCATGGTGGATCTTCTACAAATCTGTTTACCAAACTTCCTCACTAAGCACTTGGATCTAGCTTTTCAGTGAGTGCTGAAATTAACTTTACAATAGGAGGATCAAACTGCTAGTTTGTTGTCTTGGTCATTTCATTCTCTGTGGGATAGATTTATGAACGGTACAAACAGCATACACAAGGGCTAACACCCTACCACAGTCTGCAAAATCCTGTAGTTCTACAAGTACACCATTGTATGGCTTGGCTTTGCCTAGGCCTGTCTAACAGATTTGATAAACAATGTTTCTACCATTTCCATCTCACTTTATGCTTATCACTTCTCTAATAAAAATAATTGTCCTATAATTGCATCCTGAACTCTTTCAGGATGCAATTCTCCTCTCCCTCCAAATCCCTCAAGGCTCCAAACACAAACACTGACTCCTCTGGCTCTGTAAAAGAAATTCACTAGCTGTATATCTAACATCAAATCTCACTGCACAGATGTATAAACTGAGTCCATTTGTTCTTTTGGAAAACTTACTTTCTGATGTGTACAAAACACAGAACATGGAAACAGCAGACGGCCAGAAATTCCTTTTGGGTCTTTGAGAGGTGCAGATCTTAAGCACCGGTGAACAGAATTCTTGAAAATATTCTGAATAAGCTCCCTTATGAGGAAGGGTTGTGGTTTGAAACTGCACTGTTGGTTATTTTTTATCAAAACCCTTAACAGCCCTGTTAAAAACTTAAACACTACCCCATCCCTGCATTTCAAAGGAACATGTATTCATTTTTAAATACATAAGTAATGTCTGCCAGATATATACGACTGTTAATACTATAAAGAATATGTGGTATATTTCTGGGGAATTGCAACATGATTTTCCTCTATTTGAAGAACTCATTTCAAGCCCTCTATTTCTGCTTCATCTGCCAACTTCAGTCATTTTTGTCTAAGCATTTAATCTAAACATGAAGTATTTGAAAAAAATCTGGAAAAAATGTGTTTAACCAGCTTGAATGATAGTGTCTAGGGAAGAGGATGTCTTCCTATTCCTATCCATTTATGAAAAGGACCTTGTCTGTATGATTTTCTCTCTCTTTTTTTTTCATAGACCTGACGTAGAATGAACTCTGAGTCCAAAATAAGCACTGAGGAGGAACAAGAGAGGAATGTGAAAGGTACAAATAGAGATTGCTAGAAAAGAGACCACAGGATATTATTCACACTGCTGGCACTGAAAACACAAACACTTCTTGTTATCATTTTCTATTCAGACATAGAGAAAGAGCAACCCTGAAACAATGGATGCCTGGTGCCAAGAACAGGAATCCAAATAAGAGGTACACTGAAAACTAATGTCAGTGGAGGGCTTGGACACTGCCTCTGACAAATCAATCTCCAATATTGATCCACTTGACAGGATTCTGCACAGAAGAACCCGTGAAGGGAAGCCTTCTCAACAAAATAGAAGGACACAAATTCTGCAAGAGATTATGTGAGATATCCTCTTCAGCAGTTTAGCCTGTGTTACAGGTTAAATACCTGTAAAGGGAATGACCTGAGGGAATAGAGCAATCAATGTATTGACTTTTCAGAAACATATCAGTAATAAAAAGACAACTGAGATGCCCCCCAACACCCAAGAAAGCCAAGTGTATTTATCATTTGTGTTTGCCTTTTTCTCTTTAGTCTTCTGCTACTGAGTTAAAGTAAAAGCCAAAGTAAAATAATTGTAGTGCTTTACTTAGTCTTTGTGAAAAAAAGTAATCTTGGACCATTCCCCTATTCTGTCATATAACCCATCATATAACACATCATACAATCCCTATAAAATGTCTCTCCAGTTAAGAAATCATAGCTAATAATTAGTCCTTGAAACAGCTAAAAAATGTTTCATAGAAAAACAACCAACAAAAAAACAAACTCTGAAATACAAAACGGAGTGTGGAAACCTGAAAGATGAACATAAAAAAAGAAATGTGGTTCCCAATTCAGTCACTCTCTCTAGAAGGAATCATTCTCAGTTGTAGTGAGAGGTACTATGAGAATCCTTTTAGTCATTCTGTTTTGGGTATATTTGAGAAAAAAATCAGAAATGCTTCTTGAAAGTTTAATCGAAAACTGTCAAGATGGAAGTGTGTGTAGAAATGAGCTAGCTAGGTATGATTATCTCTGTGGAGAAATGTTCATATTTCTTGACTCTAGAGTGAAAAAAATACAGTCTATCACTAAGAAACTAGGACAAATTGGTATATACAAACAAATAGGAAAAAAAGTAATTTAACTACGGTAAACAAAACTTCCCCAAAACAACAAAAAGCTAAGATTGAAAGTTGAAACACAAAACTTTTTGCAAAGCTTCTTTGTTTTAATATTCAAGCAAAACCAATCCAGGTCCTGCCACCTACTAACTCTATCGTAGGAAAGACTGTTTCCAGTGCCAACGAAAAAGACTACTCTGACATAAAATTTGGCAAAATCTTGGCAAAGTTTTCTTCACAGCAGACCTTATATAAAGGCTCTGTGTCTATATGCTCTCTTCTACATACCATAACTATGGCTTGAGGAGTAAATATATTTCTCATGTACTATTTATATGATTTTTTTTTTCCTATCAAGGACAATAGTACTTAAGGCTATCCGGGAAATTTTAGAAACCAGTGTCAGGAGAGCTTGGAAAGAAACTAAGTCTGAGAAAAAGCTGTAAAAATACCTTGCTTGCAGTGCTAAAATCAGAGCTAGCAGCACATATATTTATAAAGATATGTCAATCTACCAGATCTCAAATAATAATTTTTTTTAAAACACAGAGAATCTCTTTTAATATTTAAATTAAATTATTTCCATGCTGTTATCCTACAAATCACAATCCAACCAATATTATCCTTCACCTCAGAATTCTCAAATATTTAATTAGCTTCTTTAATCAGAATTTACCCTTATAACTCTTTTGAAAAATCAGGTATGCTTTGTTTTTCAATTGTTCTGTTCAATTTTTGGTTTGTTTGTTTTTCTAAACAATGTAGCATTTTTCTCTCAGGCTAATGTCAAAATAAATTTATATCATTGATCTGGCTGGAAGCCTATAAGGCATAGCATCATAAAACTGAACTTAAACATTTCAGAGAAATAACAGCTCAAAAAGGCAAAACAGTGAAAGTAAAATCTGTTTGATCCCTTGTTTCGATTTGACTTCCTTGATTCTCATTAGTTGGCAAAATGAAGTTGAAAATTCCTGTTGTATGTTGGTATTTCCTTTGACGTTAAACATGGTTGACATACAATAGCATTTTTATGACACAGCTAATAGAGAAACACTAATATTTTAGTCACAACTGTTCATCATGCGGAGTTTGCAACAGAGTTCTGGTCAAGAGTCAACAGATTTGGTAGCTGACTATCTGCACAGAACAGAGAGTATCATCTTTTTAACTTAGTCCACAACAAGGATCAAAAGTTTTTACCTCCATGTATCTGGAAAAAAAACTCAGCCTCAGCTTTTACCTCCTAAATTTATCAAAGACAAATTAAGCTAGTCTAAAATCAGCCAAAGCTCAAATTCTCCTGGACATAATTGTGATACTAGAAAAATATACAGAATATGAATAAAACCCTACATTCTAGCAATCATACTGAGCCACAGATTGTGCACAATATTGTATTATCATTAATGAGAACTACTATATTTAGTGAGGAAAACAGAAACCTCACAAATTGTTATCAATTCTTCATCTTCAGTGTGCCACCTCCTTCTTCCATACTATAAAAACATATTAATCATCTTCCATGGCACTGAGTCCCCTTCCTATTTTCTACAGGCTTTTCTCCTAAGCTCTGTTATTCTTCACCAGATGCTAACCAAAGGGGAAAAAAAGCCAAAACAAAACAAAAA
>VWZK01012354.1:0-46091 GCA_013396935.1 Baryphthengus martii
CCCCACCATCCTCCTCATTAAGCATCAAATCCAAACTCTGGGATTAAACCCCAAGTGTTTCCACGGACAACGTGCCCCTGGTGGCTTTCTGACTTGGTCTTGAGCTGAGCACAGCCCCAGGACACGCAAGAAGAGTTCCCACCGAGCCCCGAGGTGCTCAGGGCCCGGTTCCTGCCCGGATGGGGACGTGTTTGGTTGGGACACCCCATGGTTGGACGGGTTGGGACAGCCCATGGCTGGATGCTTCCAAATCAGGATTAATTCTGTCATGTAACCACAGAGGTAGCTTCTTTACTCGGCTTTATAGCGTGGTCTCCAAACACAAAAGTCCTCCCACTTGCTCGGTGGGATGACTTGGTACCTGCCACCGCTTGGAGATTTGCACTGAAAGGAGTTTGGAGACCGAGAAACGTTGTGCCAAGAACATAAAAAGGGCTTTGGCGCCCGTCTAGTGCCATGAATTTTTAGAAATAAACAGGAAACCTCTGGCCCCATCAACTCTAGGCCAGAGTTGATGGGGCCAGATCCTCTACTGGCAAGACCTTCAAAGAGGAAAGAGCAGGAAGAAGAACAGCAGTTCCGGCCACAAGGTCGTATTTTGTTACGCAGCCCAAACGTTGAGAAAGTTGGGTGAAAAAAACCCCCAAACAACCCACCAAACAGCCTCCCCTAAACGTTCTCTTTACCCAGAACCCTCCAAAGTCGAGGAGAAAGAAAAGCTTTGTGTGATAGAATCTGGACACGCTAGGGAGTTGGAGATAAGGAGAGGGTCTGCCAGGAAGCAGAGACGCTGAGGAGGACGCGACGTCAACCGCGAGGGCTTCCAGTGGTGGGCACCAGGTCCTTGGATCTCACACAGGCCCAGGAATTACTCAAACTGTGTTTTATTCAGGAGATCTCTGATCAGATGAGAAGCCACCGGCTCTCAGCACCCATTTGGGACGGAGAGAGACGGGAGGGTTTGGGGTAAAATCCACAAATCCTGGAATCCTTGGGGTTGGAAAAGACCTTTAAAGTCATCGATCGAGTCCAACCGTTACAAGGCTCAGCAATCACTGGGAGACACCAGCAGGATCGAGGAGCAGAAAGAAACCCCCTTGATATTCACCTTAAATTGAGCCCCAAACTGCAAACGGCGTCGGCGGCGGGGCTTGGCGGGCACGGGACGTGCCGGGGGGGATTTGCCCACTTGACCCCATTCCCCGCCGCTTCTCGTACAACGCCACGGACAAAGCGAGCCACTTTGTATCAAAACTTTATTTATTAAACCAAAAAAATGCACCATCGGAATAACATTTCTATAAAAAACTGAATCGGAGACTGTTCTACAGTGCATTACAAAACCCCCCCCGCCCTTTGCTTTTGCTTTTTTTTTATTTTTATTTTTTTTTTTTCCTCCATGGAGTAGTAGACAAGTTTGGGTGTAGAAACAGTCGCTTTGTTCTTTTTTTTTTTTTTTTTTTAAACTGTTCAGCAAGTTCCCTTTTCTCATAGAACAAGATTTACACTTAAATATTGCAGTCACTAGTCTAATTTGGTTAACGATGCTAGAGTCGGCCAGGCGAAAGAAACCCTCCAGCGGCTCAAAATGCTGCCTTTGGGTCTTTTTCTTCTTTTTTTTTTTCAAACTAAGGCCAGTTAAAGCTGTAGTACAACCCATTTCTACCAGCTCAACGCAGCTAAAAAAATAAAAATAAAAATAATAATNAAAACAGCATCGGTCCTTCTCCCGCCGCCGCGGCTTCCTGGCTGCCGGGGGCGGGAAGACACCTACGGCGTTATACGGCGGAGCTCCCGCCACGGCTGGATCGGAGGCTCCAGCCAACCCGGAGCGGAATGAGGATGAATTCAAGAGCGGAACGAGGATGAATTCAAGAGCGGAATGAGGATGAATTCAATGCTTTTTTGTTTTTCTTTTTTGCTCTTTTTTTGCTGAGAATGTTGTGGGAAAAAAACAAATTAANTGAGAATGTTGTGAAAAAAAAAATTCAAAAAATCAAAGAGGTCGTGGAGCCTCCGAGGAGCCAGTTCGACATCGGACAGGCCAACGAGCAGCTCGTGGGGATGCGAAGGAAACGAAGCCGATAGGGAAAACAACTTTTGGTCATGTAGGAAGCCACGATTTTGTTTAAAAAAAAACCCCTTTCTTCAGCCGGTCGCCAGGAATCCATCTCAGAAACGAGGTCGAGGAGGTTGCTCCCCACCGGCGTTGCCCGCAGAGCCCTTCCCTCACCTACACCTAGTTGGGGATTGAAGAAGCTCCGTGGTGACGCCGCCGACGCTCGCCCCGCAAGCGGTTGCTCCTGGGCTCGGCGCTGGTGGGGCTAAAGGTGGTTCCTGCCCCTCGCCGGCAGCGGGGACTTGGAGGATTCAGCGTTAGGGGTTCACCCCGGGTGAGCTACAGCAAGAACGACACCATCAGCTCCGACTGTTGAGTAGAATCATAGAAGTGTGTTGGTTGGAGAAGACTTTTAAGCTCTTGGAGGCCAAGCGTTGGCCAATCCCTGCCAGGGCACCACTAAACCCTGTCCCTCAGCACCACAGCTCCACGGCTTGGAAACCCCTTTAAAAATGCCAAGGAGGGAATCAGGCCAGACACGGTCCCACCAAAGCCAGTTTTTAAGGAGGTGGCTCTGGGAAGGAGTTGGTGAGAAGACGCTCCTGTAAAAAAAAAATAAAAAATGGTCCTCACGCCCCAAGAAGCGACACCGCAAACCCTACGGCAAAATTTTGGCAGTGTCCGTGTGCAGCCTCAAGTCACGATGTAAGCCCAAGAGCGTCAGCAAGAACAACAAGCAGATTATTCTCCCCAGCTTCCCAAAATTAAATAGCTTCTCAAAGCGACTGAAACTTTTCCCCAGAGGTGAACATCTCAGCAGCCCACAGAGCTGTGGAGCTAGAGAGAGCTCAGCCTTTGGAACCAGTGATTTTTCCTCCAGTTTTAGGTCTTGCTGCCAAAAAAAAAAAGGGGGAAAACCTCCAAAATAAAAAATATATCCTTTTTTGGGGCTGTTTTGGCTGTTTTTTTCCCCATTTATGGCAGCTCTGTTGTCTTGAGATCTTCACAAGCCCAGCACTGATAAGATGGGCGTTGATAAGATTTTTTCCCTACGCTTTCCCGGGAATATCCACCTCACAGGCTAGAAATATTTCGGCAGTTGAAGAACTCGTTGAAAATCTAAAGACGTTCTCAGCCAAGCTCAAGAGAACGAAATAAACCATCAGCCAAAAGAAGTTTCGTGCTAAAACATTTGAGTTTTGCAAGGAACTCGCACACCAGGCGGGATTTTAAAAGCCTGGGATTGTACTAAAATGGTCCTCAACTGAAGGTTGGGAAAGTCTCCAAGGTTACTAAGACACCACCACCCAAATTTAGCGTCACGTGACTGACGGGAGGTGAAGGGTCCAGCCCTTTTTTTGGCTGTCAAGTCAAGGGGTGAAATAAAAATTAAAAAAACCCACTAAACCCAACCTCAAACCTCGGTATTTATACGGAATAATTTAGTTTGACTGCCATATGCTGATCATCGAAGCAGAAATTTCTTCGCAATTGATTTTTTTTTTTTTAATTTGAAACTTCCTGGGGGGCACTTTCTGTTCCCAGCTACCCCCGCTGCGAATCCAGGCCAAGAAAATAAGAAGCAAGAGCCCAATTTGACCGTAACCTTCCGTCGCTCTGTCCCAATCTGACTGGGGAGCTGCTCGAAAGCTCCATTAAAGTTGCCTTTATTTATTTTTTTTTTCCAGGTGATTTTCTATAGCTGAGCTGGGTTTTCATTGGGTAAGATTGATGCATTTTATTTTGAGCGGAGAGTTTCGCTCGCAAATCTTTCAGAACTGGAAAGCTCAGCCTCCCACGCAGACAAGAGATTTCCTCGCTCTTGGGAAAAACTTCATTAAAATCTTAGTAAATTGAATAACGAGGCTCTTTTCTTTTTTTAATTTTTTTTTTTTTTAAAGGAGCATTTTCACAAACACCTCCTAATGAAGCATTTGAATTCCTCCTTGACATCTGATTTCCTTTCCAGCCATAGAAAAGAAGCTGAATTATTACTTCTGTTGCGGTGCCATTTTACTCAAAATATTTTATTCGGAGCTTCACATATAATTACCCACCTAATAAAAAGAGCTATTAGGTTGTAAAGATCCTATCCTTTCCATGCTCTTTTAAAATTATGACCCACTCAAGCTTGAAATCAAAGGCAGAGCTGAATGGAATAATTCATCTGCAACTCCCTTATTGGGTTTTGCAGCCTCCTAACTGTTAAATATGCAAATCCGTTCCCTTTCGGTGATCCAGCTGCATAAACAGGGATTAACGCTGAATGCAGCCGAAAATTTAGCCATAAAATGTATGCACACAACAAAATTTAGCCAATCCAACCAGTTAGCGCCGTCGATAAACGCCGTTCGTGCGCAGCCAGAGCGGGAGGACAAGGAGAGGGAATCCCCGAAGGCGGCTCGCGGCGTCCTGACGTTCTCCGCTCGCTCTTCTCGCGGAGCCCCACCAGGAAAAAAACAACCCTCCTGATTTATTTCTCAGTTATTTACTCCGGTTCTTCCCCCAGGGCTCGCGTCCTGCCGGCGGGAAGCACCCGACGCCTTCCACCTCTTCGCCATCCTCATCCGCTGCCCCAGCGGCATCGCGGGCGGAAGGGTCCGTGGATTGGAGCCATCCCGGGGAGATCCCGCGGGGCGGATGGGAATGACTGGGGGAACTTCACCTCTGGCTTTCACTCCTCTCTGGCTCGTGGTGGCACCAGCAGAACTTCCCAAGGGGCGTCACCGCACGGTGGTCCGGCACGAAGGCCGCCCGCACGTGTTTTATTCCGAGCTTAAACACGGAATGACTGCGTAGATCAAATATTATGGCCTCTTTTGAAGTGTGCACCACCAATAAAAGCTTTTTTCTTTTCTTTTTTCCTTTTTTTTTTTTTTTTTCACATTCCTGATTCTGTTTGCAAAAACCCCGTGAACTACGGGAGGGTTTAGAGTTTACAAACGCTCGCTAAAACCGGCTTGAATTTTACGGAGGTGGCGAAAGAAATCCGGGATTTTCCTTTCGGCTTGTGCTGCTGGGAAAACCTCCGGATTTGTGGTGGTGTCATTATTGGCTAAGGGCTTTTTTTTTTTTCTGTAGTTGAAAATTCTACGTTTTGAAAAAACGACCCTCAACGAGTGACCTACGACGTCGTCTCGTGAAGGGCGTGGTCTATGTTTAAAAACACTGGCATGAGGTAAGACTAGATCTCTACCAAGAGCTACAAACCTCTACGGAGTAAACCATGAGTTAGTCAGGACAACTTGAGCTCTACGAAGACTAGCAGATCTAAACAAGCAACCCGGTGGCATCAGCTATGACTCCGCGGCGATGATGTCATTGGCCTCGCCACAGCTTTCGTTGCTTGAGATGCCAGAGCTACGGTTCCGGAACGTTTCCGTTGTGATTCTTTCCTTTTTCTTCTCATTTTATTTTATTGGTTTATATCCTTCCTTTTTAGGATGTTGCAGAAAATCTGCCTGGAGCCGAAGGAGTGGGAACAAGATGATTTCATGGGGTGGCGTCCGTGGGCGGTACGGGTGAAATCCTGATCTGCTGCAGTGCTCCGGGATAATTAGCGCTTCAGCAAGAGCTGTTAGAAGGCTGAGCCTGTGATAGCATTGAGTTGCTTCATTAGCCCCTCCAAACTGGCCATCTGTTCACTCAGATCGTCCTGCTCATAAACCTGCGAGTCAAGAAACACACACAAGGAGCTGAAAACCAGTGGTGACCACGCTGGGACAATGTTAAAAGGTAACAAGCCCCCATTTCTCCAGCTCCCACCTTTACCATGCTTGAGGGGACTATGAAAACACTTTTAGCACCCAACAGAGACATCACGTTTACGTCAACATGTCCCCTCCTAGAGTAGGCTCTAACACTTTGAACTTCTCCGCGCTTGGGACTTTCTACCATAGTTTTCAGAAGCGCCTAACTGGGCTGGAGGAAAACATGGCCAGTTGAGGAGCTGTGGGAAACCCTAAAATTACCAGCACTGCACCTATTCTGAGGAACTACTGACCTCAAAAATTCCCAAGGCCAGGGCAAGAGGTGTGATCCCCATTCCAGGGGAGGTTGGCTGGGGCTCTGAGCAACCTGCTCTAGTTCATCTCCTGGATCACGTGAGGTCCTTCTCTAGGAGGTTCTTAGTAGGAGTGAAAAGATATTTCATTTCACCACCTTTTCAGTTTCACCGATCGACTTCAGTGTTCTTTTTCTCACCCTTATCTGGTACTGCTAGAAACTTATTTTTTCCTTCCCTCACCACACTTCTCACCCCCTCTTTTTCTTCTCCCACAGGCTGCTCAGAGTCCCAGCCAACCTCCCCTGGAATGGGGTCAGGGATAGGGCAGCGACCACCTCTCAGAGAAACCCAGGCCAGGCTCTCACCGCCCTCAGCAGTGACAATTTCTCCCTTCTCTCCAGTCTAGATCTCCCTCTTTGAGTTTCAAACCATCACCCCATGTCTTGTAACAAAAGTCTCTCCCCATCTTTTTTCTAGGTCCCCTTTAATTCCTGAAAGGCTGCAAGAAGACTTTTGTGAAGCCTTCTCCAGGCTGCCCAAGTCCAACTCTCCCAGCCTGGCCTCCCAGCAGAGGGTTCCAGCCCTCCCAGCATCGCTGGGGCTCCTCTGGCCCCGCTCCAGCAGCTCCCTGTCTCTCCTGGGCTGAGGACTCCAGAAGTGGGCCCAGCACTGCAGGTGGGATCTCAAAGACAAGTTGATGGTAATGACCCCTGTAAGAAGGTTGGCTCTTGAGAGAAGAAGGTTCTTACATTCGCTGAGTCCTCTGTCTGCTTGTGACCCTCTTCTGCGACCTCCGGGGCCGTGGGCACCGAGACGGGCAGCAGAGGAGACCTGGCTTTTCCCGCCAAGCCAAGGGATGCTGTTTTAACCTGAGCCTTGGAGAGGTTAGGCCCTGGAAGAAGAAACAAACAAACAAACAAACAAAAAAAATCAAAAAAAAATCACACTGAGAACCTGCAGAGATGAAAAAGAACTGCAGAGAGATTTTTGGCTGAGAGGCAAAACGGCAGCAGCTGGTTTCACCATTGTTTTGTGTGTTGTAAACATTCCCAGCCAGACTTAACGCTACTTCTTCCAGCAAAGTCAACACAAAATCTTTCTAAAACCTCTTCCAATTTTCTTTCAGGTCTAAACCCCACAGATCTGCTCAGCGGGACTGACGTCCGCAGCTCCCACGTGCCGCAGAAGAGCCCACGGCTACCTCGGCCCACAGGCCGGACTGCAGCAGGTTTGTGATTTCCTGCTGACGGGCCTTTTTGATGAAGAATGTTCTGCTGCAGACCAGGGCAACTAAACATTTTCCTGGTAAAAAAATACCTTTAAACCTGACACTGCAGGGAGATAATGAAAATCTGGGCTCTGTGGCCTCTGCCTGGCAGGGGACTGTCGGTTTGGTGGTGTGTTTGAGGAAGAAAAGGAGACCAGCAGTCGTCATGACAGTTATTTCCACGGCTCTCCTCTATTTTCTCTCCTAACTCCCTCAAGCTGACAGCAGCTCTCCAGGTGGGTCACTGAACAAGCTGAAGTTAAAAACTGCATTTCAACTTCCTCCAAACAAAAAATTTTTTTAGCCCAGGTTTCAAGCCATCCCTCCCTGTCCCGTCCCAACAGGCCCTGCTCAAAAGTCCATCCCCATCTTTCTCACAGGCCCCTTGAAGTCCTGAAAGGCCCCCAGAAAGTCCCCCTGGGGCCTTCTCTTCCCTCAACCATCCTCCGGCACCGGGGATCACTTTGGAGTCTCCCGGGGCACGTTTCCATCTCCCATCAGACTTGGGCACCATTTTTATTCTGCCCATTTGACTCCTGTTGAAATCAGGAAGACAGATCACAAATAAATCGCGTAGAGGAAGGGACAAGTTTGTACGAGGACACCCATGGCTCTGAGGCCGAGTCGTAGGCACCAGGAGCTTGGGAGATCCCTCCATCCACATGGAACACACTGAGGCTCGCTCCAAAATCCACATCCCAGCTCAGAAACCCACCCACTTTCCCACACAAAACCCAAAGCACCTTCTCACGAAGCTGAAATTCAACCGCCCGTTGGTTTTGTTCAGCGCAAGATTCCCACCTGATTCCCTCCCTTTTCTTGTAGATCATTAACATCTCGTGAAAACGATGCTCCTGAGCCTGGAGAAGAGCTCCAGGGTCGGAAGGAACCGGCTGCTGCGGCTGGAACAACCGCGGCTCTCACTCCCCAAATCCCACCAAATCATCACCGTCTTGACAGCCCTCGGTACCCACCCAGCTCCAACCAGCAGCCAGGAGACAAGAGCTGCAGATTCACCTGCCTGTGTTTCCATTTTTAATTAGTTTAAGGCAGAGAAAACACAACGGAGCAGAAGAGAGAACCAAAAATCCCTCCCCGAAGCCGAGCTGCCAAGAGCGCGTTCGTTAAAAACACGTCCTAGCGAAGAGTTGCGGGATGGGGGGGGGTTAGAGAGGGAGATATTCCCAAGCACCCTCTTTCTAAGGTCGGGAACGGCAGAGAATTTCTGTTTAGCTGGAGTTACGCCCGTGTGAGAGCTCAATACCAAGAGCTCTCAAAGAGATGGCTGCAAAGACCCCTTCGCTCTTTGCAGTTTAATTGCTAAAAGACTCCTCTGATCGCCGAGCTTTCAGACTTCCCTGTATCTCAGAGGGGTAAGAGATACAGATTCCCAAAGACTGAACTTAAAAAAAAACCCACAGGACACAGGATTGTGTCCTGGGATAGCAAAGTGAGGTGAAGAAGAAATAATGAGATTCAGCCCCCATCAAAAATCACATTTTTACTTTATTTTACTTTATTTTATTCTGCTTTATTTTACTTTATTTTATTTTAGTTTAGTTTATTTTACTTTATTTTATTTTACTTTATTTTATTCTGTTTTATTTCATTCTACTTTATTTTACTTTACTTCTTTATTGTACTTTATTTTACTTCTTTTACTTCTTTATTTTACTTCCTTATTTCGTTCTACTTTATTTTATTTTGTTTTATTTTATTTTAGTTTACTTTAGTTTATTTTAGTTTATTTTACTCTAGTTTATTCTACTTTTATTCTACTTTATTTTATTCTACTTTATTTTATTTTACTTCACTTTATTTTACTTCTTTATTGTACTTCTTTATTTTACTTCCTTATTTTACTTTTTTACTTTATTTTACTTCTTTATTTTAACCTACTTTGTTTTATTTCGTTTTACCTTATTTTACTTTATCTTACTTTAATTTATTTTACTTTACTGTACTTTAATTTATTTTATTTTACTTTATTTTATTTTTTTTCTATTTTATTTTTACCCAACTGCCTTGTTGGATTTTCATGGGCTGGTGGAGAAGCAAACCTTGGATGGTGGTGGTGAGAAGCCGACGTGAACTGTCGAGCGTGCTGCTTATTGTAATCCTCTAAATCCCGTGACAAAAGGCATGTTTCTCAGATGTAACTCATTAATTACAGTAATTGGCCTTAAAGACCCATTTTCCTGCACGAAGGCAGCTGTTCCCTCCTGGATATTGTTAACGAGAAGCCGTAACGGGGACGAGGAAGTTGGGTTTGTGCATCTTTCAGCTCACGAGTGCAACTGGTGGATCACAACGTCCGTAACCAAAACGAAGCCGAGAACATTTGCCTTACATATTGCTGCCTATTTCCAGCTCAATTCAAATCAGAACTCCAATTTGAATGCAAAGTCAAATTTGAATTCAAAGTCAAACTCCAATTTGAATTCAAAGTCCAATTGGAATTCAAAGTCCAAGTGCAATTTGAATTTAAAGTCCAATTTGAATTCAAAGTCAAAGTCCAATTTGAATTCAAAGTCCAATCTGAATTCAAAGTCCAATTTGAATTCAAAGTCCAATTTGAATTCAAAGTCCAATCTGAATTCAAAGTCCAATTTGAATTCAAAGTCCAATCTGAATTCAAAGTCAAAGTCCCATTTGAATTCAAAGTCCAATTTGAATTCAAAGTCATAGTCAAATTTGAATTCAAAGTCCAAGTCCAATTTGAATTCAAAGTCCAAGTTCAATTTGAATTCAAAGTCCAATTTGAATTCAAAGTCCAATTCTAATTCAAATTTGAATTCAAAGTCCAAGTCAAAGTAACAGGTTTTTGTCTGGGTTTTATATTGGCACTGGGATTTTTTTTATTGACAGTGGGATTTTTTTAATGCTGAGGGGTAAGCTTCTCCAAAATAAAATAAAATTTTAAAAATCCAGAATTTTCTTGTGTAGCTCATTAATTAGAGCTAACTGAATACGCACTGCTGCGTATTTCCAGTTCAATTCCAATTCCAATCCTAATTCTAAATCAAATTGTAACTCAAATTCTAATTGTACTTCAAATTCTAATTTGAAGCAACAGGTTTTCATTCGGGTTTTATATTGGCACTGGGATTTATTTTTTTTTTTTACCATGAGTGGGAAGCTTCCCCAAAAGAAATAAAGAATCCAGAATTTCTTTGTATAGCTGATTAATTAGAGCTAATTGGTCGTTCAGAATTAATGCCCTCACAGATTAACTCCCCACTTGGCACGAGAGGGGATTAAACACTCGAAAAAAGACAAAAAAAAAAAAGGAGAGCAATTAAATGCCTAAGTCTGGCACCGGAGAGTTCTAAGTTCATGGCTCCAAAATTTCCCTAATTTGGCACCGAAAGTTTTATTCTTGGAATTTCCATCCCTTATTAATTTTAACATCGGCTTTGCAAACCTTCAGCCTTAGCTTGTTGGGTTTTTTGGAGGAGGAGGAGCTCATTTTCTTATCCCACTTGGTAATGAAAACAGGGAAGGGGTCAGTCTGGAGAGCGGCAGGATTTGTCCTGATGTCCCAGGTGATATCCGAGCACCACCGAACGCTTGGGCTTGGAAGGGACCTTTAAAGGTCACCTAGTCCAGATTTCTTCACCTCGCTCTTCGCTTTTACTCCCCAATCACTGACAAGACACGGTTTTGAATTGTTTGGTTTTTTTCCCCCCTCAAAGAGGCAAAGAAATAAATCTTGAGCAGATCATCAGCCACTTGGGGGTGTATCTTAGAGCTGAGCAGGAGGAAAGAAAAAAATCAAGCTTAGTTTTGCTCTAGAATAAAGTCGGTTTTAGCTCTCAGATGACAATTTATATTTCCACCCACACTTCTTTTTTTTTGGTGGTGTAAAGATGGGGGGAAAAAAAAAAAAAAGCAGCGTTTTCACAGTCTCACAAAAGATACAGGAGGCTGAAAAAAGGCTGAAGTTTGAGAACCGTGACAGGATATAAAACCCAGCAGTATTTTCTATCACCTCCCACTTGCTTCGGCAGAAGAAAAATGACCTCCTAATTCAGGTTCATTTCAAGTGCAGCTGATCATCAAGACCTAAAAGGAATTTTCAATTGTGAGGAAGGTGGGGGGAAAAAAAAAAAAAAATCGAAAGGAAAAAAAAAATCTTTCCTGTCCATTTGTGGAATTTATGTCAGATCTATAATGCAATAAGCTCGACACTCCATCAACCATTTTCTATTTAACCTGAAAGGGGACTAAGTCAAATCACTTCTGCTCCTATGTGTATGATTTGCAAAGAGGGTTGGAAATACCACGGAGCCGTTCTCACGCCGGCGGAATAAGTATGAGGAGCCCCGAGTGCTCGATCGCAAAGCGGCGATGAAAAGGTGACATCGCCTGTAAAATATCAACGGGATGCGACGAGTTCAGATTTCCTGGGCTCCAGGTAACAAAAAGGAGGAAAAAAAAAAAAAAACAAGACAAAAAAAGGGCAGATTTAGCTCTGGATTAGGCTGGTGTCACGACCCAAAAGTGGGAGCACAGCCTTTTAAAATATTTATTCGTGTCCTCGCGGCAAAATGTCCCCTCACAACTGAATAATGATGACCTCTTGATGTCTTTTTGATGAACCATAGGGTAGAGTTTAACAGCTAATTATAATGTCCCTGTAGAGATGTACTCAAGAGCTAAAATAGGAGAGCAGATCCCTCCTTTTACCAGCTGGTCAATCAAAGCCCTATCCTCTGGGCAAGACCCCAAAATTAATTTGCATTGTAGAAGACCAGTGTTACATCATCAGCTCCACGACTACGATCTAAACAGAACCATAGAATTGTCAGGGTTGGAAGGGACCTTAAAGATCATCGAGTTTCGACCCCTCTGCCATGGGCAGGGACACCTCTAGAGCAGGTTGCCCAGAGCCCCATCCAACCTGGCCTTCAAAACTGCCAGGGATGGGGCTTCCACCACCTCTTTGGGCAACCTGTTCCAAGGTCTCACCACCCTCCTGGGGAAGAGCTTCTTCCTAAGGTCCAATCTAAATATCCCAATAATTCTGCAGCTTCAGCATGTGGGGAATGTGGTGGAGTTGGTGAGGACTAGAGGCCATCACTGGAGGGTTTCCGTGCAGGATGCTCTTTAAAAGGAGACAGAAAATCCATAGGGCTGGAGGGAGAAGAGCCTTGAAAGCAGCAGGGAAGGGACTTCAAGGGAAATGGCCACTGAGCTTCAAGTCAGAATCATCGAATCGTTCAGGCTGGAGAAGACCTTAAAGACCCATCAGGTCTTCTGGAAGTCTCTGGATCAATCTCTACAGTTCCCTGCTTTGAATTCCGCAGGATCGTTCCATCAGTTACGTATTTTCTGGAGGGAGAAGACACCCGATCGCCACGAAATTCAGTAATGGGACAGCAAAGCGAAGAGCTGTTTAATTGGCCGAAGCGACGGCGAGCCCATTACTTATTGCCCTGCTCCTTCGTTCCAAAGGGCGCGTAAAAATGTCTCGGGTTGAAGATAAATGTGATGAAAGATTGAATTCATTCTACCCATCAGCTTAAGGAAAGTAACAGTGATTCCGAGGTGGGAATTTGCTAAGAGCCTTTCAAACCTGAGCTGGGGCATCATTAGCAGACATGGTCTGTGAGGGACTTGTCTCAGCAGAGAGCTTGCCCACCCTTGATCTTCCAGGGGGGCAGGTCTAGAGAGGAGTGACTGCGCGGGGATACGTCACTCAGCTTCTCTAGGAGGTTTGCTGGAGATCGCAAGCTTCGTGAAGTCACAAATGTCTTCCAAAGTTCCTTTCCATGGGTATCTATGAGAGAGAGATATCGTGGACAGGATGAAATCCTTGCCGATGAAATGAGGTGAGATTTGGGTTCCAGAGGAATGGGATTACAGGAGCGGGTTCTGGAAGAGCAACCTGGTTTTGAGGGATCACGTGTAGGACCAGGAGGTGTTCTGCACCCCCCTCCTTACCCAGAGGCAATGCTCACGAAGGAAACATTTCGACACGGAATTGATACGGGAGACAACATCCAGTCTGGCTAACGGCTCTGAGGACAAGCACATGGGAGAGAAGCAAGAGAAACCACACAAAGAGAGACATCAATAGCCCCCAACACCACTGGAGGCCGACCAGAAACGAAGTTACACACAATTTTAAAGAGTAAAACCGGTGGATTCCGTCTAACAGCAACTACAAGAGTTTGAACGTTGTAATGGGTTTTCATCTACATGAGAGCCCAGAAAAAAAGATTTTTTTTTATTGCTTTATCATTTCCTTTCTGTATTTCCATGGCTTGAGGGCAGATTCTCGTCATAAAATCCCGGGCCTTTGTTATACCTAAGAAAATTCCACGCAGCGTTTGTAGGAGACATTCTGGGAGATTGCTGCCTCACCCAATAAATAAATAAATAAATAAATAGAACATGTAATTTCATTTCTCAGGATGACGGGGCTCTTTATGAAGATAAGTAACATGCCCCGACTTCCCCTCGCTCTCTCCACCACGCCTCCCAATTAGAAAGATTAAAACGTAAACTCTGATTGACTCCGGGAACAACCAGTCCTTGGGAGCTGACCCGGCTGAACTCCTTGGAGTAAGACAAATAGAATCAGCTCCTCCTGAAGTCAAGAGCAGGACTCCAGAAAGATGAATGGATTCTGTTACATATATAAAAAAATAACTATCAAACTCAGCGGCGCTCTTCGGCAAAAGCGCTTCTCCGATAAATAAGGATTTATCTACTCCTGCCTGCTGTCAGCAACTGGATTACTTGCTGACGGATAGCAGGTGCTTCCAGGAGAAACCCAAGGCTGTTTGTTGGTGGCTCGCTCGTTGCAAAGCTCGCCCTGCCGTACGTTGGGTGGCCAGAAAGCTCTGCTGGCAAAGCGGAGTTTGACTGAGGAAGAGCAGAGCTGCGATCTCTTGCCCGAGCCAAACCGGAGATGATCCGAGCTAAAGGAGCAGGGCAAATGGTTAAAATGGAGATATTGAGTCTCTAAAAGCTTGGCTTTTTTTTTTTTTTATTCCTTTAGAGCTCTACTGGTTAGGGTTACCAAGGCAAATAGTGCTCCTTAAATTCCAGCAGTTCACGGGAAGAACAACTCCAGCACTGGGCTTGGTTTTTCCCAACAAAGCCAAACCAGATAACACCACACCAATGTCCTCCTCAAGCCCATCCCTGCCAGGGCACCACCAACCCCTGGCCCTCAGCACCACAGCTCCACGCCTTGGAAACCCCTCCAGGGATCAGGGGGACTCCAGCCCTGCCCTGGGCAGCCTGGGACAGCCCTTCACAACCCTTCCCAGGAAGACATTTCTCCTCAGCTCCAACCTAAACTTCCCCTGGGGCAACTTGCCACTTCCTCTTGTCCCGTCCCTTGTTCTTTGGGAGCAGAGCCCGAAATCCCCTGGCTCCAAGCTCCTGAATTTCAGGGAGTTGTGGAGCACATCTCCAATTTACTTCTCGGTACTTTTCTGGATTTTGCTAATCAACAGCTTCACAACCGACTCAAACTTCAAAAGCCTCACCTCATTCTAGAAAGTCATCTTTCTGATGACTTTGCCAGGAGAATTTTTTTCTTCTGCTTCAAAGACAAGACCTGTCCACTCCCAAAAGCTGTACACACAGCACCTCTGACACCCAGGGGAGGTCCACAGCGCCCAGCAACCCCTACAAAAGGTGTTTCACACAAGCATTTCGCTTGAAAAAGACCCTGAAGATCAAGTCCAACCATTCCCCCACCACTGCCAGGGCACCACTGAGCCCTGTCCCTCAGCACCACAGCTCCAGGGCTTGGAAACCCCTCCAGGGATCAGGGGGACTCCAGCCCTGCCCTGGGCAGCCTGGGACAGCCCTTCCCAACCCTTCCCAGGAAGACATTTCTCCTCAGCTCCAACCTCAACCTCCCCTGGGGCAACTTGAGGCCGCTTCCTCTTGTCCTTGGGAGCAGAGCCCGACTACCCCCTGGCTCCAAGCTCCTGAATTTCAGGGAGTTGTGGAGAGTGGCACTCCTCTAGAGCCAGTTTTTTAACTATATAATATATAATCATATTTTTCCTGTTCTTTACGGGCTTGCTATTTCCTTGTGAAGCAGTCTGCAGGCTGGAGTGGATTGCTGTCAGTTGTTCCCCAGCATACATAAAAAGGCTTTTCATTACCCAAAAGCCAAGCCTCGAAAAGAAGAGTCAAGCATCTGGCACCGGTTCAAGTTGCCGCGGCAGAACCGGAGACGGGCAACAAGACCAAGTGATTAATTTGGCATCTCATTGAATTCATTTTTATCACTTCCTTGCTAACTCTTATTTTTTATTTTTTTTTTTAAGCTGTCTCCTCATCCTGAATTTTCAGGCCAGAATGAAAACCTGGATTATTATGATGAAACGATGCATTATCCACTTCCAGAGCACTTCCAGATAGTTCTTCAAGGTACGGGACAGTCTCCTGTTATTTCACAGAATCACAGGATGCGGGGGGCTGGAAGAGACCTCGAAAGATCATCGAGTCCAACCCCCTGCCAGAGCAGGGTCACCTAGAGTAGGTCACACAGGAANCAGGGGATTGTTCTTCCCCAGATGCAGAACCTTACACTTGCCCTTCTTGAATTCCATTAAATTTCTCCCCGCCCAGCTCTCCAGCCTGTCCAGGTCCCGCTGGATGGCAGCACAGCCCTCTGGTGTCTCAGCCACTCCTCCCAGTTTGGCACCATCAGCAAACTGGCTGAGGGTCCCCTCCATCCCCTCGTCCAGGTCATTGATGAGGATATTAAACAGCATTGGACCCGGTGCCGACCCCTGGGGGACACCACCAGTCACAGGCCTCCAGCTGGAGTCTGCTCCACTGACCACAACTCCCTGGGCTCCGTCCTTCAGCCGGTTCCCAATCCATCTCATCCGCACTTCTTAAGTTTGTCTGCGAGGATGCCATGGGAGACAGTACGGAAAGCTTTGCTGGAGTCGAGAGATACCACACCCACCACCCTCCCCCATCTATCCATCGAGTGGAGCCATCAATTCATTTCCTCCTGAATTCCGAACCGGTGGCTCAGGCGAGCGGCGAGACTTTCCCCCAACCCCATCGCTCTTACCCGTTTGCGACAGAAGCGGCGTGTAAGGGACTTTCGGTTCTATTGCACTCATGGGTGGAGGTAGCAAAGGGTTGGCAAAGCTGCGGAGCGGGTGGGTGGGGCGGACGCAAGCGGTGGGGATGGTTCTACTGGGGGCGTCCTCGCTGGTGGAGTGCTCGGGTTGCGTTTGGGGGAGCAAGGCCGGTTGCTGCGGCGCTGGGCCTTCGGTAACCGCTGCGAGAGAAGGATCCGGAAAAAAAAACAACAAAAAAAACAAAGGACAAATCAAAGGACTATTAGTGATGGATTTTTTATTTTAAGATTGGAAAAGACTTTAATGTCCCTTTTCCTGCTTTTATGGTTGTTTTCAACCGAAGGGTCAGGTCAGTATCAGCCTCCACCCTCCCAGAAGGTGCAGAAAATGTAGGAACGACTCCATCACAAGTTATTGGCAAAGAATCTGACCCCCAAAATGTTCCTCTGAGTGACCATGGGGCACGTGATGCTCAAAACATCTCCCTTTTAGAAAAAACCAACACCCAGATACGATGTTTTTATCTCCTCTCTTTTCCATCTCCATGGAAAGGCTGGACTAGGTGATCCTTGAGGTCCCTTCCAACCAGGTATTCTATGATTTTATGTGCTTGCAAATATTAAAAATAGATCATGCGGAGCTACGACTACGGGAACTTAGTATGTTCCACGTGATGGTGCCACTCTAGTCATAGTGGAGAAAAGCTGGAGACAAAAGGAAGGACCTAATTTCCACATAACTCATCATCAATAGTGTTCCTTCAGGCACCTACAACTCTTAGGGTGCCCAACCAGTAGGTTGCTGGTTTATTAACCTATATTCAAAGTCAATTCTTCAGAGATTTAGATGTTTCATGTCCTGCTCTAGCTGCAGATGTCCCTGCTTGCTGCAAAGACGGCCTTGAAAGGTCCTTTCCAAGCCAAACTGGTCTGTGATTCTATGACTTCCATTTTGCTCCTGCTGCAGGAGAGGAAGAAGTGAAAGGAATTAGAAACACCGACTCTCAACCTCTTTTCCAAACCTTCCATCACGAGCGCTGAGCTCCGAGGCCTCTCTCCCATCTCCTGCTCCACTGTCCTGAGGAGCAGCACTGGAGGAAGTTCTCCTCTTGGTGAGGAGATTTTAAGGTCAAAATCATCTACCGGGTGGACAAGTTTGCTTATCTGTGACTCATTTTCCCTGGTTTCACCTTCCAGGCTCTTTGCATCATCACACCATTGCCCTAGCTCGGATTTTCCATGTCCTTCCTTGCCCAGATCCCTCTTTTTTCCTTCCTGAAGACTAAAAAGTTTTCCTAAGGTAGGTCAGAGGCTCTGAAGTTATTTGTAGCGAGGCGGAGCAGGAGTGATAGTCCAGCTCATACCACCCTTTCTCCTGCCCACACATTCAAGAAGGTGTCACAGTTTGTTACTGCTCAAGGCCACCATGGGCATTAGACTCTTCTTCACCCTGCCCAAAGAAGATGGAAAGCAGTACACGAGTCTCACAGAGGTACCATCTGACGTCACAAAGCTCTCCGGAGCAGATCCTTGGCGAGGTCTTTGCTTCGTGTGAAAATAAAGTCTCTTGTTTATGCTCTTAGCCTCAAAATGTCTTTCAACATGTTTGTCAAAGTTATGGAGCCCAACACTTCTCCTTATGCTCTTCAGGACAGGCCTTTTGGGAGGCTCTTGACCTATTTGGAAAAAACAAGTATAAACCAGACACTTCCAAACACCTTCTTGGTAGTTTCTGCCGTGGTGGCCTCGGATAACAAAGCTTCATCGGCTTTATCAGCGTAACGGCCTCTGCATTAAAAGGCTATTAAATTCCTGTACAGGTATCTTTTATCTTAAAGACTTGGTTGTAAAATCTGGACGCCTACGCAACCGTTATTACCTGAAAGACTGGAGGTTATCCTCCGGCTATTACCGAAGAGAAAGGTGTGATGACTCCATCAAAGCAAGTAGCTAGAGGTGGGATTTAAATATTGACAGTAAGTGGTCTAATGAAGGTGCTTCACGCTCCAGAAGATTTTTTTTTTTTTTTTTTTTTGTGTCTCTCAAACACGATGTGCACACTCGCAAAGATAATGAGAGCCATCAATTTGCAACTCCAGGCCCTGCAGGAAGAGTGGACGGGTTGTTTATTTGAAGGATGGATGAAGAGGAGCACGTCGCTGCTGCTGCTGCTGACATCACCTACGTCGATCCCGCCTTCCTACACCTCACCACAAGACCCCAAGGATTCTGATTATTTCTACTGATCCAATTATTACCTTTTCTTTTGTGTCTTTTTTTTAAACAGAACATAGGTTCCCAATTGGCCCTGAAGATGAAGTAGATAATTGTGGAACGGTTTGGGTTAGAAGGGACCTTAAAGGTCATCTAGTTTCAACCCTCCAGCTGCGGGCAGGGACAAAGACAGAAAACACCACGCTGCATTCCAGTGGTGATTTCCCCCTCTGGAATTCAGTAAAGTATTTGTCCAGAGTAAAGAAATGATGATCCTATACATGAAGATCTGTTCTAAAGCCCAGGAAGTGAGCAGGAACATCTTTAACTAGACCAGCGATGAGGTCACCTCAGTATCTCCCAAGTGGGAGACGGTTTCCTCCAGCTCTCCCCTTTCCCTCCTGGAGGTGGTGCTGGCTCAGCATCACCTGTAGTTGCGGCCGAGGGAAAAACAGAGCATCTTCTTCCTCCTAACCAAGCGTGTCACCAGCTTCTCCTACCTGTCTTGATAAAAGCCTGCGACAAAGCTTCCGAAGAGCCTGGAGGAGAAGGCAAGCAAGCCGTAGGAAGGATTGCTGACCAGACAGCACTCAATTTATCACGGCTACAGAGATGTTTTCAGTTTGGAAAAACATGATATTTAGTGATTGTATTTTATGGTGGTGTCACCAGCAGGCAAGGCAGCTTATTACTCAAGCTCCAGCTGAGGCCTGACTCTCCTTTCCATTCTTCTTTTATTTTTGAGTTTCCTCTCGAGTAGAACATCAGTCCTCAAGACAAGCTGCTGCACTCCAATCTTCAGGTCAATGAAAAAAAGGCCTTCAGAAACAGAAAGGAGGTGTTCAAGTGTCGTCCGGGCGGCAGGACGCCGAGCGACACCCTCGCTAATGGCAGTGGCGTTATGATTTATTCAGGGATTGCCACGTCTTGATCAATAGGGCGCTTGGTCATGCAAGTAGGCTCTGGCTCGGAGGAATTCTCGCTGGTATTTCTCTCTCTCACTGGTATTTCTCCCTCTCTTTTCGTTTCAAACCATCACCCTTCGTCCTGCCACGACAGGCCCTGCTCCTAAGCCTCTGAGAGCCTCTTTAGCCACTGGTTGCTCGCGACCGTGTGAGCGTGTTACGAAAACAGCCAAACCCAGAAACCAACTCAGAGCCTAAAGAGGAATTTCATTGATCCATCCTCAATTCCCTGCCCCAGCGAGGTGGTGGGTGAGCCACGAATGAAGCAGCTGCCTTCCGATCAGACGCGCTCGAGGTTGAGATCGTTCTTCCAGATAGGCCGACGTCGCTGGCGCTCGGCAGCAACGGCGCCGAGGAAAGCTTCGGGCATCGTAAAGAAATATATTTTAACATCTCTTCAACCCTCCTCGGGCTGAAAAGTACTAACACTGCCAGGAGATAAACCTGGTGAACCGCTTGGCTGGTTCTGACAGTGTCAAGCAGCGCTCGAAAACAAACACTGTTTACACGACCTCATCTGGGCCTTCGCTTCGTTCAGGCACAGCGACGGAAGAGACTATTTCATTCGGAGGGATTTCGTAGGATCTGGGAACTTTGGGAGTCAATAGCCTTGGTCGGAGCTGTCACGTGTTGCCACAGCACGTTGGAACGGACTCCCCTAATATTCAAAATGTCTTGGGATTACCCAAACCTCAATAATCCCAAATAGCCGTTATCCAAACAACACTGCTTTTGAATTATTTAATGGGAAGTTGCCCGAATTAGCTGAAATCTTCACTGCTGGAACTTTTTCAAGGCCCATTAGGTCTTTGGAATAATTAAAGCTGGTTTGTATTTAAGCTTCTTGCAGAAAACTCTGGTGTATCAGCTATCTTCTGGTCAACTCTCAGCAGGCCCTGCTCAAAAGCCCGTCCCCANCGTCCTTGGCCTCGTCAAAGATGCTCAGGTCCTTTATGAGCAGGTCAAGATGACGACGGCTGAGCAAACAATTCACTCTTCAAGTTTGTTTTCCTTCCATCTCCATGATCAGGCCCAGGGTAGTTAATTTGATTTTCTTCTTTTTTTTTTTTTTTTTTTCCCCAACATCTAACACCTGTCAGGCAAGAAACTGCATCTCCTTTGCTTCTCTGCATCTCATCTGTGGTGGGTTCAGCATTAATTGAAGCAGCAGATCAAAACCTGATTATGCCAGCGAGGCTCTCCAGAGGAAATTGCCATCTCGCTTTGAAAGGACCTCGGCAACCGCACGGAAGCAAGGAGTGGAGGGGGTGGGGGGGATGGCATTAGGGCCATGACTACAACACCTGAGCCCACCTTTTACCTACACCCCCCACCACTGGATTTCAATCCCTGGTCCCCACGGGCCTGTCTGAAGCAACAATCAAACAGGAGCTAAAAAAAAAAAAAATTAGTCATTCCAAGACCAGTTCCCCACGGACCAGCAGCGCGGACGCTCCGTGATCTGAAAAAATAAACAAACAACCCACCCCCCACGTGCAGCAGATTGACGTTAATCCGCCGATCACTCCGACGGGATGCGCAGGAGAGGGAAAGGAGAATTCCAGGAAAAGAGGAGCTCTCCAACTGTAATTAATATGCCGGAGCACGCTCGTTAGGCTGGAAACAAAGAGCAGATGGCTGCCGGTGCGGCAGAGGCTCAAGGAGCGAGTGGTGAAGGTGAGACCGGGAGCTAGAGATGCTTCCCCAGATCCTGGGGCGAGGTGAAGAATAGTTCTGAGAGGGCACAAACCTCCAATCTATTCGGTAGAGGAGGAAAGAAGGTGGCAGAGCTCACTCCAGAGAGGAGCTGAGCGATGTGAGAGGAAGCACCAGCGCTCCCAGGTAGGAAAAGAGCTGCAAAAGGAAGAAAATGATCCGACCTCTACGCCCGTTGTCGTCCAGTCGAGAAACAATCGGCTGAAGTTTTAGCAGGTTAGATATTAAAGGTGTTTCTGGCAGTGAGGAGCAGCCCAGCCTGGGAAGATGTTGTGTGGAGAGGTCATGGAAGTGCTGTCACAGATGAGTTTAATGGGTGATGGTACCAGAGCCTGCCTTGGGACGGAGACGAGCTCTTGAAATCGGCGTTTTTCCAGGAATCTCCTTTATGAAGAAAGCCAGGGAAATTAAAAGTGTGGTGCAACCACCAACAGATCTGCAGGGCTGACAGAGTTGGGTCAGAGATGTGGTGACTTCTTCACTTCTAAAGATGTTCAGTATGGATTTGAAATGGAAACTGGAGCTGCTGCTGCTGAAGCTGCTGTTATCAGATTGGACTTAGAGAATCATAAACGGGTTTGGGTTGCAAGGGACGTTTCGAGGTCTTCTAGTCCAACTCCACTTCAGGAAGCAGGGACATCTGCAACTAGAGCAGGTTGCTCAGAGTCCCAGCCCAACCTCACTTGGAGTGGTTCCAGGGAAGGGGCAGAGACCACCTCTCGCGGCGACCTGGGCCAGGCTCTCACCACCCTCACTGTCAAAAATCTCTCCCTTCACTTGAGTCTAAATCTCCCTCTTTGAGTTTAAACCATCAAGCGTTGTCCTGTCCCAACAGGCCCTGCTCCAGAGTCTGTCCCCATCTTTCTGCCAGGCCCCTGGAAGCCCTGAAAGGCCCCCAGAAGGTCTCCGTGGAGCCTTCTCTTCTCCAGGCTGCCCAAGCCCAACTGTCCCAGCCTGGCCTCCCAGCAGAGGGTTCCAGCCCTCCCAGCATCGCTGGGGCTCCTCTGGCCCCGCTCCACCAGCTCCCTGTCTCTCCTGGGACAAGGACTCCAGGGGTAGGCCCAGCCCTGCAGGGGGGGTCTCCCCAGAGTTGAGAAGTTGGGTAGAATCATCATAGAAAGTTTTGGGTTGGAAGGGACCTTTTAAGGCCATCTAGTCCAACCTCGCCTCTCTTGACCTGCTGGACACACTCCTTCTGATGCAGCCCAGCCTTCTGGGATACGAGTGCGCACCCCGGTTCTCAAAAACCATGATTTCCATCGACCAGGTTTTATACATCCCAACAAAAGCAACTTATTTCCCAGCTATTTTGATAGCAAAAAAAGCAGGAGAAAAACACTGCACTGACTTCTTCCTGCTCCGAAGGTCCTGTCCACGGAGAGGGTCGGGAACGGCACCGGCCGAAGGGTGAACTGTGGGTGCGGGTATCCGCAGGTCGGGGACGGCAGGATCCCGGGGTACTGGGCACTTTCTAGCGTTGGCACTGGAATGGCGCTGACCACGGCTAAAAGGCAAGAAGGAGAAGAACATTAAATGAGTGACTTTGGAAAAAAAAAAAAAAAATCCATTAAAAACCCAATTAAATATCCTTAGAAGGTTAGTAGGGAATGAGAAAAACTCGTGTTTAGATGTCTTAGGAAAACCTGCTGCCCTCAACCGCCGCTCTGGAGGAGTGTGGCCTCCTGCAACTCCTCTCATTAGGCCTCACAGCTTCACACTGATGTCCCCGATACCCCTGGATGCCCTCGACACCCTTGGATGTCCCCGATGGGCCAGGACACTCATTTTTACCCACCAGCTGGGCTTCAGGAACATCCAAGCCTGCCAGGACCAGAGGTGAGATGTGCCACCAAAAACCGGTAGCTAAGAGTTCGCAGTTGAGTTCCGGAGCTGAATTTGTAAAGCGCTTTGATTTGTTCAATGCTAAGCAGCAGATTTTTGGCTCGTTGGTGTGAAGGCCTGGCTCACCTGGCACCTTTCACAGCTTCCTTAGAAACAATGCTGTGAATTTGAAGACACTCATTAACAATTCCTTCCAGCTCCTCCCACATACATTACGGAGAGCGGCGAACTGGGCCTACTGCCCAAGGTCACCCAAGAAGCCAGGAAAGTGCTCGAGGAGGGTAGTTTGAAGCTTTAAAGCGAGACAACGCTGCCCTTCCAGAGGTCACTGAGGTGGGGAGGGAAGGAAAACTCACGGAGAAATACTAACTGGGGTGGTTTGAGCTTCAGAGTTGTCCGGGTTCTTCTCTTCGAAGAGAATTTCTACCGCTCAGCCGTTTCGCGTTGCCCGCGTACGGCAGTTTTATTGCCAATATTTATAACGTCGCTGCTCGGGTGAAAAATATCACTCTCTATTGAATCCTATTAAAGAACAACTTGTTTCTCCAAGTCCATTCCTTCATATTTTTTTTTTTTTCCGAGGCTGTAGATACCCAGCGCTTTCATCTTTAAAATAAGACGGGATTACTATTCATTGCGAGCGCTCGATTGTAGAGAAGCCGGCTGAAAAGCCAACCTCAAACATTCGCAATAAATCTTGGCAATTTCCAGCAGATATGACAACAAATCTGTCCTGCCAGAACCTGTCAGCGAGTGAATTTGCACTTCATATTGATAGACTAAGACACTGAACACAGAAATTTCCCGGCCAAATCGCCCAGGCTCCCTAAACACCGCTCTACGTTTAAAATGTACTGTATCTTAAAAAAAATAAAAATAAAAAAAAATAAAAAAGCAGCACCCAAGACCAGCTTAAAGAGATGACAAACCAGGACAGGTTGGATTGTATTCAAGCACCCCAGAGGCTGCCAAAGCGACGGAGTCGCCACGTTCGGAGTCCTCCGACAACAAAAAAAAGCAAATCACCCAGAATCGTCGTGATTTTTCTGCCATAAATAAAACAGGAAAACAACCTCCCCACAAAACCTCTCTCCCGAACCGATTTACTCCGGGAGCGTTTTATTTTCTTCTCCCACAAGTAAAATTCCAAACAGAAAATGGGGATTGCAGGTACGATACCTGAATGGGATATCCTGCAAAGACTTTTTTTTTTTTTTCCCCCCTATTATTTTTGCTCTGGAAATCCTTTTCTCCATAAAACAACCTCGGTATTTGGGAGCACTCCGTATTTCAGCAGCTTCAGAGCCATGGAAGATATTGCAGAGACCTTATCCATCTGCTTTATGCTCCGTCCACTTCAGGAAGCAAAGGCACGTTATGGAAAATATTTGTTCTCGAAGCCTGCAAATTATTGAGATGAGCACAAAAACTTCCAGCTTTGATATTTAACAACTGACAATGCACCTTTTTATTTTTTTTTTTTAACTTCAGAATGATGATGTTGCTGCTTCAATCGATTTCATCGCTCGCCGCTGACAATTTCTTTTCGTATCAGGCAGAGGGAGAGAAATTAATTAAAGCTGCTCATCTGACAAAGGCTCAATTTTATCTTCTGGGGAAAAAAAAAAAACCCAACTCCCAACATATTCAGCATTAACTCAGACTGCACAAAGAAGACTTTTATCAAGGCGGGTTTTATTAGCTGCAAACAATCCTAATGTGCTGCCCCTGTCGATTAGACCTGATACTGTTGAAAATATAAATATACTGAGAAGAGGACGCCCTTCCTCAAAATGCAGCATTTGACTGAAAAAAATCTAAATAAATAAACCCCAAAAAACCACCAACCCTAAATAAAAGAACCCAAATTAAAAAACCTAAATAAACCTCAATAAAAAACCCGAAATAAAAAAAAACTAACTATAAAATAATCTAAATAAAAGAACCTAAATAAAAGAACCTAAATAAAAAAAACCCAAACAAAATAACCTAAAACAAAAAAATCTAAATAAAAGAACCTAAATAAAAAAAACCCTAAATAAAAAAACCTAAATAAATCTAAATAAAAAAAACCCTAAATAAAAGAATCTAAATAAAAAAAAAACAAAATCAAAGAACCTAAATAAAGAAAAACCCAATGGGCTGTAGAACAACATTGACTTGACTTCTACTGAACGAACGTCGTTACCGACCCACAGGAATGACGATGGATTGGGTTCCGATTTTCCTTACGCCGCTCCCAAGTCCATCCAGATTCTTGGCCTGCTGTCCTCCTTCAAACCAGGCCAAGCTGGGAGGAATCCCAGTGAAAAAAAGGGGTAAATTCCTCCATTTTGTGGTTACAAGATCGGAATATTTCTCAGGACATGGCCACGTGCTGTAGGAGCTTTCTCCACCTCAACCCGGAGGTCTTTCTCCACCTCAACCCAGAGCTCTTTCTCCACCTCAACCCAGAGGTCTTTCTCCACCTCAACCCAGAGCTCTTTCTCCACCTCAACCCAGAGCTCTTTCTTCACCTCAACCCAGAGCTCTTTCTCCACCTCAACCCAGAGCTCTTTCTCCACCTCAACCCAGAGCTCTTTCTCCACCTCAACCCAGAGCTCTTTCTCCGCCTCAACCCAAAGGTCTTTCTTCCAGATCATAAAGAGGGTGGAGGCTGAAAGGTGGTGCTAAGTTCAGGCCAAGGTGGGAAGAACTGGATTCCGCTCGTCTCGCTGGGCACCTGTGGTTCATCTTCATAAGGCTGCGGTTGGGCAGCATGTCCTGAACCACACCCATCATGAACACCAATTAGGGGACCCAAGAGTAGCTCCTACCAAATAAGGTACTGAATAAATCCATAGTAGGTTATTCCTTCTCCTCTCCTTCACTCAGTTCCTTCTGTTTATTTATTTTCGTGTATCATTTGCGATCTGCCTGACCCCAAACCTACAAAATAGGCCCTGATCTTTAATCATCAGAACCAGAAATTTTTGTGGTGAAATGGATTTTTCTCACTTCTGCTCATTTTTCTTAACTCAGGTACCAACTCCTACAGATTTTCGATCGGATCGATTTTGTGAGATCGGGAGAACTTCCAGCTAAAAGCCGAGAGCTACCAAGAGACCGATCCCAGACCCAAAGCCTCATTCTCCAAAATCTGATCAGGGCCAAACCCTGCGGACTCTCACTCAACCCTTTCCTTCCCTCAGATGTGAAACAAGGTCTCTTCAGACATTTCTGTAAGTTCTGCAGGATGGGAGAAGCCACCTAAAGCTCTCCAGCCGCGGCTGCCTTGAAAAAGGATCGCGTCACGCACGAATTCTTTTCAACGACAAACATTCTGCGCTCACGAAAATGGAACACCTGTGAAAAAGGTCTTTTTCTCCTCAGCTTTCCAAGAGAGCTGCTCCATATTATAAAAACACACAGAAGAAAACAGAGCTGAATATGCAGTAAAGTCCAGCTAATTTTCGGTATAGAATTGGTCTGATTGGAAGAGACCTTGAAGCATGGAGGCCGAGCGTTGTCCCCATCCCTGCCAGGGCACCACCGACCCCTGTCCCTCAGCACCACAGCTCCACGCCTTGGAAACCCCTCCAGGGATCAGGAGGACTCCCTGAACAGCCTGGGACAGCCCTTCACAACCCTTCCCAGGAAGACATTTCTCCTCAGCTCCAACCTCAGCCTCCCCTGGGGCAACTTGAGGCCGCTTCCTCTTGTCCTATCACAACATCACGATTTCTATCTCTAAAGCTCAGGCAGCTTGAATTCTTATCTCTGTTTTTAAAGTTTTATAGTAAGGAACCAGAGGGATTTATCCATCGCCACCCACCCGGTAAAAATAGAAACAATGACTCTTTAGGCTTAGCCCGGCCTGACTCGAGCAGAAATAGACTTCCCGATTTTTTTACCATCAGTTTTATCCACTGATGCGTGGCGAAGCCTTGGCAAGCTTCCAGACCTTTTATTTCTTTTCTTTTTTTTTTTTTTTTTTTTAGACCAAGAAAACATTGCTAAGGCTATTTAACCTCCTGCATCGTATCTGAAAGACCGTACGAGATCTCCAGCCGGGCTGAGCACGGCTCGGCAGGGTGCAGGATGGGACCACCAGGGGGAAAAAAAAACTCTTAGTACTCACGAGGGTTGTTCGGTTGGGAATCCATGGGGATCATCAGCTTGGCACGGGTGGCTCGGCGGGCGGCAAGCGACCGCTCCAAAGTGGACATGCTGCTTCCGACGTCTTCCGCCTCGGGAGCTAGTGGAAGACAACACGACGGGTCAGTGGAGAACGCCGCAAATGAATGTTTCTCTTTGCCTTCTAGCTAGCAGAAAAATTAATATTTTATTTTATTTTTTTTTAGAATACAGTTATTTTAACTCATCATTAAATACCAGCACCTGCAAAGAGCTGCACAGACTATTTTGGCTGCCTTCTCGGGAAGAAAATTATTGTTTGCGTTCTTCTGTAGGAGATTTCAGACATCGTTGTCCTTTGTTTCTGAAATTATCTTGAAAACCTCACTCGGTATCATAAAAACACGACAATTTTCTTGTAACTTGCCCGCTACAAACTTATTTTCAAAACCATCAAGACCAGAAAAAGGCTGTGTAAATGCAGGGACCTACAAAACCTCACGGCCTCAGAACTACAGCTGAAGGATGGAAACGACCTCTCTAGGGAGATGTCTCAAAGTCCTACGTCCTGATTCTCCAGACGACAGACCCAGTAACTCCCGGTGGCTCTTCCACCTTCTGCATCTTGGGTTTTTTGGTTTTTTTTTCCTACGCTGAGTTAAAGATGTGCCTGGATCTTCCCCTTGGTTGCTCCTGGATCACGAGTGGAACATCTAGATCTGCGAGCTCAGAAACACTCTCTTACGTCCAATCCACTGCAAAAATGTCCCAGCAGCTTTAACAAATTGGAAAAAAAAAAAAGAAAGAAAACAAAGATTTCCATAAAAAGAGTATTTTCTTCCCCCAGATCACTCAGGACTGACAAGCCAAGTCTTTTATCAACGGCCGTTCAAAGACCTAATAGCTGGTGGAAAGGCAGGGACACTATATATATAATAATATCCTGAACTGGGTGTTACAGACCTGGAAGAAAAATCAAGGGAATTTATTTATGGGTCGAGGTGTTTACGTCTCAAATACCCAGAACTCGGCCTTTGCCATTGACTCGCTCAGAGGCTGCGACGACTTCCTACCACGCGCTCGATCGCAAGCCTTCTGCAATCGATGGAGCTCCCGCATTGATCTTCCCGGGCTCCTCCTCGTCGACCAGAGCTGCTTAGGAAAAGGGAATTTTCTGGGGATGCTTCCCCAATATCCAACAGAACGAGGACCTCTGCGTTAAAAATCGTCACAGTTATCTTCGAAATAGGAAACTAGAGGCCCAAAACCCGACGTCAGGGAAAAAAAAAAAAAAAAAGATATCCATTTAGAAATTTGAAAGCTCTTCCTTTTTACATCTTCTTTCCTGGCAAGAACAGAAGCTGCAAAAAACAGGGATAAAACCAGCAGAGACATCTAAAAAAGTCCCCTTCCTTATTTCCACTGATACTCTGGAATCATTTCCCTCCGTCAACCACAAGCAACGCGCTCCTGATGAACCCAAGACAAACGCGTTTACGTTTCCAACTTTCTCACCCCCCCGCCCTTCTCCGCAGGCGCCCAAGACTCTCCGTCCTTATAGGGGGAAAAATAGCGTCAGCTGAAGCAAAACCTGTGAAAGTCTTAGGTCATGGAGTAGGTCTCCACATCCCCCCCATTTTCCTCTCTGGTTTTCTTCGCAGGGTACGCAAATTTAACAACATTTGACTTCCAGTTGAATTCTTGCACTTCAAAAATTAGAACGGTGTAAAAATCAAACCGGACGGGATTTGGTTTAAAACCACTGCAAAATCCACAGAATCTCAGACTGGTTTGGGTGGGAAGGGACCTTTCAAGGTCATCCGGTCCAAGCCCCCTGCAGGGAGCAGGGACATCTGCAACTAGAGCAGGTTGCTCAGTCTTGGCCAACCACCTAGGAAGAGCTCTCCCAGCATCCATAGCAGAGCTGCCAGTTCTTCCGGTCTCCTCCTGGATCTTGCCAGGTTTCACCCTCAGTTAGAGACTCCACGTGTTGGGCTAAGGTCACTGATCATCAACGTCAAATTAACGGCAAGAAAATTTCTACGCTGGTGACTGTGAAAGAAAACACTGGAGTACGTGGAACGGACTTGGACTCGATGACCTTCAAAGGTCTCTTCCAATCCAAAGCATTTGAGTATTCCAGGATTCTAATTCCCTCAAATCTACAAGTGAAACCCAACCAAGTTCTGCCTCTCCCGCCCCCAGGAGCCCCTCACCAGGCTGTGGGGTGCTCTTGTTGCCCAGTTGTGTTTCCGACTGGCTGTGGCTGACGGGGGTGATGTCCTGGCAGCTCTGCATCGGCGAGTCCCTGCCGGCGGGGTCCGAGCCCGTCGGCTTCTCGATGTTCTTCATTTCCATCTCCTCGTGGTGTATCCACAGATCTGGGGGTCTCAGGTCCTTCTGGCTGCCTTTCCTTTTACCAGCGCTGTGAGTGGCACGTTTCCTGCAGCAAAGAAAGATCAAAACTGTCACCTAAGAACTTTTTGTCCCCTTCAAAAGACCGAAAGAGTGATGTCTCCTCATGGGTGTCTTCCTAAGAAATCCCTCTGGTCATGCCCTTCGAAGGACACCAGTTATCTCAATATGGTCCTAGGCTTCCTGAAGTTTGCAGGCCCAGGATGGGCCCAGGGCTCGGTAAGTTGGGTCATTTTTTTTGCACTGGTTGATGCAGAACTTGGGGACAACCCTTCTTCCTGGAAGAGAAGGAAAGCGGTCAGGTTGATGTCAGGAAGAACATCACTTTTTGGGTGCCTGCGTCTAAAACCAGCGACCGAAAGCTGTTGAGCCCGTTTCTGCCGAGCGAGGCGCATCTCACGCTTCCCAGCACCGCGTGCAGATTTACGTCGCATTTAAATCTACACTAAACTGGCGTTTTTGTGACAGAACCCCCCAGAAATCCAGAGCAGCATCTCTCAGACCCTCCTTTCGCGATGCACAGGGATTACAACATGTGCTGGTGTCAGGGGGTCACCTTCTACAGGGAGCAAGAGGGGCTGGTCCTGCTCTGCTCCTCTTGGACTTCCCCCTTTCCTCGCCTCCGCAGGGTATTTATATCAAAATGTGCCTGGTTTTCTCTTCGAAAGAAACGATCTAATTCACAGCTGTAGAGAAAGGCTTCACAGAAATCTACCCATTTAAAGAACTCTGAAAAAACTCAATTTTCTGGTTTATTGTTAGGGGTTTACGCTCAATAACCCACAAGTATTTTCACCTCTGTTGTTTTTTTTTTTTATCCCTT
The DNA here is from genome assembly GCA_013396935.1 of Baryphthengus martii. Lineage (NCBI taxonomy): Eukaryota > Metazoa > Chordata > Aves > Coraciiformes > Momotidae > Baryphthengus > Baryphthengus martii. Next base: position 30,497 of record VWZK01012354.1, read on the forward strand.
TCTCAATCTTCTAGCACTTTGTGAAAGGAAAGATGGGGACGGACTTTTGTGATGGGACAAGAGGGGATGGGTTGAAACTAAAAGAGGGAGATTTAGACTGGAGAGAAGGGAGGAATTGTTGCTGCTGAGGGTGGTGAGACCCTGGAAGAGGTTGCCCCGAGAAGTGGTCGCTGCCCCATCCCTGGCCCCATTCCAGGGGAGGTTGGATGGGGCTCTGAGCAACCTGCTCTAGTTGCAGATGTCCCTGCTCCCTGCAGGGGGGTTGGACTTAGATGACCTTGCAAGGGCCCTTCCAATCAAACCAGTTGATGATTCTACATACAAAACCTGCATGGAAATATTCTCAAATTAATCTGCACTTTTAGGAAACAACAACAACAAAAAGACAATCTTGATTTCCAAGGGTACTGGAGAAGGCGGCACAGGGGTTATTTTACCCTCCAGGAAAACCTTGAGGAACTGAAAAACTTTAAGAACCTCCAGTTTTTGAATCCTATTTGGGTTCTTGGCTCAGTTTTCTCAGCCTGGTCTCGAGAGCAAGTGCCGCTTGTTCCAGCTGCGCGCACGACCAAGCATTTTGCTTTCAAAAGAAGGAACGAACACACCCTATAATTTCAAATGTCACCGAGGGCCCAGCCCCGTCTCATCCCCAGAAGCCGAGGGCAACGACGTTTTCCTTCAGCAGAAACATCCCAGTCCTCAAACCACCCCCCTTAAAAGCAGAAAGGGCTTTAGGTTGACACCTCAAAAAGCTCTTTGAGGGTCAAAAGATTCATTTGAAGATTTAAGTCGGTGGCGGAGGCGAGGCCGGGATCGTTCAGAGTTTTTTTGTTTAGAGAGCAGAAGAAATAAGAGTGTTGGCTTCTGGTCGTAATTACTTCCCGTGTTTTAGTCTGTTACTTGATAAATTGCCAAACCAAAATCATTTTAACTGGTAATGTTTCAAAGACTTGGAATAAAGGATGTGGAATAAAGACAGTTCCTTCACACCAGCCCCTCGTACCAGCCTAATTAACACCTACGAGAATAATCCGGAGCTATTTCATTCAAATCCAGCTGAAATTAAAAAGCAAAGTTGCTCTGTCTGTCTCATTCCAATAAAAAAAACAAAACCCATAATTTTCTAAACAAGGAATTACTTTCTTCTCTTTGGGACAGAGCGGCTTGCCACTTCCAGCGGAAAAGAATTCCCTTCTCCGGGCTTGAGCGAGGCAAGAAGATCGCGGTGGGCTTCAAACGCAGTTCAGACGTACCCGTTTTCAAACTGGAGCAGGGACTGGGAAAGACAAAGGAGTTTGGGAGGGAAAAATCGCTCTCCGAGGGCGGCGTTTCTGTCGCTGTTCAATCATTTGCCAGGGCGAAACGCGTCCAGCTTGCGCGCCAGGATATTTTCGTTTTTCCTAAGGATGGATATAAACCCCAACTTCAGCTCTGCCCGTAAAAATATATATATTATGGCCACGCAATTTGGAGTAACGAGAGCAGAACTTCAGCTCTGCTTTCAAAAGAAAGAAGCTCTCTGGAGAGGAAACACTTTCCCATTGTCTGTTTTTACAGTTTGCAGCGACTCCGGCCGTCACACAACACTCGCCGACAACATACGCTTGTGCCACAGGATAATTTCTCCCCTACTCCTGAGTGAGATTTCTCTTTGCTGCCTTCATTTTCAAATTACATTCCCCCAGAGAAAACACTTCAAAGTTCTAACAACTCGGTCGAGTGTGTTGTTTTAACCAACAATTCGAGACGGTTCTGTCTGAAGAGCTCGGAAAGTCAACGGCTCTCGTGGGCAAAACAAGTTTTCGCTTGGAAAAAAAAAACAACAAACCACACGGTAACCATCCGGACCTGGTCTGATTGGATATTTTTCCCCTGGAGCAAGGACATTTTGGGAGGCAGGATGCAGAAACAAAGGTCCTTCGAGGTATAACCCCCACCTCCAGCCGAGCCCTCTCCAGTGGTGTTTGCAAAATACTTTGGAGACGCTCAACAATAATTGTTACTTCATTTTAATCAACCTTCTGATGCATGAAAAATATTTTCTATTTTCTGCTCTTTACTCTTAACCTGGTAAAAAAGTGTCCACTTTGCCTTCTGGGCTGTATTAAAAGAAATGTAACCGGTATCAAGAGCATCTCATGATGCAATTCTGGCGAGGGGACGAATCCCAATTACGGCAGGAGTTGGGATGTTCCCTTTATGCACAACCGGGTAAATTATCGCACCGGAATCTTTCCTCACCTTTTTTTCTCCTTCTGTTTTTTAATGGTGTCCAAGTGTCACAGGGTTTGTAGAGCTGAGATTTCATTCTCTTGGTGGCAGAGGCAGAAAATACCTCCAAAGCCACCCAGGTCAGCACCAGCTTATTCTCTCCAATATGTTTTATTGTGCTTTGCTCAGCCAAGTTTTAATTAACTCAAGAAATATGACTTTCCTCTCCTGGAAGGAGATTATTCCATCACCTGCAGGGTTTTGTTCTGGGGAAGGACACACGCTCTACCCAACAAGACTTTGCTTATTTTTTTACTGCCCTATTTTTTTACTGCCCTATTTTTTTACTGCCCTATTTTTTTCCCCACACAGAAATGGTTCGTTCGGGGCAAGCTGGGTGAGATTCATCTCCCTGGTAATTTAGAAGTCAAACAGCAAATCCAACTCCACCAGCTTTCTATTTCAAAACCGATGGACAAGCAACAAGCATCTTGAGATGGCAAGTCTTCTAGATATGATGAACGATTCTTCCAACGCTCCTGTTCCTCCCCAGGGGCTACAGAGGAGGCCAAGGTTGATCAACTCAAATTTGGCTATTTAAGTTTTAAGACACCTTTCCTCTTGTCCTTTTCCTAGGGTCTTGTCATATCCTAAAATGTTTTGGGTGGGAAAGGACCTTGCAAGTCCTAGTCCCTGGAGGGAGCAGGGACATCTGCAACTAGAGCAGGTTGCTCAGAGCCCCATCCAACCTCCCCTGGGATGGTTCCAGGGATGGGGCAGCCACCACCTCTCGGGAAAACCTCTTCCAGGGTCTCACCACCCTCAGCAGCAACAATTTCTTCCTTCTCTCCAGTCTAAATCTCCCTCTTTTAGTTTCAAACCATCCCAACAGTCCTGTCCCAACAGGTTCTGCCCCTCCTTCCGTTCTATTCAAGTCTTGGTGAATCATCTGGAGGAGCTGGTTGATTTTTTTTTTCCTGGAAGACTTTTGGAGACAGACTGTCTGGGGAGGACAACGTCCTCTCAGAGGTTACCAAGCAAGCAGGGTCATCTGCCTTTCTCAGCTCGGCAGGTGCGGGGCTGAAGAGTCAGAAAATCTGACGGCATCGCCAGGCACAGAGAAACAGCCTTTTTTTTTTTTTTTTTCCTCCTTTAAATCAATGGAATTGATTCTTCCCTGTGTCTGAATTATACTTGGCAATATAAACACCGGAGAGCTGTGCACAGCAGACTTATTTTTCAAGGCTGGCCATGTCAGGGGTACTTATTCTCCATGGTTTACTCCGCAGCAAGGAGGATGGGATATTCTCCACTTAAAAGCAACGAGGGACACCTCCAAAAACAAACAAAAAAAGGAGCTCCAACACGCAGTTCAGTCCCAGATCCCACATCACCCCCGTAAAGTTGTTATTCCCGTATCTATTTTGAAGCTGAGCATCGCTGCTTTTTCCTTCCATCCTGTGATTTTATAGACTCGTAGAACTGTTTCGGTTGGAAGAGCCCTTTCAGATCATCGAGTCCAACCACTAACCCAACCCTGCCGGGGCACCACTGACCCCTGTCCCTCAGCACCACAGCTCCACGCCTTGGAAACCCCTCCAGGGATCGGGGGACTCCAGCCCTACCCTGGGCAGCCTGGGACAGCCCTTCACAACGCTGGAAAGGAATAAATTGTTCCTCAGCTCCAACCTCAACCTCCCCTGAGGCAACCTGAGGCCAGTTCCTCTTGTTCTGGTGCTTGTTCCTTGAGAGCAAAGCCTGAACCGCCCTGGCTCCAACCTCCTGAATGTCAGGGAGTTGTGGAGAGCCAGAAGGTCTCCCCTGAGCCTTCTTTGCTCCAGGCTGCACAAGCCCAGCTCCCTCAGCCGCTCCTCCCCACACTCCTGCTCCACACTCTCCCCCAGCTCCGTCGCCCTTCTCCGGCCATGCTCCAGCTCTTCCAGCTCCTTCTAGGAGTGAGAGGCCGAAAGAATCACCAAATGGTTTGGGTGGGAAGAGACCTTGCAAGGCCATCTGGTGCAACCCCCCTGCAGGGACATCTGCAACTCGAGCAGGTTGCTCCAAGCCCCAGCCAACCTGCCCTGGGATGGGGCCAGGGATGGGGCAGCCACCACCTCCCTGGGCACTGAGAATTTAGATTTGAGAACGTACTTCCTCTGCTGCGCCGAGGAGCGCCGGGTGCAGATGACGGCCACCGCCACCACCACCACCACGGTGATGACGCCGACGGTGACGACGATGATGACGAGGAGGTTGCTGTTCTTCTGGGGCGTGACGCTGCCGTGGGGAGGGTGCATCTGCCCGATGGGAGGTTCTGAAAGCAGAGAGACAAGGCGGGGGAAGGGGGTTAATACCATGATTTGCTCCCCTCTTTAGGAGCCGCACGCAAAAGGAAGCCCGTCAGGTGGCCTGAATTCCTCCGGAAAAGCAGATGGAAGGTGCAGAAGGGTGCCATCGAGAGCTGCAATTGATGTCCCGCCGCATCTCAGCGGGCTAAGAAACAGCAGGATCTTTAAGCAGCTAACGACTCTGCGTTTGCTGGGTGTTAATCACCCGACGTCGGGAGTCGATAACTCTCAGCTCCTTTTTGCCATTATCAGCTGAAAATGGAAATAGAGGGACTATGGATTTTTTTTTCTTTATGGCCTGTGCGGTTTTTCTCGGTATTTACCGCTCAGCTTGGGCCAAAAAAAACCCCTCAATATTCGGTGCCACGGGCTGCAAAGGGGCACAGCCAAGAATTCTCCAGTAAAGGAACTCGAGAGTTTTCAGATGGCGTCACCCCAACCACCTCCCACCTCTAAACGAAACGATATTTGTCTGGGAAGGCCTTTTGTCTTTCCTACAAGGGAATGGGAAAGGGAAGAAGGGCCAATCTTTCCAAATAACGCGCGAGATCGAATTGAATTGCAATATTCTGCCTTGATTTTCTGACCTTAGACTCTTTCTCGATTTTCAGTACTTTCCATGACTCTTTCAAACAGGCTGTTCAAAGAATTTGCCTTTTCCTCGTGGCTTTTCTCAGGCAAGCCAGGAAGGCAGCTGCCAGCACCATCCTTTCCGCATTGGAATGGTCTAGTAGGGACATCCCAAAGATTTTAGGGACTGGTTTCTTTTTTTTCCAGGCTGAGGAAAAGGCATCGGAGGAATAGACCACATAAAATACAGCGATTTACAAGAAAAAACCCCGCATTTTCTTTCTCTCCTACCCTTTATCCCAGGCCTTGGAAGCTCTTTTAACTTCTCAAAAGTCTACTTTTTTTTTTTTTTTCAGATTTATGATGAGCTACCGCGAAGAGCAACAGAAAAAGCCCAAACCAGCGGCGCGCCAAAAAACCTCGCGACGTTTTGCGTTCCCTCCTCGTCCCGGCAGAGGGAAACAATCAGCGCCGAGTCCATCGGCTCTGGCACCTCCTAATTATTTCGGGCTCTCAAACCCCACTCGCTACCGTGTTCGAGGGAAACCTCGTCCGTTGTCTCAGCCAGCAGCGTGAGACGACGACGCTTCGTTAGGCGACGGAGACGGGGTGGGGAATACGAAGTTGGCCGGCGTGTAGCTACGCCCCAGTTGAGGTTCTGTTAATTTTGGTGAAGCCGTGGGCTTCCCCCTCATTTCGTCCTCTTTTAGGGCAGGATTAATTAATTTAAAAGGGTTGCTTTCTGCAGAAAGCTTTTGTTGAAAGAGAAGAATGTAAAAATGCATTTTTATGCTCATTTTTACCCTGATTTTTACGTTACTTCCAGGGAGGCCTTATCCCCGGAAGTGTTTAAGGCCAAGCTGGATCGGGCTTTGAGCAACCCGGTCTAGCGAGACGTGTCCTTCCCCGTGGCAGGGGCGTTGGAACGGGATGATCTTGAAGGTCCCTTCTAATTCAAGCCATTCTAGGATCCAAAGATTTTACAAATCTCGTTAAGCGGTTATTTTTTTCAGAGGTAATCCCATGGCCTGAGGGAAATCCAAGGCATCTCCTGCGGTGGGATGATGCTACTTGGTGACGTATTTTTGAGACTATGGGGATCTGACGGGTAGTTTGGCTTTAAAAAAGCCAAAACAAATTACAGAATCGTAGAATCCTAGACGGGTTTGGGTTGGAAGGGACCTTTCAAGGTCACCTAGTCCAACCTCACTGCAGTGAGCAGGAACATCTGCCATCAGAGGTGTCCTGACCCCGCTTTTGGGCAGTATTTTACACGATGGATGAGATTTTCAACAGCCAAGAGAACTCTTCCCTACACAACAACGAGCGTACAACCCGTGGGCACGTTAAGCGGCCTCCAAGCCTTAAGAGGGAGGAATGAGAGAGCAACAGAGAGAAGGAAAGGAGGAAATTCTCACCAAAACTGCACTTCTTCACGAAGAATGGTTGGATAGAGCCTGTACTTACCGTTCAGACTGCTCCTGTCAATCAGGTTGGTGTCCACCGGCCAGTAGGAGCCATCCCCGTGACGACCTGTGGGCAGAAAAAATGCATCAGACCCAGATGAACCAGCAAAGTCAAGTTTGCCGCTTGAGGCAGCGCCCGGCTGGCAAATTTTAACTCTTAAAAAGAGCGGGAAAAGCCATCCCATATAAGCTGGGGAAATTCTGCCACCAAAGTAGGCTTCGGAAAGCCAGCTGAGCATCAGCCCTTCGAGCGGTTCGCCTTGTTCCGTTGGGTTTTTCCCTCCCCTCTTCCAGATGTGCTTGTTAAGAGTGACAAACGACGGTGTGACGGCAGCGGCCGGCCGCGCCCCCTCAACGGGCGACGGGAATAACTCGGCCAGTTGCTTTTCCCGGAGAAAATCATGGGCATGTTCTCCACCTGCCAGTTGCTTTCCATCGGTGTTAAACAAGCCTGCTTGATTTTTTTTGTCCCCCCTGCTTGTGGAAGTGCAGCTCCACCACTGCTCGGTTTTTACACAGAGACTCTTTTCTAAACCTGACATCAATCAAAAAATAAAAAAGGAAAGGAAAAAAAAAAAGAAGAGATTTGATGGTTATTCCAAAAATGTTTTGGGCTGTTAAGGTCATTTCTGGACTTCAAATTAGTAAAGTAAAATTTGAGGTGTTCATCTTTTCCTCTGCTTTATTTTCTCCTGTTTATCAGCTTTGATGGGACCTCCACGCTTCTGCCAAGAGCAGCATTTCTGCTTCCTCCTATCCCACAGGAGGACGCTCACAAAGTCCTACCAAGCTCCTCTTTGACTCCACCACTATGAGACTGAGCAAAGGCCACGGCAGAAGCGTTCTGAGGTAAAAGCCACTCTTCTGGTTGGGTTGGTGAAGGGATGATGGAAAAATTCATCAAATCACCAGGGTTGGAAGGGACCTTGAAGATCACTGAGTTCCACCCCCCCCTGCCACGGGCAGGGACACCTCCCACTAGAGCAGGTTGCCCAGAGCCCCATCCAACCTGGCCTTCAGAAACTTCCAGGGATGGGGCTTCCACCACCTCTCTGGGCAACCTGTGCCAGGGTCTCACCAGGGATTATCGCAAGTAACTTCTACATCAACCAACCACCGTCCACATCAGATGTCTTGGCCGATGAGCAAAAAAAATAAAACAAACCAGCCCCAATGTCCTCCCTTTCCTGCAGTTGTTTGTTGCTGCCGTGCGCCGTTAAACAACCGCCGCGGCCCTCGTATTTCCACGGCTTCTGAAAAAAATGAATGTGCATAACTTTGGCTCCCAATTTGGAAAGTCTCTTGCGATGAATAGCCCTAAATAAACGGCAGATGATTATCATCAGAAGAGACTTCAGCGTAATCATCTTCTCAATCAGCCTAATTGCACAGCTACAACAACTGGAGCCCAGGCAAGCCAGGCTGCCGAACGTTTGCGCCGGAAAACCAGACAAAATAAAGAGAGAGATGTCAGGTAGGCAGGAATTCTCCGCGCCAAGATGACACTTTCGAGCAACCTCATTCACACTGCGGGCGTGTGAAATTTGTTGTGACCTCGGGGTTATATTGTGCTTAGGAAACCGGGTCTCTCCATCGGAGGTGGTTAAAAATGACTATTTTTTTTTGTTTTGTTTTGTTTAGCCCACATGGAAACATCTTAGTAGGAGGTTAACTCATCAGAAAATGTACTTGGGAGTATCAGAGACTTAAAAAATCTCCCCCCTGCNGACTGAGCAAAGGCCACGGCAGAAGCGTTCTGAGGTAAAAGCCACTCTTCTGGTTGGGTTGGTGAAGGGATGATGGAAAAATTCATCAAATCACCAGGGTTGGAAGGGACCTTGAAGATCACTGAGTTCCAACCCCCCCTGCCACGGGCAGGGACACCTCCCACTAGAGCAGGTTGCCCAGAGCCCCATCCAACCTGGCCTTCAGAAACTTCCAGGGATGGGGCTTCCACCACCTCTCTGGGCAACCTGTGCCAGGGTCTCACCAGGGATTATCGCAAGTAACTTCTACATCAACCAACCACCGTCCACATCAGATGTCTTGGCCGATGAGCAAAAAAAATAAAACAAACCAGCCCCAATGTCCTCCCTTTCCTGCAGTTGTTTGTTGCTGCCGTGCGCCGTTAAACAACCGCCGCGGCCCTCGTATTTCCACGGCTTCTGAAAAAAATGAATGTGCATAACTTTGGCTCCCAATTTGGAAAGTCTCTTGCGATGAATAGCCCTAAATAAACGGCAGATGATTATCATCAGAAGAGACTTCAGCGTAATCATCTTCTCAATCAGCCTAATTGCACAGCTACAACAACTGGAGCCCAGGCAAGCCAGGCTGCCGAACGTTTGCGCCGGAAAACCAGACAAAATAAAGAGAGAGATGTCAGGTAGGCAGGAATTCTCCGCGCCAAGATGACACTTTCGAGCAACCTCATTCACACTGCGGGCGTGTGAAATTTGTTGTGACCCCGGGGTTATATTGTGCTTAGGAAACCGGGTCTCTCCATCGGAGGTGGTTAAAAATGACTATTTTTTTTTGTTTTGTTTTGTTTAGCCCACATGGAAACATCTTAGTAGGAGGTTAACTCGTCAGAAAATGTACTTGGGAGTATCAGAGACTTAAAAAATCTCCCCCCTGCAAGCCCAACTCTGAAGCTTAATATTTTTAAATTAACCTAAAAGCGCTTTTCAAGACATTATACACAACATTTTCATCCTAGAAGTATTTGCATAGAGCTGCCCACTTCACTTCTGGCCCTAATACGGTGACCAGCACCTGGAGACGCTTCTTATTTGGGATGGTTGCAACACGGAGGCAGCTGGGCAGCAACCGGGGAGAAGTTCAAGCTACGTCGTCCATCTCAGGAGGGTTCTTGGGCTAGAAATGTTGCTGAAATGCTTCATGTTTTAAAACCAGCCCAAGGCAGCAGAGTCTTCCAGTTTTCCTCGCTGAGGGTAACGCTTTCAGAAGGTCCAAACTTCTCACGAGAAGCTATTTCACTGCTAAGAGATGCAAATAACTCTTCAGAAAGTGTTCCAACGCCACCGTTGGGATGGTTGAGACGGAATTTGTGGTGATTCAGCTCCGTTCTGCTATTAAGACACACAAATATTACCCAAGAATCCCTTCTTTGATCACTGAGAAGAGAAGGAAACCTCACAACCATGACTGAACCTCCTTATCCCGGATGGGAAAAGGCGCTTTTAGAAGCTGCCCACCTCATCGCTGAGGTTCTGCGCCCATCAGCGTTTAAACACGAGGACTTTGGGGCTCCTTCCCATCTCCAGGGCAGAAATGCAAGATGGGGTGAAGAGGCACCACATCACCTGTGGAATTTTTAGCCCTTCAAGCTCACCCAGAGGTTGTCCCAAATGTTGCCTCGGCGTAGCAAGAAACTCAACCAACGTGCAGGAATAACCCTTCTTAAAATTTCAAGCGTGCCTTCTGAGATGCTTTCTGGTTTTGGGACCTTAAGAAAGAGTTCCTACCCTTGCTTGGTAAACAGAGCCAGATGACAGAGTTTCAAAGGCTTTTTTTTTTCCCCAAAAAAAGGGGTTATTTGAATAAACGGGATATTTCTTTCTTTCCTCTAGCATTACAGACCACTGCATTCCTTCTTTAGGAAGCAGCTCTTGGAAAAAGATCTCAACTGCTCGTCCTTTCACTGCTGCGAGGCTCAGAGTTCGCTAAACAGCTTCAGAATCGAAAGCCTGGAGCCATCAAAAGCTATAACAGAAAAAAAAAAAGGACAAATTTAATGCTTTCTGAAGTACGTGCTATGAGATGATGTGCCTGCTCTGGGGCTGACGGCGGGCCGCAGATCCACCAGCGGCTGTTTTCAAGCAGGAAGACGCAGAAAAAAGGAGCACGGGAAGGTTTCAAAAGGGGAAATAATCCACCGTGGCAAAGGCTGAACTGCAGAAAGCCCAATTCCAGGCCTGACTGGACCGATTTTCACATATTCCGAGAGCTGAACGAAACGGTGCTCTCTTCGCTCAGGAGATGCAGAGCACTGAGGGATAAAACAGCAGGTCAAGGACCCGGCGGTCATCCTCCGTCCAGGAGAAGCAAAGCCCTCTGGCATCGCTCAGAAACCCTTCCACGTGCCCCCGGACTGGATGCAAACCAGTGTAGATCGCTGCTTCTGGCAGGAGCTGGAAACAAAAGCTGTGGGTGTCTTGGGGAAGATCTTCTCCATAGGCTTTTTGTTGTCCTTGGTATGGTCACTGGCCCTGCTTCAAGCACGGGAAGAGGAGACCTCCCACCAGCCTCACCATGCACTTCTAAATATCCAGTGGATGGTTTAAAGAGAGTAATGTCTTTTATATATATATACACATAAAAAAATCATGCCTGTATTCCATATGTTACAGTTCTCCACAGGATAGACAAATTTACCGGGTTATATGGCCCATTTGACGGGACGCCTGCTTTCAGAAAACAACGGCACAATCAAAACGTGTCGAAATTTCCTAAGATAAGGAGAAACAGTCGCTCAGAATTGCGTACGGCTCCTTTCAGCACAATTTACAGGGGATGGTATAAACCACTTGTAGTCCAAAAGCAGAAATGGGCTTTTTTTTTTTTCTTCCCTCCGCTCTTGCAGAGATCTAATTTTGATGACAAGACAAAACTGTTGACAAGTCCTCTGTTGACAAAACCCAGACTACAAAGAATTTAACGTTGTTTTACCAACTGGATATACTGGGGCAAGATAAACCACAATGAATTCACCTCTTCCCTACCCTGTTTACCTCCAGATAATTCAGATGAAAAATCGTAAATAAAGAGTTTTTGAAGGCTCCGGGAAGCCTCTCCAACAGCTCATCTGAAAGCAGCTGGCCCTGTCCCACATCCGTAAAGTCGGTGACAAAAATTCTCCCGGGAGCATCCAAAGCCGTAATTTTATTCTTCCTTAATTTACATTCCCATTTTTACTACCTTCGCATATGCCCTGCTCTACCACTCGCATACGTGCAAAATAAAAATCTGGGAAGAAGCTGACGCATTTATGGGCTTGGCAACCACTTCAGCTTTAAGGGCTCTCTTGGGAAACGCGTGATTTGATTCTCTCCGTGTCGACGCTCCTCTTCATGCCTTTCAGGTAACGGAGTTGGCACCCTGGGAGCGTTATTTGCTTTTCATCAACGAGATTTCGCGTTCTCTGTCAAGACAGTTTCAGATCAAAGCTTCCGCGGGGACGAGAGGGGCTCAACTCTGTCCGTCGCCCGTCGATGAAGAAAGGGAGGTGAGGTATCTCCTGCCTCTTTTCTCTTGTCGGTGGTTGGTCTCCGCTCTCCCAGGACGTTGCAGCAACAGGGAACACGTTTCCCCCGACTGAGAAACCTCTGAAGTTCTCTCCTCTCCTCCCTCTCTCCTTAGGATGGCAAAAGTTGTACCATCCCTTCTAGTAGACCCCATATTTGAGATCTTCAAAGCTCCATCTCCTCTCCTCAAGCCCCGAAACCTCGGTGTCTCTGCTCAACCCCCCTCGCACATCCCACACCCTCCGACAGCTCTTGACTCTCACCGAAGTTAATTTTGCTTCCCGCATTCGGGAACCACAAGCCGACATTAGAGTCGGATGACCTACCAGAGTTAATTCGTGTCACTCAATAAGAATTGCATTTGTGGCAGTCGTGGTCCCTCAGGGCCTTGTCCAAAGCCGAGTAATTTAAAAGGCTCCCGCTGACTTCAGTAAGCGCCGGGTCAGGATGATTAAAGAATTAGCTTTGATGATTTAGAAGGCAAAGGAGCTTTCGGGAACTTGGACTCTGTTTGGTCTTAACGCTTGTGCTCGGAGTGGAGGGACCGGCAAGACCTGGCACCAGCCTCTAACCTTCACATCTGAAGGTCAAGTGAAGACCTCAGGCTTCGCCTGACCCGAATTCAGGTCACGTACAAATGGGCTCTTAACTCAAGACAGCGAGACAAGCCTAAGGAATAAGCTGATCCAGATGAGCCAACGGGAGATTACAACAAAAGGCTGGCAAGTTTTCCTCCTTAGATACCCAGCCCTGAGGAACCAAAACGCAACTAGCCAAGCAAAAGACCTTATAGACATCCTCGGAGTGACGGGTGGTGTTGGACTTGACACCACCCAACCGTAGTTATCCGGCAACAAAGCGACACGCTCAGGGAAGAATTAAGTCACTCTAGTTTCCATCCAGCTTCACCTTTCCCCTCCTCTTTTTTCCCCTGTTTTTAAACTGAATTTGATGCTTTTTCAGCCCTGCTCACCAGGTGATACCTCGGACTGAAGAAGGTTTTCCAAGCCTGCCTGAAAACATCTTAAATGTAAATTTGAGAAAAACACACCGATAGTTTTCTTCCAGACTTTTTACCCTTTTGGGTAAATCACTTTTACCCTTTAAAATTATCTGTTCAAACCTGACATTTTCAATTTGCTCTGCTGCAAAAAAAACCCCACACTGAGCAAAAAACAGCTCTCATTTTATAATCTGTATCTTTCTACTTCTTTCCGCAATTCCTACGTGGAAATCCGAGGGGGAATTTCTGAGAGAGGAAGGTCTCTCCAATCTGCTTTCTTGTTGTGAGATCCTCTGTGGTATCTCGTGTCAAGGTAAAACCCTAGTGAAGAAATATCCTCTGGGCAACCTCCAGGGATGCTCCAGGTTGAAGAAAAACCTACGAAAGGGCCTAGAGCGGATTTTGATCTTCCAACTAATACTTTCTTCTCTCTTCCCTGGGAATTATCTATTGCAGGTTAACTCAATTCGCTCAACTGGGGTAAAATGCTATCTGTACAACCAAGGCGGGGATCTGATGACGTTTACACCTCACTTTGCCTTAAAATTAGCGGGAAGTGAGAGTTCAAATCCAAAGAAACCTCCCCAAATCAGGCCTGAGTTTTCCCAATGTCACCAGGACCGTTCCCTTGGGCAGATGTCGCATAAACGTACAACGCTCGGGCTCTAAACTTGGGAATAAAGAGGTTTAAAGTCAAAAAAAGGAAAAAAATATCCTAGCAACAGACTTCAAGTATTCCAAAGGAGACAGGAGCAGAGGAGCTGTCACTAATTAGACAGAAATTCGTATTTAGCAAACGTTAACGATAATGCCTTGAAAAGCCGATCAAACTTTGCTCTTATCAAACAGGAGCTGCTGGTTTGAGGGAAAAGATGATGGACGATTCCTCGCTGGGAGGTTTTTGGACTTTACTTGTAACCCAGGAAAGGGTGCAAGAGGAGCCTGGAAACGACGCTGAGCTTAATTATCCTCCACCTGAATTATTCAGAAGCGCAGCGGAGAGACGGAAAATTTACTTCGTACAAAGGAGCTTGACGTTTTAATTGGTCCTTCAGCAAAGAGACAAAACAATTTCCTCACCCGCAAATTTACATCTTCCCCAGCAAAGCAGCGGCCTCAGCCGAGCAGAACTTCATTAACGAGATTAATTAGCGCATCTCGTCAGGTGCGCGGCCCAGGTGAAAAGCGCGGCCTTCTCTTCCCTCCCCTCCCCTCCCCGGCACAGCCCCAAGGCCCGGAGGCGACAGATTGAGGGCACCGTACCTTGGTCGTTAGCCATTTTGTCAGGGTGTTCCACTGCAAGAGAAGAGACAATGTCGTTAGAGGCTGACAGCTCCTTGCGGGCAAAGCGACGCGCGTGCGGCGGCGGCGCCGCCTTCCCGAAAGCTGGGACAGGCCGAGTTCTACCGCTGGCTTTTGCGGCCAGATCCTGGAGAACTGAGAGGACAAACACAGAATCAGAGAATGACAGAAGGCCTCAGGCTGGAAGGGACCCATGAGGATCACAGACTGGTTTGCACCAGTAAGGGACCGTTCAAGTTTATCCAGTCCAGCACCCCAGTAGGGAGCAGGGACATCTGTAACTACAGCCCCGGTCAACCTCCCCTGGAATGGGGCCAGGGACGGGGCGGCAACCACCTCTCGGAGCACTGTGGGCCAGGCTCTCACCACCCTCAGCAGCAACAATTTCTCCCTTCTCTTCTCTTTTACTTTCAGACCATCCCCACCTTGTCCTGTCCCCACAGGCCCTGCTCCAAAGTCTCTCCCCATCTTTCTGCCAGGCCCCTCGAAACCCTGCCAGGCCCCCAGAAGGTCTCCGCGGAGCCTTCTCTTCTCCAGGCTGAACAACCCCAGCTATCCACGCAGCAGAGGGGTTCCAGCCCTCCCGTCATTGCCGTGGCCTCCTCTGGATCATCGAGTCCAACTCCCTGCTCCTCAGAGGACTACCCAAAACTAAACCATCTGGCCAAGAGCATCGCGTAGACGTGCCTTGAACTGGATGCAGGCCGAGCCATGCCTTTTACCAGCTCTTTTCACCAAGTTCTTTCAAATGTGAAACCTTTAGAGAATCCCAGCATGGTGAGGATTGGAAGGGCCCTCTGGAGCTCCTCTGGTGCCACCCCCCTGCTCCAGCAGGGTCACCCAGAGCAGGGGGCCCAGCAGCACAGTGTCCAGGCGCCTTTGGAATCTCTCCAGAGAAGGAGACTCCCCAAGCTCTCTGGGCAGCCTGGGCCAGGCTCCAACCCCCTCCCACCAAAGAACTTTCTCCTCATGCAGCATTTGTTTCATTCTCTTGTTCTTTTCCGGTGCAATCAGGAAAGTTTAAGAAAAAGGAAAAGAGAGAGAGAGAGAGAGACGCTGCTTCTTTAAACAATTACAGTCAAATCATCTACAGGTTGAAAGCTCCGTCTGACTTCTCTTTGTTTCAGCTTTTTCTCTCTCTTTTTTTTTTTTTTTACAGAGGGAGTGGAAAACTATTTACATGTTTTTTGCATAATAACCATAAAAGCCAGCGTGAGCTAAAGCGCGCCCGACAAGACTTCGACAGCCAAGAGATATATTAAAAGCTTTCCCGCACCGCTCCAACTTCTGACTATTTATGATGTGGCTGAGGGAATTAAAACTCGCCTCCCGTTCCTACCGAGCTCCCCACTGTAGAGCGTTAACTAGCCCTCTGCTTAATAAATTATGCAAGAACCTTAAGTACAGGAAATTGGGGGGGGGGGGGGG
>VWZK01012354.1:46135-64401 GCA_013396935.1 Baryphthengus martii
ATTTGGCACACGAAATCTGGAAGGCAAATCACCACTGCCAGCAGGTGCAGGGCTGCTCCCCTGGCTGCTAAAACCACCACAAAACCTCCTCTAGATCACGGCATCGTGCTGGGAACAACTGGAGGTCCTGAACCAGCAGTAATTTACATTTACAGCCACATCTATGAGCTCCATGCCGGTGGCAAAATGGGAAGAGCTCCTTTGATGACCCCCCCAAACACTCGGATTTGGGTTTTTTACCCTCCTCTCAGATTTTTTTTATCATGATGCAGAGAGGGAGGATATTTAACTTCAAATTTTCTAGAAATCCCCCAGCCTGCGCTTCCCCGCTGAGCCCAACTTGGGTTATCACCTTTCCCTCAGGACAAATAAATCCATCAAAACACAAACCCTTTGCTCACAGCTGAAGGTATGAGCACCGACGTCACTTGGACGCTGCCCTGGCCCCGCTCTTCGTTTGCTGCCTTCTCCAGGTGATGGAGGAACCACAGAATCGTTTGGGTTGGGAAGGGACCTTTAAAGGTCATCTAGTTGCCACAAGCAGGGACATCTTTAAACGTGGGACATCTCCAGTGCTACGTAACTCGGCAGCCCAGCCGGGTAAGATCTACTTCTAGCAGGTCCCGGGGGTTCCCGGTTGGTGCCGGTTATGAACTGGGACACGTTGTTGGACCACGACGCCAAGGCAGCATTAGAGGGCACTGCAGGGCTAGAAATGCTGCCCCACAGCATCCCTGCCCCAAAAAGGAGGGGCAAGACAAGGGGACGGGTATCACCTGCCAGATCAGGGCTCTTTTAGCAATGGTTTGGGGCAACCTGGCATCTGGTGTCCTGTAGAAAGCCCACGAAGCCTGGCTGAGCAGAAGAAAGCACAAGGGCACCTTCTGAGATTTGCCTGTTTCTGTAGCAGGCGAATAAACAAATGACCGACGAGTCATTTTAAAAAATTAAGAAAATCCCCCTTCCTTTCTGTCGGGCACCGGTTCATCCGCTCGCTCCCGAGCCGTCACGTTTCACTGAGCAGTTGCGAGTGAATTTTCGACTCTCTCTTTCTTTCTTTCTTTCTTTCTACAATTTAAAGAATTTCGGAAAATGTATATGCCAGGAAATTAAGGTAACATCGAGGGCTGGGATTTGACTTCCAATTCGTGAAAAATACTCTTCAAAAGGCTGCAGAATTCACATACGATTGGGTCATTCTCTTCCATAAACACGTACCCATCTATCTACGTAATATTTACTGAGGTCATCCAGACTCAGTAAAGAGGAAAATCATCGCAACGACCTCGCATTTTGGCCCAAATTCCATAACAAAACAAACAAAAAAAAAGCAAAAGAGGGATGTTCAACCACATTTCAGTTGCGTTGAGTTTAGTTTAATTGAGGATGTCCCTGCTCACTGCAGAGGGGTTGGACTAGATGACCTTCGGAGAGCCCTTCCAAGCCAAACCGTTCGATGGTTCTATGATTTTATCCTTCTATTCCAGGTTCCCAAGTCCGTGTGTATCAGATCCTGCTTTATCGAGCGATCGATTCAACCAGTCGGAGCATCCTCAACCGACGCGAACCGTCGGCGGGTGACTGAAGGTGGCGGCGTTAACGACAATTTACATAAGCTCAGGATTTGCCTGTTGGCCTGGGAATTAATCGTCGGCGGAGACGAAGTGGAAGAACATAAACGCTCCGCTCCGTGGCGTGGTTATTTACTACTACACGCACCTCGCTCTCACACATCACCGCCTTCCCGTTAGCGAAGGAGACGCCGCTACAAGTCTTCGCAGTCGCGGTTACAACGCCGAGCGACGGCTCGGTTTCCTTGACGCGAGGCGGTGGGCGACTTAGTGAATTCTTTGAGGCCCGTTTAGCTCGCGGGGATTATCAAACGTCCTCTGATCAGGACGTAGGTTTGTCACCAGAGCCCGCGTCGCCGTACGGCACGTACGCGTCTTCCCGTTAATAGTCATCAAGGGCAGGAAAACCCGATTTTGCATAATTCAGAAGGCACTTGAGACTTCAGAAAGTCTTCTTCACCTCAAGTGTAGGGATAGATTTGTCAAAAAACCCCGTCGACTGGTATCGAACATGACACATTTAGGGTGGGTATCATTAAGTATTCATGGCAGGGTATTAGACAGAGTCCTTGTAGGCTACTACAAGATGTAACAAATGTATAAATACATCTTTTTTTTTTTTAAACTATCTGTTGATGCTGTCTAATCCCGAATTCATTTCCCAAATGAGTTTTACGGTACTTTGTGTAAACATTACAGAGTAGGGGATATCAAGCGCATTAATCTTTCGCTTTAGTTAGATATCCAGGGCTCGCTCTCTTTTCCTCTCTCATTAGTCTGCGGCTATGATGTTTGGATGCCTCGACTCATTTTAAACTCAGCCTAACAGACGACTTCTGCTTGGCACCAATCGGGAGCGTGAAATGAAGCTGGCGCCGCCCGCTTGAGAGAGACGAAGCGCCCGCAAAGCGCTCGCTCTCCACATTTCGTGGCGGTGGAGAAAGAATGAATAACCAGGATCTTCCCAATAATTCATTCCAAGCGAAAAATGACTTGGACAAGGAAGTCCTGCAAAGCTGGGCAGGCGGTGATAAGCTCAGAACAAATTGATACGATTTTTCTCTCTCTTTTTTTTTTTTTTTCCCTGCCTGACTCATGAAAAACTGTTGCTTGAAGCTTTCCGTTCCCAGCCTGAACGGTTGACCACACCAATATTGGTGAAGGAAAAAGGGGAAGTTCTCCAAGGACACTCCTTCATGGGAAGTGTCGTGAGTCCCCATCCCTGGAAGGGTTTCAAAGCCACGGAGATGCGGTGCTGAGGGATGCGGTTCAGTGGCGCCCCGGCAGCTGGACTCCATGATCCTAAAGGCCTCTTCCAACCAAAACAACTCTGTAATTCTCTAATTAAAAAGAAGCTTGAGCACGAACGTTAATCTCGAGCCTCTCAAGCAGAGGTTGGAGTCCGAATTTCCCTCATTTCCCTTCAGTTATGACACCTCAGGCTGAGCCTGTGTCCAGTTCCAATTACCTTCTGGTATTTTTACACACAAATCCTAGGATTTTCTCTGGGAGAAGGCCCAGCGCTCTGGTAGCCCACCCTGCTTGCCCGGAATAGGTTGGCTGTTTACGCCGCCTTGAGTTTGTCATTAACGACACGTCTTTAGAAAAGTAATTTCCTCCCTTTGTGCCAACGAATGAGTGACAGCTTCAAATCTAAGGAGCGAGAGCTACGGCTTCCCACTCCCGGTAATATTGCTTTACATCTTCATAACTAATAATTTCTGGGTAGCTCATGTCAAGGCTTCACACCGACAGGCAGCGGGGAAGAGAGAAGTGGAATCTCTCTCCGCGTTAATTGGAAATTGAGTCCGATACACGTACGGGCCTTTGCCGCCACGAAGATACCGGCGCCGAAACACCAGCCCCCCTCAAACATCCCTGCCCCTCTTTTGCCCGTTCCTTCTCCCCGGTCGCCAACGGAGTGGGATCAGGCCTTAATTAGCGTGTTAATAACGGGGAGCGTGAAATAGCTGGCGGAATTTCCCCCCACGCAAAGCCAAGCGGCGGCTCGGCTCGCCGAGAATTCCCCCCCCCGCCGCCACCCCGTCAGAATTTCGCACGCCTACTCTGCGGCTAGGAGCGAGTCATTCCAGGAGGATCCAAAACGAGAAGGGACCTCCCGAGAGAAATCCAGTCAGATCCAATTAGCTTGCATACTGACGGTAGAAAGTGAGGTGGTGTCAGAGTGCTCTCCCCCGGCTGACTGAATTGAAAAATATAGTTACTGCCTCATTAGGTGGTTTACCTTTGTCAACTACCATACGGAGCGTTTTGCTTTTATCTCCCAATAATAGTCTCAAGTAGCGGGATCTCTTCAGACCGACACGGAATTAATGACAAAAGCTCCTACGGAGCCATCAGAAAATTCGACGTATCGTTACTATCCAGAGGACGCAAATCCAAACCTTTCAGCGTCCGGAAGAAAATCGGGTCGGAGAGAGGCCCCACTCCCTTGGCGTTGCGAGCTTGGATCCTGAAGTAGTAGACGGTGTCCAGGTTGAGGTCTAGGATCTGGTGGGTGAGCCGCTCGCCGCTGATGGACTCCATAATCCAGTCATCGATGGGAGCGTTCTTGTCCAAGGTATAGAAGAGGATGTAGGCTGA
This sequence comes from Baryphthengus martii, assembly GCA_013396935.1. NCBI lineage: Eukaryota > Metazoa > Chordata > Aves > Coraciiformes > Momotidae > Baryphthengus > Baryphthengus martii. The sequence goes on from VWZK01012354.1 coordinate 50,311, forward strand.
AGAAAAACAGTCTCGCCGTTAGGACTTCGAGCAAATTTGAATGTGCTTTTTGTGCCAAATTCAGATAAAAATATTAAACGACATTAATCATGGAACGGCTTGATTTGGAAGGGGCCTTCAAGATCATTGAGTTCCAACCCCCCTGCCATGGGCAGGGACACCTCCCACCAGAGCAGGCTGCTCAGAGCCTCATCCAGCTCAGTCTTAAATGCTTCCAGGGACGAGGCATCCATGGCACACATCAATTAATGGGTGCTCACGAGAAGCTACGCAATATTTCTTGGCAGCTACAGGGGAAAGTATTTTGGAGAAAAGACTGAAGAATTCCAAGTTCCAGTAACTCAGAGTGTTGCTAACTTAAGAGTCCTACTCACCACTGAAGAAAACGCAGAAGTTTTAGAATTTAAAGAGAAGAAATACCAGTGGAAACAATATTTCCAGGAATTCACTCACCAAGACTTGGGTCTTTGTGCCTGGATCCTACAAAGTTGGGGTAAAACTTCTGATGATGGTTTTGTGGTTTTTTTGTTTTTTTTTTTTTTAATGTATTATGGGTTTTTGTTTAGGGGCTTCTAGTTTGGGGTTGCTAAAGCAGTTTCTCTCACCATGACATCTGAATTAATAAAGTTATGAATAGATATAATCAGAGAAACTCGTTGGTTGGAAGAGACCTTTCAGATCACCAAGTCCAACCGTTAACCCATCCCTGCCAGAGCACCACCAACCCCGGGCCCTCAGCACCACAGCTCCACGGCTCTGAAACCCCTCCAGGGATGGGGACTCTACCACTTGTTCCTTGGGAGCAGAGCCTGATCCTCCCTACATCCAAGCTCCTGAATTTCAGGGAGTTGTGGAGAGCCAGAAGGTCTCCCCTGAGTCTCCTTTGCTCCAGGCTCAACAAACCCAGCTCCCTCAGCCGCTCCTCCCCACACTCCTGCTCCACACCCTTCCCCAGCTCCGTTGCCCTTCTCCGGACACACTCCAGCACCTTCTCAAAAATACGTTGCAGAACTGGTCTAACCCAAGTGTTTGAAGCAACGTGACCATAAAGTGCACGTTTCTGAAGAAGAGCAAAATCTCTCCTAATAATTATACGCTTTTGAGATGCCTAATAACGGCCTAAAACGATCATTTAAATGCAAAATCTCAAACAAAACTCTACTATAATTTTCAAACTCAATTCACATTAAGGGACCGGAATGGATTTCTTAATTAGGCACTAAGGTTACCCGCAGTATTTTGGAAAATAAAATCTGTCATTGTGAAGAACCCATTAAGTTCAGTTCTTGTCAGTCAACTTTAAGGTGATTTTTTTGTTTTTTTTTTTTTTTTAATTCCCGATCATCACCACCTTCGGTTGTTATTGTAAAGTTAAATATCTACCGATAAATTCCCCCATTATGTGCTGCACCTAGCAACCTATCATTACGTACATTATTCATTGCATTATTGCCAAACAAAGTACTTATTATTAGTCACTTCTAATTATCGCCGAGCGGCACGTACCACAAAAGCCTCCACGGCGAGTGCTGCGTTGGGAAAATTATTTATTACTGCTCTTAGAGTTTACAAAGGAAAGAGTTACAGCCCCCGAGTTCTAGGTCCCGCAACGTTGACCAAGTGGGCTGATAAAAGCCAGAGAAAATGAGGATGTCAGAACAAATAGCACTGAAAGAAGAAAACACCACACGGACAGAGCTAGGGAGCGAAAGCAGAATGATCAGAAGAGTAAATAAACGGAGAATACAGGATAATGTCAATATTTACCGGTAATTTTTCCATTGGCTTCCAACGGCGGCTGCCAGCTGACGATGACGGCCCGGGGCTTCCCTTCCCGTGTAATGACTGTCAAATCCTTGGGAGCAGAGGTTGGAGCTGAAAATAAGGAAAATAATAATTGAAAGCAGAAGTTATTGACCTGCTCTTGAAATCCTCACGCGCCGCGGGAGGCAGGAACAACTCAACAGACGACCACCTCTCGGGGACAACTTGGGCCAGCGTCTCACCCCCTGCAGCGTCAACAATTTCTCCCTTCTCTCCAGTCCAGATCTCCCTCTTTTAGTTTCAAACCGTCAATTTAAAAATCATCTCGTAAGACTGTGGGGGAGAAAACAAAAAAGGGGATCTGTTGGACCGCAGCTGAGCTAAGCCAACCCCATGTCAAGCCCAGAGATGAGTCTTCGGGCTGACGACCATTCAACGGTCTTAAAAAACAAGCAGGAAGGGACGAAGTGGCTGCCGTAGAGGCTCTGGTCACAGGGAACCGATCCTTCCGAGGCAACACCGAGCGGATGGTCTCATGGAATTTCCACCAGTCGAACTTTTCAAAAGCGGGATCCGGAAAGAAACGACGAAACGCGCCCACAAGACCCCAAAAGGTTTGGTTACCATTGTTAGCCCATTAAGCAGGTGACTACTGGCCGGGTGACGCTCTTCGGGGCAGATTTACGGTGAATTATCCCTCCGCTGTAGGTGCTGGAGCAACACGTTCCGTTTGATACCTCCAGAGCCAGCGCCAACGGGACTCACAGCGTTTATTTTGCTCCTCACGAGCTGCTCCTCACTGGAAGCATCTTTCTTTGCTTGGCGTAGGCAAGCGCAAGCTCCTAGACCTTTGAGAAGTCTCTTAGCCCTCGGCAACGTCCGGCATGACGTTAGCTCTCCGTATGACTCGAGAAGTTTGCATTATTATTATTGTTGTTGTTATTATTGATGACGATTCTTCTTTTTATTATTATTTCTCAAGAGGGTTGTGTTGCATTTCGAAGCTACTGGGTTTGCAGCCGCCTTGGGACACTTCAAACCAGCGCAGCAGAAGAAACAGCTTGAACTATTGTTGCTATTTCAGGGAGCTGCAAGAGATGACCCTTTTCATAAACGAACTGCATCATTTTAGAAGGAAATTCCTTCCCTCTCTTTCCCTTTTCTATGTCCGTTATTCTCCAACTCGACAGAAATGGTAGCGTTTCTACCAAAGCACATCCATCTCGCAGCGCCTGCATCTGAAACGCTATTTTCCATCCTCTGCTATTAACTCTTTTGACTTGTTTTCACCAGCTAACCCCTTTTCCTTCCCAGATTTTATCTTTTGTGAGGTTAAACCTGTAAAGCTCAGCAACCCCCCCCTCCTGTAACGTCGGCTTCCCGCGCTGGTGATCACCACGTGGGTCCTGCTGCGAGGCTGGAGTGGAGCTCTGCTTTTCAGCAGATTGCGAGCAGAAGAATAACATGAAGGAGGAATAAAAAATATCAAAAAAAAAAAATAATAAAAAAAAAAATCAAAGCGTTAGATATTTCCCTTTGCGCTCGTTACCACCCCTCCTATCGACAAGAGTCGTGGCGACAGAGCTGGGGACGGGACTTGGCTCCGAGAGCGGCTTTTGAATTATGGGCAGAACAACTCTCCCCAAGCACGGCAGCAATCTCTGGTGACTTCTGGGCCGACGCTGATAGGGACGTTCTTTAACACCGTTCCCGGAAATTCCGCACGCGGAACGGGTACAAAACAGGCAATAAAGATCAGCGGCGCACGATGCCCTTAATTAACAGAGCTGCTCCATCAAGCTCAGATAATTGCATTGCAATCACACGGGAAAAATCTAAGGACATGTATATTCCCTCTTATTTTCCCTTTGTTAATTAAGCAGCGTGTACTTGGGGTTTCACTTGGGAAAAAAAAAAAAACCAACCCAACACAACAATCACCCAACAAATCAATATTTACCAGCAGACTTCATTTGGTAGCTGCTGGTAGAAATCAATTTGTAACGGCACCTACAGTGTTTTCCAGGCCACCAGTCACCCTCGGGAAAACGTAGGGCGTACTACACCGATGTCCAAATGTACGTATTGTTGCCTACAACGGACGAAGAAGAATCATCGAAGGGTTTGGGTTGGAAGGGACCGTTTCCCTACCGTGGTCAACTGAAAACAGACAAAAGTGAAAGGCACAATAATGCTTTGGAGTTGATCTTCTCGTCGGCAGAGACCACCACCGAATCCTAGAACGGCTTGAGTTGGAAAGGACCTTCAAGATCATCCAGTTTCCATTCCCTTTGCCACGAGCAGGGACACCTCCTGCTCGAGCAGGTTGCTCAGAGCCTCATCCAGCTTGGTCTTAATTGCTTCCAGGGAGGAGGTTCCACAGCTTCTCTGGGCAACCCCTTCCAGCGTCTCACCACCCTCAGAACTAAAAAACTTCTTCCTAACGCCTAATATAAATCTCCCCTGATCTAGTTTCAAACCGTTGCTCCTTGTCCTATCACCACAAGCCATCATTAAAAGTCCCTCCCCATGTCTCCTGCAGGCCCCCTTCAGATCCTGGAAGGTCTTCCGGAAGCCTTCTCTTCTCCAGGCTGAACAGACCTGACCCCCTCAGCCTGTCCCCGTGCTCTGGGGTGCTCTGACCCCTATTTCAGCTACCTGGATCCCACCGCACCGGAGTTACGGATAATACGCGCCCGGTGTCTGTTATCTAAACTCCATTCAGCCCCCTTCAGAATCTGAAGTATCTTTCAGGTCGTAGCTTCCTGCTTGGAAAACACCACTCAAAGCCCTCGAGAAGAGCAGCTAAATTAAGCCTTCAAAGCCTGTTTGTTTATTATGAGCACATTGTTAATATTAACGACGGCTGCTCGCTGGAAACGAAGCAGGGATGGAGAAAAACACCGAGCGGAGAAGCGATGCCTCCCCAAACCATCAGCAGGGAATTTGCAGAAGTCAACATTTTGCACAGGGTAGCTAATTATGGCTTAACAATAATAACGAGCCAGCTGAAAAGACTGCTCACGTGACCAGTCTTTTTTATTTTTTTCCCTCCCTGTTCCTGTCTCTGTCTCATTTTCCGCGCACGGTTTCGGGTGCCGAGAGTGGTGGGTCTTGGCTGGACTGAGCGAGGCCCCGGCCACCAGAACAGCGCACCAGTTAAAAAGCGTCCACCTAAGCTTATGAGTGTCCACCTAAAACTCATCGAGAGATACATGAGTCAAGAAGGAGGGGCCTTAGACAGAAGCAGTGGTCGAGTCGACGAGAAGTCGCCAACTTGAGACAGAACCGCGCGGAACTTGAAGTCAACATTTTAAAGCAGCAAAATCATCGGCTAATAATAAGAAGCCAATAATTGTTCTCACCTGATCCTGGGGTTCTTGGAAAAGTGAAAATCGATTTAAATTGTTAGCATTAAAACTCCCAGTTACTCATTTACATTACGCCCAGCTCCCAAGTTCTCGCAACGACCCCAGCGCTCAGTAGCCCGCTCCGCTCTGCTACCCCCAAAAACAAAGCGAAGAAGTAACAGTTCATTTCAGACACCGTCGGTTTACGCAGTCAGGATGGCTTTGGAAGACGAACTCAAAACCCCAGAGCAAACCTTTCCAGCAGCTCTTGCCCTACCTGCTTCGTAGGTGGTGGCGTGCGCCGTCATGCTCCAGGTGCTGGAGCGCCGACCTTTGGTCACCATGACGGAGAACTCGTACATGGTGTTGGGCTTCAGACCTATCACCGTGTGACTCAGGGCCGTCGTGTCTGCCGACTGCAAAGAGATGGAGCAGAGAACGTCTTCAAAACCACTCTTTTTTTGTTGGCAGCCAAGCAAAACATGGTTACAACAGAATTCTTCTGCAAGCAAAACAGCTCCGTTGCTACCGGGTACCTTAACGGGGTTTTTTTTTTAAGACCATTGACAGTTAAATAAATTATTGCGAGGATTTATTTTTTTTTTCCAAATGTAAAAATCAAAAGCTAACCCTGCGTCCTTCATCTATGTCCATATGAGGACAACACCCAGGAATATTTCCATAACTTGACCCCTTATTTTCAGTTTCCATCATGGGTTCCTTCTAAAACAAAATAAAAAGGATGTTTTTCATACCTACTGATTTTTCATGGAGGCTCAGGAAGCATTTTTACCCCTAGAATGGTCCTAAGGTTTCCCAATTCCTGAGGTTAACACGTATCATAGAACCATAGTTTGGATTGGAAGGGACCTTAAAGACCACCTACTTTCAACCTACATCTGCAACTGGAGCAGGCTGCCCCAGTCAACACATAGTTATGATACAGATCAAAATATGCCCTGAACGACAGTGAGAAGAAGACTACTGGCCAAACTGGTGACCACCGACTAACTTCAGTTGCCATGCAACCTTCCAGCGTCAACGCCTTAACACGCGGCGCGTGCGCTTCTACGGGTTTATGTACCTCTGGGTGGAAGTTTCCTGAGTAAGGACAACGCACGTGTGGCTTTGCATCAGGAGCCCACCTGGATGGTCGCCTTGGAGAAGCGATTCCCTGTGAGAAATCTCGCTGGGACGTGTCGCTAACGCCAGGTTGATGCAACTCATCGAGAGATACATCGACCGTTAGGAAAAACGGGACGTCAAGCTTCCAACCCACCCCGGAGTAAAGAGCCATCACCGTATCCAATTAAAACTCCTCTACTTCTTAGAAACGAGCAGTTTGGCAACTGAGCTTTACTAGGGGTTTACTCCAGTGGAGAATCTCCCTCTGTAAAATGTTTTATTGAAGGCAAAGACATCGCTTACACCTTCCGCCTTCATAAAGTACTCACTCACTTCCCGGAGACAGCAAAATCTACCTGCTAGAGCTTATATGAATTATCCTTTGATGAAAGCCTGGTAGGCAATAATAATTTTCTCCCCCAGAAAAGATTCTGGAAGAAATGAAATGCTTTATGGCGTCAACTACTCCTCAGCGCGCCTGAGGGTAACGAAATCTGATAACCATCACGGTGGAAGTGCTCAGATGTAACGCACCAGCAGGAACAATTCACACAGAATAAAAAAATAAAAAAAAAACCCCGACCAAACCAACAGGGTTTGAACCTATTCCAGGATAAAATAGTCTCTGGTGGAACACAAAGACACTGGGATTTTTTTTTTTTTTTGTAGACAGAAAGTTATTTGTCTCCAACTGAGTGTTTGTCTTTGATTGTTTCGCTCAAGCCTAAATATTTGCATTTCAATAGGCGAGACACCCTTGAAGTGAGCACGATATCGAGATGAAGGGGGTGGAACCGCAGCGAGGACCTTCAGAAATTCCGACCCCACGCCCGTTCGGGACGCTCTGTACAGCAAAGTTAAACTGATGAACTTCCAGCTTCGCCGGGCAAAGCTGAACCCTTCAGCAGATTAGATCTGACCCATCGTCGCCAAGCGACGGGGAGATTTTACTGGGTAAAATCTCGAACGAGTTGGAAATTCAAGGCCAACGTCCGCGGAAGGGCTTTGGGGACCTGTTTGGGGGCATCGTCCAAACCCCTCTGAGGAAAAAGGAAGGTTCCCTCACTGTTTTCAAAGAACAACATAAGAGGTTTTTATCTTGTTGTCCTGAAAAAAAACCAGAGTGGTTATTTCGAGAAAGCAGACTCTCTTGAAGGATTTTTGATTTTTTTTTTCTGCTTGATTGAGCTGGAATAAATGACTTGGACCAGTTCTTTACATGTTCCCCAGAGACCGGCCATCAGAGAGTCACAGAGTAATCACAATTGGCGTTGTTCAGCCTGGAGAAGAAAAGGCTCCAAGGAGACCTTCTGGAGGCCTTTCAGGGCTTCCAGGGGCCTGGCAGAAAGATGGGGATGGACTTCGGAGCAGGGCCTGTTGGGACAGGACAAGGGGGGATGATTTAAAGTCGAAGAGGGCGATTCAAACAAAGAAATTTTTGACTCTGAGGGTGGTAAGAGCTTGGAAGAGGTTGCCCCAAGAGGTGGTGGCTGCCCCATCCCTGACCCCATCCCAGGGGAGGTTGGATGGGGCTCTGAGCAACCTGCTCTAGTTGCAGATGTCCCTGCTCCCTGCAGGGGGGCTGGATTCGATGACTGTGAAAGGTCCCTTCCAACCCAAACTAGTTCTGGGATTCTACGACTCGACGAGCCCCACACCTTCCAAAATTCACCTGGGGAAGATCTCAAGATGAAAACCTGCAGGACAGGAACATCTCAAACCTGAAAGAGGTGAAGACCCCTAAGTGTTTAGAAACACCTGTTCTATATTGAGACACATCCCTCGGGCTCCAGTCAGAGGAGTCTCAGCGCTGGGTAGAGCACGGCCTCCTCCACCACCCCTGTAAGAACGACTCGGATGAGTTTCCTCAGAAACTAACCTTCATTTCTTGCTACTTGGGAACGTGCTACGGGGTGGGTGGACTTGCCATATGGGGGTGGGTGAGTGTGCAGTTGGTGTTTCTTCCAATAGCTTTTATGTGACTAATTTATAGCTGATTGGGAAAGCTCAGAGAGCCAAACTTTCAACAATTAGCACGGGGAATTAAAATTGGTCATTTCCATCCAACCAGACACACAGGTTTCCGGGAAGCAGCAGCTACTCGGACAAGTTTCCCCTGGACTGACAGGAAAAATTCAGTGGAGGGAAGTTCCTAAAAAAACAAATCGGAGTCTTGGCAAATCAAACGTGGACGGAAGGCTCGTAAATTCGTAACGCGTGAAAAAAATTTCACCTTGTACTTGGCACTTGTGGAATAGCTCGTTCTCCATCGGACCGTGTAGAAGCGAACCTCCGTAGTCTTTTGGTTCTTTGGGACAGAGTTGTCTGCCCAGATGACCCTCACCGCATCGTGCGTAAGTGCAACAGCCTGGACACCTACTGGTGGGAGCATGGGGGTGGAGATATCTGGGACTGAGGTAGGGAAATCATCAAGCAAAGGATAAAAATCAACTTCTAATGGATCAATGGGATCTGGGTTCATACATCACCAAATGAGCATTCCAAAAGAAATGAAGAGGTAAGTTAAACAGAAAAAAAGAAAATAAAATAAAAGAAAAGAAAAATAACCAAACCACAAAACACAAAACAAGCCACCAAGGGGCACACGTCACAATGGGTTAAATGCATGGCATTAATGAGGGAGGAGGGACATGAGGAGAACAGAAAGAAAGGCATTAATGCAAAATGAGAGCGCAGCAGCAACATTTCCGTCACGGCCCTACGACACCCTTACCCTCCCCGCTACGCCGCTGATTTTTTCCCCCTGAATTTGGTTCAACGCTCTCCCCGTGTTTTCTTCCGGCGGGACGAGGTCGACGCACGGGGTCGCTCACTTAAAACGATCTCCGTCTTCTGAAGAATTGGAACGGCTTCGTTGACACGTTCCTGGAAACGCCTACAAAGCGGAGAGCGTGTCATCCTCCAACCTGGTTTACAGACGTGACACGCTCCCACGCGTGTAGGAGGCACCTAGGCCGCTTCCCTCTCCCAGCAGCCTCTTTCGAGCTCCTGTGTCGATTTAAGCTCGAGAGGAACACGTTCTGCATCTGCTTAACCGTCTGTTTAAAGGGCAAAGCAGAACGTTGACAACTTCGCCGCTGAAGTGACGGCCTTGCGATGGTTGGTTTAATGCTGTCAGCGTGTTTTACGATCATTAAGGTTGGCAAAGACCTCCGAGATCAAGTCTGAGAATCATTAAGGTTGGCAAAGACCTCTGAGATCAAGTCTTAGAATCATTAAGGTTGGAAAAGACCTCCGAGATCAAGTCTGAGAATCATTAAGGTTGGAAAAGACCTCTGAGATCAAGTCCAACCCTCAACCCAGCACTACCATGACCACTAAACCACGTCCGGAAGACACAAACTGGGCACAATTCAGGCGTGGGGAAGTGGATTCTCTTCAAGCGGGTTCCTTCCTTGAAGAACAAGCACCGTTCCTCTCCCACGTGTCTGTGACCGGCTGGTCTCTGGGGAGCAGGATGCTGAGCACCACGTGCATGCCAAGGTGGTGAGCTCTGTCACGCCAGAGGAAAATCTGACTGGCTTAAAAATTCTAGAGATGGTGGCACATTTCATTTCAATTCATTTCCAGAAGTCTGGATCCGAGTGACATGCTGATGCATCCGGTTAACCGAGCCCGTTGAGACAACCACGGCCATGCTTCTCCTTCCAACTGGTTGCAGAGGAGGTTTCGCTGAGTTACAGCAGCATGAGAGGGGAACCAGACCTTGCGTCCGCAGCAGATCCCTGCCGGCAGTCATGGAAAAAAAAAATCCCACCAGCCACCCACAGAGAGAATTCTTCTCCTGATCAGCGTTTGGTTGGGTCCTGATGACATCCATGCTCTTGGCTACTTCTCTGCTCTTTGGGGCTTCGTGGTGACTGCGCCCACGCAAGAACCGGAGGCCGTTTCGACTCGGTTCAAATCACAGAATCAACCAGAGAATCCCAGCTCGGAAAGGACCTCAGGGATCATCCAGTCCAAGCTTTCTTGGGAAAAGCCCAGTCTAGATAAGGTGGGCCAGCACCTCTACTCTTGTTGAAGCACCAAGGCCTCGCTTTTAAAACTGTCCTCACTGACTCGTTATCCAGTTGTGAATTTTCTAAAGGCAATTTCAAAACACAGAGGGGCAAGTGCGGCAAAAAACAACACCCCAAAGTTGCTGGCTTATTTTTCCCTCCCTAAAAAAACGTGCTAATTAATTAATCAAAGCAGAAATGACTCGAATATTTTCCCTAGTGACAGTTTGTCTGCTCCATCCACGTGTCATTCCAGCTCCTGACACCCTTTGATCCCTCCCTGTTCGGCGGATTTGTAAATCTTATTCAGAACTTTGGGAGGTCACGGCCTCCGGATGGAGAAACAGAGGAGACGAGGGATGTTTAAAATGCATGAGAAGCCACGAGGTTCAACCGGCTTCTGGCGCCGCTTCTTTCATCCAAAGCTGCTTTCTAAGCGGCTGGAAGTTGAGCGTTGATGGCAACGAAGCAACGCGGGTGTTGCTGTAGTGATCCAAAACTCCAACACGTGATCCGCACGGGGAGGAACAGCCACCGGAATCTTTTTTTTTTTCCTCCCCCCAACCTGGTGAATCGAGCTTCTACAAGTGGAAAATGAAATTTCTTTTCCCAAAGGGAAGTTTTCCAAAAGAACTGGCTGTAAATGTTGGAAAGCGAGCGACACCTCTTTCTGCTGGTTGGTTTTTTAACAAAGTGACGCCGGGACTGGAGCTGAGCCGGCAGTTTGGCAAATCCCGCGTTTCCTTCCTCTCTTCCTTTCCCAGACTGAAAATTGAAGTCCTGCTGTAGAGATGATGAAGACAAGCTGGTTTTTAGCAACCTAAACGGTCAGACTCGATCCCTCCAGACAACTCAGTTTCAGAAACACGTCCCCACTGACCTGAGGAAGAGGAAAAGGTCCCTAATCCACCGGTGGCCGAAAACAGGTCCCGAAATACCGCGGCCGTTTGCCACCGACGTTTCATCCGTGGCCGTCTCTCGTTTGGCAATTACAACCTCCTGACAAAACAGCTCCTCGCTGTCTTGGGAGTCGTTCTGTGAGCTCACACGGTTCAGAACTTCACACGCCGTGACCCGCACGAGCGGCCACCCAAGCGTGGCCACGTATCCGCTCAACGGACGCGCGAAACCCACCGCTTTGGGGTTTTCTTCGGCGTCCCAGGTGCTTCAGCTCATCTGCTGCTGCTTGGAGAGCGCAACTCCTGCGCCGTCCCGCTTTGCTAAAAACCTTTCGCGAGCTGCTCCTCCGCCAACCACCCGAGCCACCCGTTCCTTTCGGAGGCCGCAGCCCGTGGGTGGGAGGTGGTGGGAAGCTCTGGGTAGGGTTGGCTCGCAGCGAGGAGAGGGAAGGGCCGAGGTGGGTGTTTTGCAGACGCCGATCGTTCGGGCAGGTCACCAAAACAAGAGCCCAAACCTGAATTAATGACCTTTTCCACACCCAGGTACCGTTTCATTTCTCAGAGGTTTTATACAGACCTAAAATCAAATCCCACAGGCCAGCTGGGTAAGCCTGAGGAACAGTAAATCGACAGGAAATAAAAAAAAACCCTTAAATACAACAGTAGATGTGGATCCTGAGGCAAACTCGCTGCAAAAAAAAGAATTTAGAAGACACACACTCAGCAAGAATGACCTCTGTGGACTCCAGACAAAAAGAAAAATTAATAATTTGGATCCAGAAGTTCCCTGACACATTATATCTCACGTAGCATATTATGGTTGCCCTTGGTCGTGTAAAAAATTAATATTTTTTTTTCTCCTTCTGACTTTCCAAGATTTCTCATGGGAATACTTCACAAAACCATATGGATAAAAGCTGGGTTGTTTTCCTTTTTTTTTTTTTTTTTTCCTTGTAGAGCCTCAGAAGGTGCCATTTGGTCGAATTATTCCTCGCGGTCCACCCAAGCCAGCGTCAGCGATCGGGTTTGCTCTCAGTGACACAGCTCCCTTGGCCAGGCAGCTCTGAACACCATGGGTGAAACCACGAGGAAAAAAACTTCACCAAATGATGGTGTTGCTCCAGAGGAAAAACATATTTCATTTTTTTTTACATTGTCTTCATCGGTTCTGCTCTTTTAACCCCTCATCAGTCCCACCGACCGCGGAAAAAACCCCACGAGGCGGTCTGGAAAACGGGGCTACACCGGAATAATTCTGATTTGAGAGCTTTGCTTGGGTCCCAACAACTGTCTAAAAAACCACCCTGCTCCACTCCCACTGGGTGATCCTTTCTGTGAACCTTATTTTACCAGGACAACCTCATCAGCACCTTCCTTCGCCTTTGGCAACCCCTCTACGGGCTTTTGGAGACGCGCACGACGCCGGGGCCTTTTTAGCTAATCCACGTTCGTTAAAACCGCTTCCGAAACGAGGGACGTTGGGGCGTCGCCCGGCAGAGCTCTTCACCGCTCTTGGACCCCGATTTTTAAATATTTCAGGTGTCTCCCAACTCAACCCCACCCCAAAAGAGCGAGGACTTGGGAGCATCCCATTAAATTCAGAGCCCATTTCCGGAGAAGGCAAATAATCCATCCTCTCCGCGGAGCTGCGATAAAGTGACAAAGGAAGCCGATATTTTTTGGGTTTTCTAGCGGGGATCTGGAGGTTGCTCTTCTCTTTCAAAACATTTTGCCTGAAGTGAGCCCCTTTAGAAGGCAAATTTGCACGGAGGGGAAGCGGATCGCGAATCCGGCGCCTGCAGCTCACCTGTCATGGACCTGGTGGTGGCGCTTTCGTAGAGGGGCACCCCCTCGCCCGCGTTGTTGAAGGCCTTCAAGGAAATCACGTAGTGGGAGCTCGGCTCTGCAGGAGAAAAGAGAGAAGGCAAAAGAGAGCACAGGCCGTTAAAAGGCGAGGTCTGCGACATGGAAGGAGCGAGCGCTGAAAAACAAGAAAAAAAAAAGGTAAGAAAAGTGAAGGAAACGTCTGAGCAAAGCGATGGGCACGACTGCGGCCCGTCACTTTCCAAAAGCTGTCGTTAGTTCAGTCTTCTGGTGATGGCTTCATCTATAGTCAGCTGAAGTTCTTTAAATCATAGAATCCCAGACCGGTTTGAGTGGGAAGGGACCTTGCAAGGTCATCTGGTCCAACCCCCCTGCAGGGAGCAGGGACATCTGCAACNCTCCGACCCCGCTCCGACAGCTCCCTGTCTCTCCTGGTCTCATCTGCAGCTTTGCCTGCATTAAGAAACCTGGAGCCAACTTTGTCCATCAGCCAGAACACTCCTGACCCATCACTTCACGGCTTCCCACCATCTCCCAGCACGCCGCTGGCCGGAGATGGAGAAGTCAGGGCTGTAGCGCCGAGCTCCGGAGAGCAGGGAGGACGTGCTGCTGGTCCAGAGGCGATGTCGGAAGAGACGGTTGAGGACCACCAGCGATGGGTCACCTTCGGATCCTGAAATTCACAGCAACGTCCGGCGGGCATCCAGTTCTCCAGCCCTGTCGGGGTGGAACTCCAGCTCCTGAATCCAAACCAGGCCATGCATCCAGTGACTTTCTGGACGCTGAGTAAAAAGTCTCTCGCTGTAATAACAGAATTTTACCGCTTTTTACCTCACCGAGAACTCCTCACGCGAGGCCATAAATATGAAGGATTTGGGAAACACCAAAGAGCACATCGGAATTAACTCCTGGGCGCCCGGGTTGTGCGTCTTAATTTACCACTAAATAAATCTCAGAATTAAAGCCAAGCGAAAGGAGCCCATCTGTTCCACGTTGATTTTCGCTACATTTTTTTTGGAGAAAAACAAGGTGATGCGTTTCCCTGATTTTTTTTTTCCATGTGAACTGCTCCATCTCCCCCCCACCCCTCCTTTTTTTTTTTTTTTTTTT
>VWZK01012354.1:64430-123599 GCA_013396935.1 Baryphthengus martii
TTTTTGAGAGAGGTTAATTCTATTCGTACAGAACACGCTGGGTGCTCACACACTTGCCAAAGACGGGAGGTGCCACCTCGAAGCTCTTCCCTGCAAACCAACAAACATTTTTAAGGTGAGGAGACGTTTCTCAACGGGCTATCACGAAGGACAGACACGGAATATTCCGTTGCCGTTACCACCGACTCGGCTCAGCGCGGTGAACGCTATCGCCGCGCATCTGAAATGGGTCAAGAAGCTTTTCCACCCACCTACTTGGTGCTGCTTCTTCCATCCAGAAGAAGCAATGACATATTTACTTAACATTCAGGTGACTTCTTGGGCGTCCGTCGCGAAAAAGCGATATATTAGGAGTCGCCCGACGAGCGTGTTAATAACTCCGCACCAAGTACCGCGCGGTTCTGGTACTCGCCCCGCCGTCGTTACTCATCGGGAAATTATCCTAAGGGAATTAGTTTGCACTGGCAGAGAAGCAGCAGATACTTTCATCCCGTTTCCACCGCGTATTTACATCTTACTTTTCATTTCGCTAAGTGTGAAATCTTGGCTTTCGCGCCAAGATTTACTGACGGAGGCGCCGAAGTCGTTATTTAGCCGAGGGTTCAACAACGGCACGGCCAGCGGTTTCTGCAGAAGGAAAAAAGAAGTTCATACGCACGGTCTAGAGCGACTCCGTCACGTCCTCCTCCCCAGGTCCCGGCCGTTGTGACCAGCTGGGACTTTGGAAAGACGTCGGGCAGTGACGCGAGGGGTTAATCCAGACCTTCTTACTGGCGTAGACTTTGGGAAACACCATCAAAAAGATGAAGTTTTAGGACTTGGAGACCTACCAGGTATTTGCTGTTAGGGCAGTGAACTCATTGACGAGACTCAAGAGGACACAGAGAGGCAGACAGTGGATTAATCTCATTATAATTATAATTAAATGCTGCCAAGGGATGGGCGACGAGCACCAACTGGAACCCAGGAGGTTCCCTCGGAGCATGAGGAGGAGAAACTTCTTGGCTGGGAAGGGGTTGGAGCTTGGCCCAGGCTGCCCAGAGAGGTGGTCTCCGGAGAGATTCCAAACCTGGAGAGATTCACCTCTGCTCCGAGTGACCCTGCCGGAGAAGGAGGGTGGCACCAGATGGTCTCCAGGGGACCCTTCCCACCCCGACCACGTTGGGCTTCTGAGAATAAACAAACCGAGCGATTTACTATTAATCTGATGACGAAAACTACGCTCCCGGAAATCGATAAACGAGGTGGAAAACGGCGACACGCTCACGGGCAACGTTAAAAACGGGAGGCTACAGAGCACACGCTTCATCTCGACCGCCCCTATAGCCCCAGCTGACGTTAGAAATCGGACTGCTCGCCGATTTTTTTAGGATAAATCTCCTCACAAGCACAGCAGGTAATGGAACAGAAGGGTCGTTAATGCTCCTGGCAGAAATAACACGACGAAGAAAAAAAAAAAATCAAAATAGAGGATTTAAGAGTCACGAGAACTAAGATGGAAATTCAGATTTTTTTTTTGTCTCCACCAACTCCTTTTCGCCCCAGCGAGGAACACGGCTCAGCAACAACGGTGTTACTCTTAGTAGTTGCTCTTCTGGAGCAGGAGGAGGGAATTATACGGTTTGTTCTGTTGGCTTTTTTTTTTTTTTCATCTCGTAAAAGAAATCTCTTCTTGCCTTTGAAGAAGCTGAGCAAAGAATTCAGCTTTAATTAGCCCAGAATTTAATTCAGCCCAGAATCCCCACGTCGGTGTTGCGTGTGGAACATGCCCTGAAAATAAAGTTGCGTTCCACAATTTAAGCATTATAAAAAAGAATAAAACAAGGTAAAAAAAAGACAGAAAGTTCAAACTAAGCATGAACAAAATGGATTTTTTTTCTTGGTACTGGAAAGTGAATAATCGACGAATATCAACCCGGTCAAGATACCACAGTTAATTTCTTCTTTCAGAGAGTAAAATCGCGACATCTCTACACGGGGATCTTCGGACGCACGTCGAGTTTTCACATCTAACTGAAATTTCTCTTTGAATCAGCAATATAAAATAAATGTTTGACAGCTGGCTGTGAACTCCAACCCAAGGAACGTTAAAAATTATGACCTTAAAACTACAGCGTTGGAAAGAAGAGCGAGCTCAGCTGATTTTCCAGCTCAGCTCCTTCCCCTCTCCAATAAAAATTCCCTCTCGGGTCCTTGTTTCCCACCGTAACAATTACCTGGGACCGGCAGAGAGCTCTGCAGATCGGTACCTTGGGAGAGCCAAAGCTAAGAGGAGGTCTCCTGCTCCTCACGGAAACGTCGCTCGATCCCCTCGCCTCGCCCTCGGAAACATCCGGATTCCTTCGAACGCCACGAAGCCAATAAACCAGCAGCAAAAATAAGTCCCAGATGCTCAACGATCTTCTCCCTTTCCCGATCCAACCCGGGAGGGAAGGAGCAGCTCATCGGAGCCTTTGGGTGGGTACGGAGGACCCAACGGGGGTCGGACTAGACGACCTTCAAAGGTCCCATCCAACCCAAACCAGCTTGCGATTCTACGGCGCGACCCCGCGGCGAACCGGTGAAGGTCACAGCCTCCTGACGCGCCGATGACGGGAGCGCCTCTTTATTTAGAGAGGCCCAGGCTGACCCCGGACAATAATTTAACTACTAAATCACCCGGGAAAGCGCTTAACGGAGCAAAGAGAATTTATAACGAGAAGTCTGCTAAGTGCTTTGCTTCTAATGGAGTTCGGGAGATGATGAACAGCAAGTCCATAGTTACAGATCATTTTCAGATGTCCCCTCCCCGTCTCTTGCGTCCTGACAAAGTCCACGTTGGGTGGGGGGTTTTTTTTTTGGATTTTTTCTCTTTGTTTTGCTTTTTGTGTTTTTCTTCTGTTGTTTTTTTTTTTTTTAAGCACAGCCTGTAATTTGAACACGCTCGCAAGAAACGGGTCTCGCCTCCTGCCGAGACGTGAACCTTTCCAACTCCCGCCGTGCGTCGCAAGCTCGGTGCGCTCCGGGGCCGGCAGGGACGTGCGACGCCGGCAGCGAGAAAAATCCCTCCCCCTATCACGTCCGTTTGTTGTCGAGGTTCCCAACGCAGCCCGGCTCGGCGAAAGCAAAGGAGCGCAGCAGAAAATGAAGTGGAAGACATATGGAGAAAATGAATAAAAAATGAACGGCCGGGCCGCGAGACGCTTCCCGAGAGCGGGGGGAAAGGCCATTAACGTACCAGGAGAGTTAACTGGTGCGTGCACCAGGTTACTTACATAAAAAACGACAAGGAAAGCTGCACCAAGAGGGGAGGCTGTGTTTGGCTTTGCAAAAAAAAATAATAAAAAAAAAATAGAACTTTTGCATCCCAGCAAAGGCGCAACTCTAAGCCTGGGTCACTTGGCTGTTCCGATCTCCTCGGCAGCGGCGACTGAGAGAGCAGAGACGCTTCAGAAGGCGGCGCAGAGTGTTGTATCCGTCCTTTTCCCTGAAAACTGAGCCTTGCAGCAACGCTTCTTCAGTTTTTTGGTTGATCGTAGACACGTTTTGGTTGAAAAAGACCTTTCAGATGGAGTCCAAGTGTTGCCCCAGCCCTGCCAGGGCACCACCAACCCCTGGCCCTCAGCACCACAGCTCCACGGCTTGGAAACCCCTCCAGGGGCCGTGGGGACTCCAGCCCTGGACAACCTTTTCCAGGAAGACATTTCTCCTCAGGTTCAACCTAAACCTTCCCTGGGGGCAACTTGAGGCCAGTTCCTCTCGATGAATGACTAAAAATTAAAAACTCTACTTGGCTATCTATTATTCAGATGATAATTTGAGATGAAGAGTTATTCTTAGGCATTCCGCTCTTTCCTAACGAAGAAGAGAAAGATTCCGCTCTTCTGTTCCATCTGGTGTCGACAGCTCCTCAATATTTTGTCAGGGAAGCCTGTTGAGTAATTTTTTAAATTTTTTTTTATTTTTTACAGATGGAGAAGTGAGGTGTAAACAAACTAAAACGCCTTATGACGAGCAGATCCCTACACCCCGCTCGACGGATAGGCTACAAATCCACTTTAAGACGAAGACGCTCCCAAAAATCCACGGAATATCTCCTTTTGGGGGAGTTGCTCGAGATCTGCTCAGCACGTAAATAAAACCACCGGGATCAGAGAGTGACCCTGGGCTCGGGAAGAAAGCAAAAGCCAGGGGGAAATGGAAGCAAACTGTCGCGCGAAGGGCTTCGCCGAAAACGGCAGCGCTCTTGAAATGACAGTTTTTCAAAGGTGAGGAAGAAAATGAACAGTCCCTGGAGTCTCTAAGTGCCTTTTACTTGTTAGTGTTGTGCTTTAATGTCATCTGAGGGGAACAGCGCGACGCATCAAATTGAACATATTTGCGCTTGATTTTCGCTGCTCCGCTTTGTATTAAAAATGCAAAGGGAAGAAAACAACCCAAAACTCCATTTAAAAAGCTTTTTTTTGTTTTTCTCCTTTTTCTTTTTTCTGTTTGGTTTTTCTTTTTGTTGTTCCCTTTCATGTCTTTCTTCTCATCCACAACTGTCATCTGCAAAGATTAAAGAAAACAAAGAACCTTCTTTCTCTCCCCTCGCAATAAAACAAAATGCTTTTTTTTTTGCCTCCTCGACGCGTCAGGGTCAAAGCTGAGCTAATCCACGCTCAAGATGAAGGTGAATTGGATGGAACCCTTTGTACTCCTCCTGGCACGTTGGTTCAGATCCACTTTGAGACCTAAAAGCTTTATCTTTGCTTCTTGTCACCTTGTAATTGTTGATTTACTGTCGAGTTTTCCTCCTTGAATCATAAAATCCTACAACGGTTTGGGTTGGAAGGGACCTTCAAGACCATCTCTGCCACGGGCAGGGAGGCCTCTCACTAGACCGGGTTGCTCAAAGCCCCATCCAACCTGGATTTGAGCACATCCAGCGACGGAGCATCCGCAACGTCCCCGGGATCCGTAACATTTAACAACGGGGCCATCCAAAAATTCTCCTGCATCACCCGAAGAGCGACACCCGCATCAAGGTGACAAGACCAGACCACCCCACTTGCTCATCTCGCACCCTTGTGCCGGGCCCTATAAATCAGGAGAGACCAGCTAGCCCTCTCCAGCATTATAAAACAACTTACTGGTGCAAGTGGTCAACACATCCTTATTATTTTAATTCTTTAATTCTCCAAACTCCCTAAATTAAGCAGAAATTGCTCAAATCCATGAGATTCTTTTCTTTGGAGCCGAACGTTTTCGGCTGTGTGTAGCTTCAGGCTTTCCAGAGGAGGAAAGGGTTCGGAACTTGGAAAACTCTTGGCTAGATTCCGCTGCCTGTTCTGCACTTGGCTTTCATTCCTGAGCCAGGAGGAGCAAAGGTTCGAGTTCAAAAAGAGACATGAAAATAACATTTCAAGAGGCGCGCTCCGGTTTCCCAATCCCAACCCTTTCGGGAAGGTGCACGCGGATTCCCACACGCTCGGGGAGATGAAGGGAGCTTTTTTCTTAGGTCACATCAAGGTAACGAGAGTTGAAAACCGCTCTCTAAAACGACACCTTGTTCTTCTGACGTACGAAAGAGGGGAGGAAGGAGGGCTCCGAAGAACAAAGTCCACGTTTCTGCGAGACTCCGGAATTTGGGACAGTTTTTGCATCGTATTTAGTTCAAAGAGCCGCAAAACGGTCACAGAACCACAGAAGCATTCAGGTTAAAAAAGATCTTGAAGCTCATCGAGTCCAACCATTAAGCCAACACTCCCAGGTCACCACTAAATCATGTCCCTCAGCACGACATCTCCACAGCTTTCAAACCCCTCCAGGGATGGGGTCACCAGCTGCAGAATTTGTCTCTTTTTACTATTCAAATGGGGTTTTTTTTCCAAGCATTTTTACTGTTGGGACATCACGAAGTGAAGAGCAAAAGCAGAGGCCACACCGTGCAGCGTTGAGAAGCTCCTGGTCATTCTCCAGGTCTCCTTACGCCTGGCCCACCAGCCTTCTCAAGTCCACCTTCTGCCTCTTCCCATTATTCCAGTAACTTATTCAAATCTCCCAGTGTAAATTCTCCAAAACCAATCCTCAAATATGTTGTTAACCCACCCGACCGCGCTATGATGAAGCTACCACGTTTCATTCGCCCGACGCGTTAATTCAAACCACAGCTTTACGATCTGCTACGGGGCTTGTGCAAATTACTACGGCTAGCGCGGTGCCGCAGATATTTTGGAGTTTATCTCTGCAGGATCAGGAGCTGGAAATCTCCTCGGTGTACTTCTTCCCTTCCCTCTTCAACTTTGATTTCACGAGTAAGCTTTAACGCAAAGCTCCACGGAGACGAGCCCGAGCGGTTCGTTACTACGCTTTACGCCTATCCGAGTCGGAGCGGGACGGAAAACGTTACTACCTAGGCATAAAAAGATCAGAACTGGCATCCGGGGGTTTTCCAGTGTTGTTAAAATCCTCACGGATCAGCCAATAACCTCGGCATTTCTAATCGCAGGCAAAGAATTCAAGAAGATTGAAAAAAAAAAAAAAAAAAAAAAAAAAAAAAAAAAAAAAGAATTGTAGAGTCACCGAATTCAAAAATACTGAAGAAAAAAGAGAATTGGTAGAGTCACAAAATTCAAAAATACTGAAGAAAAAAAGAGAATTGTAGAGTCACCGAATTCAAAAATATTGAAGGAAAAAGAGAACTGTAGAGTCATCGAATTCAAAATTATTGAAGAAAAAAGAGAATTGTAGAGTCACCGAATTCAAAAATATTGAAGGAAAAAGAGAATTGTAGAGTCACCAAATTCAAAAATACTGAAGAAAAAAGAGAATTGTAGAGTCACCGAATTCAAAAATATTGAAGGAAAAAGAGAATTGTAGAGTCACCGAATTCAAAAATATTGAAGAAAAAAGAGAATTGTAGAGTCACCAAATTCAAAAATACTGAAGGAAAAAGAGAATTGTAGAGTCACCGAATTCAAAAATATTGAAGAAAAACGAAAAAGAGAATCGTAGAATCATAGAATTTAAAAACACTGAAGAAAAAAATAAAAAAGAGAAAAGAAAATGAAGTAGTTCACCTAAAAAGGGTCTGGAATTATTCATTCCTGAGTCAGTCAAGCACTGATTTCTCTGCCAAAGAAAAGGTTGAATGAAAGCAGGGGCTGCTTGCTCCGGAAATTTATGAGCCTGACAACAAATATCTTCCTTATACGGCAGAAAGAAAAGACGACCAATGCTTCACTGACAAAACTCAAGTCTTTGGCTGTGTTTTGGTTTTATTTTTCTCCTGCGCCCGTCGAGAGCGTCTCCGAGACAACGCGACCGCTCAGTCATGAGAAAAAAAAATGATAATAATCATTAAAAAAAAAAAATCACACTATATAATTCAATCGAGAGGACAAGCGTTACGTCGATAGAGACGTCTTCAAGATGCTCAGCCCACAAACCAAAGTTCTCCATCACCTTTAGGAAAGCCCAAGCGGTTCTTCCGGGGGGTTTTGAAGCGGTTTAGCCAGGAGCTCGGACCAGAGCTGGAGGAGCTCAGGGACATCCTGCTCCCCTCAGGGAAAAAATTTCTCTGGGAGGAAATAATCAAAGAAGGGCCCGGAAGGCGATGCAAAGGTGCCGTACGATTCGGGCGTATCGGCGTCACGCTGGCGGTATCAAGAGGAAAAGCAACCGTCAAGCGGGTCTCCCGCCTCTCCCTACCCGTGGGTGATCGACTTGAGGAGATTGTCCGTCGCTTCCAAGCTTCGTACGCTCAACTAGAGTTTAAAAAGTATTCAGGATTAGGAAGGGGCA
This sequence comes from Baryphthengus martii, assembly GCA_013396935.1. NCBI lineage: Eukaryota > Metazoa > Chordata > Aves > Coraciiformes > Momotidae > Baryphthengus > Baryphthengus martii. The sequence continues at coordinate 72,195 of VWZK01012354.1, forward strand.
GGGAAACATCTCATAGGATTTCTAAAGAGACTTCGATACCCGACTTCCACCCAAAACCAGGAAGTCCTGCACCGAAAGCACTTTTGCTCACCACTGAAGGTGGAAAGAAGCCTGGAATTCCATCATCACCTCTAAAAGGGTGGGTTCTGATTCGCAGCAACGCGCACCGTGGCCAGGGCGTGTTCCATCCCTCTCTGACCCAGCACAGCGCTGCTTTTAACTTGAAAAAGTTCTCTCCTCCTCCTCTCCTTCCTTTGCCCTCTCCTTCTCGTCCTCCTCCTCTTCTCCTTCCTTCTCGTCCTCTGCCTGCTCTCCTCCCCTTCTCCTTCCTCCTGCTCTCCTCCCCTTCTCCTTCCTCCTGCTCTCCTCCCCTTCTCCTTCCTTTTCCTCCTCCTCCTCTCCTTCCTCCTCCTCTTCCCCTTCCTTCTTCAGCCTCCCCCTTCTCTGGGCTACAACATGACCTTCAAGCAGTACAACAATGCCCTCCATGGACCCAGGTTATTGGGTTCGGGCATCTACGTTCAAAACCAGTGACCATCCATGCGAGTCAGGTAAGATTTCTGAAAGGCACCTGACGTCCAACCACCCTGACTGCTCTCTAAGGAAAGTAGCTACTGCTCCAGAACGGGAAGGACGCGTAGGTTTGCAGAGTGTTTCAGGAGAGCCCACAAAGGAACAATGAAAAGAAAGGTGGCGAACCTCCAGAAGCTGAACCCCCCCAGTTTTTCCAGTATAGAGACATCACAACCAGGATTGAGGTGAAGTAGGGTGACCTCTCCACAATCCCTGTCCAATGAGACCAAGGAGAGCTGAGGAGCCGAGAGGAATCAACTGCTGAGAGCCACGAGGATCAAAAAGGGATGAGGTCTTTGGAGGGGAGCAAGAAAAAAAACAAACCCAACCCCTGAAGTTCATCATTTATTTGGCTATCAGACTTCACTTCCGCGTTATCACGTTGAAGGTCACGTAGAACCCTCCTGTGTAGGTTTTATAGGAGATTTTACAACAGGTAGGATGAGTCCACGTAACATCCAGAAGAAATATTTTTCGCCCTCACCACATTTGAATTCATAACCTTATTGAAAACAGTCTTTTTATTAGAGAAAAAATATTCTGTCTTATCATTCAGTGCAATTTTTTTTTTGCGATGGCTTCTAACAAAGTGGGCGACTAACGGAGGAAGCGTCGGCAACAACTCTTAATTCTTTAAAAGCTTTCTCCGAGCCTTTGGTCACATCCCTCTCAGGTTCAGTTTTTTTTTTTTTTGTAAAAGTCAAATTTAAAACGCGCCCGACGGGACTCGCGACCAAAGTGCTGCTGGAAGACCCGACGCGCGTGGCTTATTTGGCCAACGACAATTAAGTGAAGCCGCTTGCTTTTTGAGTAGTTGCAACCCAACTGTAAAAAAAAACCACACAACGAAGAAACAATCAATAACTTTCAGGAAACCTCAATTTGTTGATGTTCAGCACAAAAAAAAACCAACCCCAATAACGCAGAACGAGCCCGATTTCGGCGACCGAATTACTTCTAACTAAATATTTGATACGCTCAACGGTTTCTTGACGTTTTCTAGATGCTCAAGTGTTCCTTCTGTAATTTAAGTATATTAGTGAAGCATCCCCCCTGACTTCCTGGATTTCTCCTTGCCGGCAGCGACGAGAACATAAAGGAACCCTTTTCATCCACAGACAGTTCAAATAGTTGAAGAACACCATCAGCTGTCCACAAACACCAAGCGTGGTTACCCTATCAGAAGACTTTTGTACCTGCAAGTTGTTCCCAAGCACATCTTCCATCTCACAGGAGTAGCTACCAGAGGTTCTAGACTCACTGGTTGTTTTATCCCAGAATTCCAACGTGGTGGGAGTTGGAAGGGACCTCTTGAGATCATCTGGTCCAAGCCCCCTGGCTTCAGCAGGGTCGCCCAGAGCAGGTTGCCCAAGAGGATGAAGGAAAAAAGACACTAAAGCTTCACAAACCCCAAGACATTCTTCTGGTTGTTAATCAAAGTCAGAGAGAGGACCATTTGGAACAATCTGAAATTGAGCTGTGGAGGCATCTCCTCAGCTTCTGCCAAAGCACTTTGGCCTAGACAGCTCTGTCCCCAGGACTTTCTTTTCTAGTGCTTCTGGGTGAAAGACTCAACCGAGGAGACTTTAAATCCCTTTTGGAATGAAAAAAATCCCCACAATACTTTGCATTTCATCCTGACCATTAGTTATTAGACACGTAACGTTCACTACTAGCACCTTTTATCTTTAGATTCCACCAAATCTCTTCCACAGGTCAGTCAAACATCTTCCCAGTTTGCCTAATAACTTCACGGTTGCGGCAAATCATCATCAAATCACCTTTTTTTTTTTTTTTTCCTCAAACCCACTGAATATTTGGGAGTGTTTATAGGTGGCTCCTTGCAAATACGTCCACCACGAACTACACATCTGGACACAGAGAAGCTGTTTGATGAAGGAACAGTGAAACCAGTTTATTCTGCTCTCCAGGTTTCCCTAAGGAGCGGGCAAAACGGTTGGACGACGCAGTTTCCGGCGCTGGAAAATACCAATCCCAAAGGAAAGCGTCCCCAGATATCAGAAAGGCTTGGTCCTACAGAACGAACTGGTCTGGTTGTGCACCAAGTGCCTGAATTTCCTGGAATATCTCCTCATTCCCAACCTAGAAAGCAGAAAACTTACCATTTTTAGCTGGAATGAAAGTGCTAAAGAAGCAGCAACACGAAACCAATGAAACTTCTTGACTTCCTTTCAACTCGGAACCGTATTCCCAGCGCTAGGACAACGGTCCGTCACCGCTGGAAGGATCCAGGTCCCTACGTACCACGCTGAGAATGTTGATGACCCGTCCCGGAGGCTGGGCCATGAATAACGAATCACCGCCTCTCTCCTGGCACCGTTTTGACGGACACCGATCAAGATTTTGCGCTCGCCATTCGATTCAAACGGGGAAGGGCCAGCCTGGGGAATAACGTCTTTAGGTACGAGTGGGAAGTCAGCGTCAGGAGCGCGCGACTTAACAAGATCTACTGAATAAAATGAGGGTTCCATCAGAGGAACGGGACGTATTCCAGAGCGCCCGGAGCTCTGAAGGTAAAACCCAAACGTACAACGAAACGCGGAGACGGCCCAAGGAAGGGAACGTAGAAAAAGAAACAGCGGCCTGACAACAAACCTGCAAAACCAGCCTCAGCTCCCAGGAACCTCTGTTTTTGGGAAGCGAAAACAATCCCTTACCCAAATTTTCAATGGAGTAATAACGCTGCTTGCTGTCCACCCGCACCGTCTCGGCGTACGGGCTGCCGACGCCGTAGCCGATGATGTACCCGCGGACCACGATGTTGGGGTTCAGCGGCGGAGTCCAACTCATGACGATGCTCGTCGTCAAGGGCCTGACGTGGAGAGAGCTCGGCTGGTCAGGAACCTGAGATTCTGGGAGTCAAAAAAACAAACCAAACAAAACACAAACAACAAAAAAAAAATAATGAAAGAATAAATCAATATTCTACTCAAGACTTGAGCTTCCAATGAAATATCTGCACAAAAAAAGCCACCCAACCAGGTGCCCCAGAGTTCCGTGCAACGTTGACGTGCAATCTGATTATTGAGCCCTTCCAAGAGCACCGAGATGCCTCAGCCCCTTTTGAACGGCATTTCCACCTTTAACACCAGGCTAGAAGAGAGCTCTAAAACGATGCGGGAGAACAAAAGATGACCTGCAAGAGAACTTCCAAGAGGACAACTTTTCTCCTCCCTGGCCTATTTATCAGTTTGGCGGGATGCCGACAGTCGACCGCGGGAGCTGTCGTTGCGCTCCTGGATTATTTAACCAAAACGTTCGCTTTGTTAGTGGTATTCTAGGATTTTCCAGCAATAATCTGCCCCTCTCCCACAAAAACAAAAGTCAACGTTAACTCTTGGACAAGCTCTGAAGCTGCTTCAACCAACACGTTGACATTTCAGTAAAACAAAACAAACAAACAAAAAAAATTCTAGACTGAGCTCTTTTATTTACAGCTTCTCCCAGGTAAAACTCATTCCTTGAAGGAGTAATTAATCCCTTGGAGTCTCTTTGCCGCCTTCCACGAGCCTCATTTTACCGGCAAGGCGAGAGGGGTCAATGCCTTTTGTTCGAGTTCGCCCGTTAACTACCATATCGCAAGTCTCTTCAGAGGAGCCGCACAGGAACTTGTCTTTTTGAGAGCGGAAAGAGACAAGTTCCTATTTTTCCCCAATAAAAAGGCTTGCAATATAATAGCCCATTCCTCAGCTGGAAAGCAACAACGACAGGGGAGGCAAAAAAAACCTGCCCAAAATACGATGCAAACTCCAACAAAAGACACTTGACGGTTGTGAAGCATTCCCACTGTAAACCTTGGAAAAGGCAATTAAAAAAAAAAGAATTAAAGCTTTTCGAGACACCCCAGCCTTGACGTTTTCTACGGACTTCCTCGGAACACGTTGGACCTTCGGGGAAGTCCGAGCGGTACGTTACCGGCTGGAAATTTTAGAATTCCTTTGCGTTCGACGCCGTACAAGCGCAAAGCACGGATCGCGTTTAAAGTTCGAAGGGGAGTCCCTGAAACGTCGCTACTCACAACAAGAAGAAGCAGATGGCACCAGGAACTCCACCAGAAGCGACGTCAAGTTGCCATTTCCCCCTCCCCAACTCCACTCCCCCATTGGTTTCACCGAAAAAAAAAAAAAAATCGCCGGAAAGAGACCTCCGGGCAGCCCTCCCGGCTTCAAGCGACTTTATCCCAACGCTTCATTGGCTTTTTTTTTTCCAACCAATTCCAATTGAATTCGACCGGTTCAGGCGTTTCCGAGCAAAAATCACGACTTCTGGGTCCGAAAAGCAAAAGGCAGTTTAATTTTGGGTACCCTGCCTGCTCATGAAGTCACTAAGATGAAGCTGGAGATGAACAATATTTGAGAACTACTTTTCAAATATTAATTCCAAAACCCAACTCTATCTAGAAAACTCCTTTTTGGTTGTTTTTTTGTGGTTTTATTTTTTTTTTGACTTTATGAAGCAATTTTAAATACTTCTTTCAAGGAATAAGAAAAAAATTCCCCATTTTTCTTACTTGGAAACAGCTCTGAATTTTAAAATTTGACTCACACGCTTCACAACCCCAAGTGGAAAGTGAAACATCAGAATCAACTCTTCTTCCCCCCGTCCCTTCCCACCTCAAACAAAGTATTTTTCGGTTCTCTTCCCAATAAAGCACGTTTTCTACCGTAAGGACTTCTGTCAAATCTAAGACACATCCATTGGTTCCTCAGGAAACGGACCATCCAGCCTTTGCGTGGCTCTGCTGATTTTTTTCCCCCGTCCCAGCGCTCCGATAGCCAAGAGGAAAATCGGAATTGTCTTCGTCAGGCCGTTTCCTTGCAGATCTAGATCAAGATATGTGCTTGTGCATCTCCTGGGCTTCAACATGATGCCGGAATTACTTCAGAGGATCCCATTTTCCTACTTGTAAGCACACTACGGAATCCCAGCATGGTGAGGGTTGGAAGGAACCTCGGGAGATGATCTGGTGCCACCCCCCTGCTCCAGCAGGGGCACCCAGAGCAGGGGGCCCAGCAGCGCAGGGTCTTTGGAATCTCTCCATAGAAGGAGACTCCCCAAGCTCTCTGGGCAGCCTGGGCCAGCCTCCAACTCCCTCCCACCAAAGAAGTTGCTCCTCGTGTTCCAAGGACACGTTCAGAGGAGAAATGCTGTGGATGTCAAGCAGCCCCATGGAGCAGCATCCGGCACACAGAAGGAGAGTTCCTCAGCACATGTGCCCATGAAACCAGAGTTCTCGGTGCTGCCTTTCTTCCTCTCTTCCCTTATGGACCGTTAGACTCCCAGAACACGGAAGCTGAAGTTCCGTATCACTGCCCGGTGTGACACCTCCTCCTGGGTGGTCACATCTGCTCTGAGAGCCCTTTGCCGTTTTCCTACGTGACGGCTCGACCACCCACCTCCTCCGTCCAGGGAACGCTGCATTTTAGTGCTACTCAAAAGGTCTTAATTCCACCATCAAGCTGGAAAAAACCCCACCCCTCGCCTTCCATCTGGGTCGCTCGAGCAATTTCCGAAGACGCGGCTTTTACAAAGTTATCCCGTTTTGTTCACTTAGCTCCCCAATGACTTTGCAGTACAAATCCCGGGATGACAGCCGACTAGCTCGTCAAGCTCCGAGCACTAATTTAGAGCTGAAGCTCAACTGTATCACCACCTAATACGTGTAAACAGCTTCCAGCTGTTCCACGTATTTCTCGGAAACCAACCATCCCCAACCCCTTTTCCTGGCGGATTCCTCTGCGACATCGACCGGAGCTCCTCCCGCATCCTCGCTCAAACTGTTTCAACCACTGCTTCCGATTTCGTTTCTTTCGAAAGGACAAAAGAGGAAGCTGAAAACAAATATTTCGAACCTCCCCAGCTGTCAGCGAAGGCACATCAGCTTTCTAGGGAACCTCGAAGAAGCCGCTGTGTTTGGATTTCTAAGCGCTTTCCCAACAAAAAAAAAAAAAAAAAAAAAAATACTAATTAAAATGAGTATCCCCTGGGAGCTGACGCCGTTCTCCACGATGCTGTTTGTCTCCGTCTTGCCGATGCCAACCAGGCTTCCGATGAAAAGCAAGAGAAATTGGTCTTAGGTCTTTGCTCAAGGTAGACCCCAGCGTGGCCTCCAGCTTAGACGACACGTGCAGGACGCTGCCCAACTACAGGACTGAGTAGGTATCTCCCCAGGGTTTCTCAGAGGACTTCTATCTATGGTGGAACTCAGCGAATGTCCACCATCAGGCCGTTATTGTCCTGAGGGTCGTTCCTCCCCACCGCAAATAAACGAGCGTACGATCAAAACATCTTGGCTTGAATTTATTTGCGTCCACCCGGGCCTGTCGTGTGGCTTCTGGGATTGCTCGACTAAAATCTCCACGCGTGGATTTGGGCACAAAACTGAAAAAGGAATCAAAATGCCAACCAGAAGCGAGGTGCTCAAAGGTGCTGCTTTTTTTTTTTGGCACACGGCAGGGTGGTCCGAATGTCTCCTTCGGTCTTGGCCTGGAAAACTCAGCTGTTTCCACCTTAACAACATGGACTCACAAACTGGTTTGGGTGGGAACCGATCTTCAAAGGTCCTCGAGTCCAACCCCCCTGCAGGGAGCAGGGACATCTGCAACTAGAGCAGGTTGCTCCGAACCCCAGCCAACTTCCCCTGGAATGGGGCCAGGGATGGGGCAGTGACCACCTCTCGGGACAACCTCTTCCAGGCTCTCACCACCCTCAGCACCAACAATTTCTTCCTTCTCTCCAGTCTAAATCTCCCTCTTGGAGTTTCAACCCATCCCCCCTTGTCCTGTCCCAACAGGCCCTGCTCCAAAGTCTCTCCCCATCTTTCTGCCAGGCCCCTGGAAGCCCTGAAAGGCCCCCAGAAGGTCTCCTTGGAGCCTTCTCTTCTCCAGGCTGCCCAAGCCCAACTCTCCCAGCATTGCTGGGGCTCCTCTGGCCCCGCTCCACCAGCTCCCTGTCTTCTCCTGGGCTGAGGCCTCCAGAGCTGGACCCAGCCCTGCAGGGAGCGGGGACGGGGGGAAGGCAGAAATCCTTCCACTTGCAAGGGCGGCTTTTTGAGATCAGAAAGGAAATTCAGGCAGTCAAAAGCAAGGCAACATCAAGTACTACGCTGCATTTCGGCTGATGATTTATTTATTCTTTCATCCCGTTTGCCTTTGATCCCTTTCAGGTGCCTTATTTTGTTTTACAAATCACAGCAATTTTCCTTTTAGTCTCTATTCATCTCCTTTCCACTCCGTGATTTGCCTCTTACGGATTTCTCCGTCGCTTCGCCGCGACTTCCACCTGTCAAGACGCTTTGTTCCATTCGATTGCCGCTCCGCTTCAGTCGTCTTAGGGAAGACTTTTCCCTTCCTCGCCTTTTATTCCTTTAACACTTCAAATATCCCCGTCGTTTTCTCCCTCACTCTTTCATTTCAGCGGTTCCTCTTCCCTTTCGTGTCGGCATCCGCGCCGATTTCTCCGGCCCGAAATCTCCAGGTAGCCGCCTCCCGTCATCTTGCGCTAATTATTCACCTTTGCGGCCAACCTGACTTTTCCACAGCTCCAAAATCGAGGCCGGGCAACGGGATGTGACCGATTTTTGGCGACATTTTAATCATTTCTTTGCTTGATTATGTCCATTGGTTGGGACGGCACCTTTTCTCTTCCCTCTTCACCAGGCTAAATCCCAGGATTCTCGTCAGAAAGGTTTCTTGGTGACTCCAGAGAAACACAACCCATGGGAGCCAGGATGGTCCAACGGTGAGGGTTTCGACCCGGCCTGGGTGACATCGGCAGTGACGCCCCTCAACTAGAAGGTTTTAGGAGGCAACAGCTTTTAAAGGGGATGCATTTACCGTCCAGATCGTTTTCGGGTGTTTCCGCCGTGTACCAGTCCGAGGGGGGTCCTGTCCCGTTCACCGTCATGGCCGCCACCTGGAAACTGTACTGGCTTCCTTTCTCCAGTCCTGTTTAGTAAATAAATAATAATAATAAAAAAAAAAGCAAATAAAAATCATACAGAAAGAAGATGATGAAGAAAACAAGTTAGTGAAACACAGAATAATTAAGGTTGATGATCCTAGAGGTCTTTTCCAAGTCCAACCTACTACTCGTCGGCTCCATGATCACAAGATCAGGACCTGAAGTCCCCTATCCAATCGCCCTCTGGACACCTCTGATAATACCAGAACTTGCAGAAAGCAAAATCTCTAGTAATAGTCCCTCGGATTTTCCGTATGGGAGGAACTAGAGAGGAATGCAACGATTAGAAACCTCAGGAAGGTCAACCAGGGCAAGTGGAGGGTCCTGCACCAGGACAGGGGAGGGGTTGACCTGCCGGGAAGCAGCTCTACGGAGAACGAGCTGGAGGTTCCTGCACCAGGACAGGGGAGGGGTTGACCTGCTGGGAAGCGGCTCCACGGAGAACGAGCTGGAGGTCCTGGTGGATGCCAAACTGCCCATGAAGGACCTGATCAACGCTCATCAAAGTTCGAGGACCCCACGGCTGGGGGCAAGAGGATGGGGCCAGATTCCGCTCAGTGGTGCCCAGTGACAGGACAAAGGGCACCAGGCACCAACTGGAGCCCAGGAGGTTCCACCTGCACATGAACAATTCAGACAGAAGCTACCAAATCTCACCAACATTCAGAAATAAGCACCGATTCAAATATCGATGGTTCTCCTCAGCGGCTAAAATCATGAGAAAACAATTCCTGACCGTGCCCCAAGACCTCCAAGTTCCTGAAGTTTTATCTTTTCACTCAGCCCACACCGACTGCAAAATGCAGAGGGGAAAAAATAAATAAAAATCCCAACCAACAACCCAAAACGCTTCGTTTAATTGCAAAGGTTGTCTGGAGGAGAAGGCTCGTAATTAAAACGAGCAGTTTAACGGAGAAACCCGCTCCCAAATTGAGAGCGGCCGATTTCGAGCCCCGCATTGTTGAACTCTCAACTCCTCTGCTGTTGCAGATGTTCTTCTTATCCCATCAAGCACCTGCCTCCCCGACGGGATTGCAGGACAAGAAATAAATAAGCAAATCTGAAGTGTCAACACGTTCATATTTAACGTGGCCGTTTAAAAGAACCACAAGAGACATGGGGAAAAAAAAAAGGTAATAACAAGAGCTGGATATTTTTCTGAATTGCTTTTCAAAACCCTTATTCCCAAGGTTTGTGGAAGCAGGGCAGGTAGGAGGGTTGGGGCTGCCTGCAGCACACAGTCCCACCAGGACTCCCGTAGCTCTTCGAACCCGGAATAATTCATGCGACGCCAAGAGGTCGCTCCGGATCTACCGCAATAAAGATCGGTCCGCTCGGCTTCCACGCGGGAGCCACCGGCTCTCGTCTTCCGTGGCCATTCCTCCTCGCGGAGGGTGTGGTGTGCAAGGGTGGGATCTGCAGGGATGGGGGTGGTGGAGCTATGGAGGTGGGTGTCTTCGCTCTAGGACTTGGACTGAATTGCTACGTTTTCTTCTCCAAGCCATCGGAGCAGCAGCAACTCAAATATCTGAGCAGCTTTCATAGAACCATGGAGTGGTTTGGGTGGGAAGGGACCTTCAAAGGTCATCAAGTCCAACCCACTGCAGGGAGCAGGGACATCTGCAACTAGAGCAGGTTGCTCAGAGCCCCATCCAACCTCCCCTGGGATGGTTCCACGGATGGGGCAACGACCACCNGGATGGGGCCAGGGATGGGGCAGTGACCAGCTCTCGGGGAAACCTCTTCCAGGCTCTCACCACCCTCAGCACCAACAATTTCTTCCTTCTCTCCAGGCTAAATCCCCTCTTTTGAGTTTCAAACCATCCCCCCTTGTCCTGTCCCAACAGAATCTGCTCGAAAGTCCGTCCCCATCTTTCTGCCAGGCCCCTGGAAGCCCTGAAAGGCCTCCAGAAGGTCTCCCTGGAGCCTTCTCTCCTCCAGGCTGAACAGGCCCAACTCTCTCAGCCCCTCCTCAGATCAGAGGTGCTCCAGCGCCTTGATCATCTTCATGCCCATCGATATTTCTATTCCTACTTCATCTGCCAGAAAACGGATCCTTTCCAACTTGCCAAAGATGCTTAACATGCCATCTCCTCCAAAAATCTAGATGTTTGCTGTACAGCTCTTAGTCGTGGAGCCTTCACAAGAGGTCTCACGGGGACTTCAGTCAAGAGCCCGGGTTAGATGACCCAGTTGCGCTTTCAGTATTTACGGTCTTCCTTGTAAAAAATGTTCTGCTGAGTATTTTATTTTAGAACCAAAGAAATACCTGGTTTTCCTTCCCCAACAAGAAAGGATCTTGTTTAATCTGACTTCAGAATTACTTCAGAATCGCGCAGATTCCACGCGAAAACTCAACACGCTCAAGGTCACCCGAGGAGAAATGGCGGCTCCACCGAAGCCAGGGGACGAGGTGCTGCCAACCTTGACAAAAATCCAAATTTCTCCCTTGATGTTGTGCTGCTTTTTTTTGTCTTGGGGCTAATGCAAGAAATTCTTTTCCTCCTACCGGAATTCCCTGGGTTCCTTACGCTCCTCAGCCGGCTACTTTCACTCGTGGCTATCAGAGCTTTGCCACCATCTCCCTTTACCCTTTTTTTTTTTCCCCATGAGGAGATCTTTTCCACGGAAAACCTTAGAAAAGCAACTAAGAATAAACCAATACATTGCTGGTTTTGCACCCAGGAGAAAATGAAAGCTGGTTGCCTGAGCGCTCTGAAAAAAACCCAAAAAACAACCAACCAACTGAGGCTTAGATGCTGGACATGAGAAATTCAAAGTTATGAATGATAAAATCCAGGAGACAAATATATGATAAAAGGATGAAGATAAAAAAATGTTTTTTTTTTAAAAAAAACCCCACACAACCAAGCACAACCCCATGAAGATCGTCTCTGTATGCCAAAATAAACGCTACCTGCCAGCAAAGAAATCAATGTTCCCTTGAAGTGAAAGGAGATTTTATTCCCAAAGCGTTTCATTCATCAAAACCCTCGCAAGGCTCTACCACGTCAACACTGACCTGTGAACAAGTACCAGAGGTTGTTCGGCTCCAGCGTTTCCATCTCACCCCGGCGGGTAGTCTTGCGATGTCGGATTTTATAGCCCGTAATAAATCCATTTTGAGTACCCGGCGGTGGAGGCAACCAGCTAACTTTGATGCTCTAGGAGGGAGGAGGGAAAAAAAAAAAAGATATTATTGCCAGTTTTTATTTCTGCCAAAAAAAAAAGAAAGCGTAATAAATGAATCGAAAAAAACGGAAGAAGCAAAGTGATGTTTTTCTAATAACGCGTATTCAAACAATTTGTTCTTTTGAGAAGACAACCAAATGAAATCTGAAAGATCCACCGCGGCGGAACGACAACCGTACGTTCTCTAGCAGTGAAGGGCTATAAAAAAAGAATTGGATTTATAGCGTTGATTTTCACCCTTTTCCGGAATTTTTCATGTCCACAGGCCACTGGAGTACCCACGGCACTAGAAGGGGTAGCTCCGGGGTCGAGAAGATGCTGCAACTCATTTTGGTTTTCAGCCCAAAGGACTGAAGTCACCTCTTTTTGACGGTCGGATTCAAACACCAACTTGAACACTTCTAATGATTCTGCACCAGTTTAATTCCATGGAGATGCCATCACGCCCTCCTTCTATCAATGGGAAGAGAGACCAACCTCTTGGGCATAAATTTATTGCCGACCCCGACAGGGAAGAGAACTTTCACCGAGCCATTCGCCGGAGTCGGCAACACCACCATTAACCAAGACCAGTCACTTCCGGTTTAATCAACGTCACTTCCTAGATTGTATGAGGGGGTACAGGAGGACCTGTTGGAAAAGATCCAGAGGAGGCCCCCAGCGATGCTGGGAGGGCTGGAACCCTCTGCTGGGAGGCCAGGCTGGAAGAGTTGGGCTTGGGCAGCCTGGAGAAGAGAAGGCTCCAAGGAGACCTCCTGGGGGCCTTTCGGAAAGATGGGGATGGACTTTGGAGCAGGGCCTGTTGGGACAACACAAGGGGGGATGGTGGTGTGGTTTAAGAGTTAACAAATTGGGGGGGCACACAAACACCTGGTATTCCCTCCCCTTTCCTGCCACACTCTAGAAAAGGACAGGAAGTTTGGGTTTCGGGCCTTCCTTTCTCTCTCCCTCGGCCTGTGCTGCTGTGGGACCGCACTCTAGCTCAGCTAGGCCTGGCTCCACGTGCTCTGCACAATCCATCGCCATCCCAGGACTGGTTTTGNGGGAATACCAGGTGTTCATGTGCCCCCCCAATTTGTTAACTCTTAAACCACAACAGATGGTTTGAACTAAAAGAGGGAGATTTAGACTGGAGAGAAGGAAGGAACTGTTGACACTGAGGGTGGCTAGAGCCTGGCCCAAATTGTCCCAAGAGGCAGCTGCTGCCCCATTCCTGGCCCTGTTCCAGGAGGGGTTGGCTGGGGCTCTGAGCAACCTGCTCAAGTTGCAGATGTCCCTGCTCCCTGCAGGGGGGTTGCACCAGAAGGCCTTGGAAGGTCCCTTCCCACCCAAACCGTTCTATGATCTTATTTCAGCCTCATAACCCAAACTTAACCTGCCCCTTCCTGATGGCTCCTGACACATCCCTACACGGCCAGACACCCACCTCTGCCACCTCTCTCCTTGCAGAAAGGTCTGAAGAGATTTTTGTCATCGTGAGGCAAAAGCCAGCGCGTGCACTTGGCCGATCCTGTCACCTTCTCTTCTGGTTTCCTTCTTCCGTCCTGTGTTTGACGGGAGGCGCACCGAAGGTCTGTGCAGACCACGCTGCCTCCAGATCTGGCAGAGCAAGTGCTCCGTCCCGAGCAGCAGCTACTACGTATTTCCCCTGCATCACTTCACACTTAACTAGAAGAGTAAACGAAATTCTGTTTATCACCCAGTCACTCAACACTGGAAGGAGACAAGCCAACGTCTCTCGCCGCCCTTTGTCCTCTATCGCATCGCTTGCTTATCGCAAATCTTCCTTTATGCTGCGGCAACTGCATCTTTTTTCAGGAGCCTTTTGTGGGGGGTGTTATCAAAAGGCTTTAGGAAAGCCAAGCCGACGATATCAACTGGATCGCCTCACCCATGTGCTCAATGATTCCTTCAAAGGACTTGAATAGGCACGTGAAAGCAGGACTTGCCACCACAAAAGCTGTATTGATCCCTCCTCGTCGTATCGTGTTCATCCACACCTCTATTCATTCCGGTCTTTATTACGGTTTCTATCAATCTGCCCAGGAAAAACCACCAGAATTCCTGGGCTGGGCTGATAAGAGACTTGATATTGTACATCAACATCTCCCCTGCTAAAACCACCTGGCCACCAGCTGCTCTTGGCACATCTTTGGTGGTCCTTCAAGTGTTTACAATCAACGCAACCGAAGGAATTCTGGGTATTACGGCTTCTCGTGGAGCAAACCCTCAAAATGGGCCCCATTTCCTCTAGCTTACCTCGTACAGAACCACAGGACCAACTTCTAGACCACAAGAAAAGGCAACCACATCGCAACCGGAGAGTTTTGGACCAAAGACCATTCATTACCATGATCGAGTGGCTCAGTCCCTGCGTAAATACGTCGCGGCACCTACCAAATTAATTCCGGCAACAGAAAAATCCATGTTGCTCACGCCCTGCCCAGTGATTTATCGTCACAATCAAGTCTACATTTCAAAATCAATGCTTCAGGTTTTTATCGCCGGGTGAAATCGCAATGAGGTTTGTTGCCTTTTTTTTCTTAAACTTTTTGGCGCATTTGGGCAGAACAAACCCCCTTTGTCAAACCGGAAAGCGATGGTTTTCAAACCAGATCTGGGCAAAATGAAGATTGTTGATGCAGAAAAAGCTATGAGGAGAAGACACTTGGCCCCACTGGCCAGAGAGAGAAGCAAACAGAGCTTCTGGATAATTTCTCAGAGGAGGGGAGAGAAAAAAACCCACCCCCATTTTCCCCCTTCTCACTTCTCAAGAGCAACAAGAAAAGCTCCTCTGAGATCCCAGATGCCTCACCCAGGAAGACAAAAAAAACTACAGAGAAGAAACAATAAAGAAGCAGAGGGCCAAGAATGCTTTGTGGTAGAGCTCATGCAGGTAGATGACAGCTAGGAACCATCTGTGGACGGGAAAAATCCCACCAGAAGGGACAGATCACACTGGTCTCTCAGCTTGGAAACCGCAGTTCACACCAACTGTTAAAGTTGCCTCTTAAAGGAAATCTAGAGCTGAACAGTTGATGGAAACCATGAGGGAATTTTGAAAGGAATTCTACCATTTGGAAGATCTTTGAGTGGACCTCTGGGTGCTCCGCCATCCCTTCCAAACCGCAGGCTCCATTTTTGGCAATTTATTTTGAACAAAAAAAAAAAAAAAAANTGAAAAATTTTTTTAAAAAAAAAAAAAAAAAAGGGACATCTGAGCTGCGCTTTGATCTAAAACACTTAGGAGGCTCCAAGACAACTTGTTGCCCTCAAGGAGAGGTGGCAACGACAACGCTCCATCCCTGCCACCGTTCCAGGGGAGGTTGGCCAAGGCTCTGAGCAACCTGCTCGAGTTGCAGATGTCCCTGCTGCCTGCAGGGGAGTTGGACCAGATGACCTTGAAAGGTCCCTTGCAACCCAAAAAGTTGCAGGATTCTACGGTACAATCATGAGAACATGATGGAGCTGAAGCAGCTCCGGTCCATCTCAAGCCATCTCACCACAAAATTGCACGAGCCCAAGGTGCTCCATGAAGCACCTTGACCATGTAGCTTTGGTCCTACCTTCCTGAGCAGAGAAAACTCTGAAGGCTCCCAAAGGAAGGGTGTAAAGGTCACAGGGGCCAAGCACCTTCTCCAAGCACGTCCCCAAACACGGCCAAGAACAAACCCTGTCACACGTAGCACGTTGGTACCGCACCACACGCGTACAACCGCTTCTGAGATGTAGACACACAAAGCTTTTGGACCACAGGGAACTCCTATTATTTCCAGCCTGAACTTGATGCTAATTTGACTTAAAAAAAGACCAACGGGAGCTCCAGCAGAAACATCCAAGCCCTTGGAGGTGACACCTGCGAGCGCTGCGCCGTTCTACCGAGACCCCAGATAACCCTTCCTCTGCCTTGAAGCCACCAGTGACTCCATCTCCTGGCACAGCAGGTCTCCCAGAAGTCCTGGGTTTGATCTAACGCTCAAGGCAGAATAAATAAGATCTTCCTGATGATTAGAGGAAAAAAAAAAAACCCAACAAAAAAACGGGTTCTTTACAGATCCACCTCAAGCTGTCACTGTCCTGGTAACGGTTCACTTTCACCTCAACCTGGTCTCCATGGACACCGCAACGACGCTTTTTATCAATAGTACTTAACATGTGACCCTTTGCTCCGGGAAAAATCAATGCTGAAGGTTCTGACAGGCTTCTCATCCTTTCTTCTGCTTCAGAGAGAGCAGGGAGGACTTGTGCTCTAATTCTTCACACTCCAGCCGAGAGGCGGCCGACAAAAAGAAAACAGTTCCTTTCTCTTACACCAGGATTCCTCAAGCAACCAGCAACCGAAGCCAACTTCAAGAGGATTGTAAGAACTTGTCGGTCCTGGCTGGAACACACCGCAGAAAAGTCCTGTCCAAAGGTCACCTCCATCAGGAGGTCCCCCCGACGCCTTTTTCGAGGAGAACGGACGTTGGCCCAACAGAACTCCCTCAACCTGAGCTGAACCTTTCACCTCTCGCCTGTACACCCCAAACCCATAGGATATCTGCATTTTCCCAGTTTCATGACCATTTAGGAGGTTAAGAACAAGCTGAGATAGTAGCTCCACGCTGATTAGAAACGGGCGGCATCAGAAATCTCACGAATCTTCACAAGTCGAAGTTTCTGGAGGTGCAAAGGCTCTTTCTGAAGGAGGGCAGCGATAGGCCAAGGGGGAACGGCTTCATACTGGAAGAGGGTAGATCTCGATCAGATATTAGGAAGAAGTTCTTCACCCTGAGGGTGGTGAGACCTCGGAACAGATCTCCCAGAGAAGTGGTGGCTGCTCCATCCCTGGAAACATTCAAAGCCAGGTTGGATGGAGCTCGGAGCAACCTGCTCCAACGGGAGCAGACACTGGCCCACCAGAACTCACCCAACTTTTCACCTCTCGCCTGTACGCTCCAAACCCATAGGCTATTTTCGTTTTCCCAGTTTCAGGACCATTTAGGAGGATAAGAAAAAGCTGAGGGGTTGGAACGATCTCAAAGGTCCTTCCCAACCCAGATCAGGCTACGATTCCATGATTTCCTGGGCTTGCAGCAGGACTCCGGCTGTCCTCGCCGGAGAGCCTGGTTCCTCAAGCATCCAAACCCGTTACGCTCCGTTGGCGAGAGACGCTGGAAGGCGCTGAAGGCCAAAGGCGGATTTCTCCCAGCTCCTCCTGCCGCCCTCGGACCCGCTCTCCTCCACTCCCACCACCCCACAGGCGAGGGGCTCTCCTCCTACAACCAGCGCGTAAACTGCAAATTAATTTACAAGCACACGTCGGAGGCTGTTGCCAGTTGCCTCGGATACGAGCAATTTTCAAGTCCCCCAGCCGCGGAGTTTCGTAAATCTGCCTTTTTTTGGTTTTTTTTTTCAGTGTTGTTTTTTTTTCCACCCTAAGAGAAGATAAGAAGAAAAAGAACTGGGAGGATTATTAAGGTACGAAGACCTTTCCAGCCAGTATTATTTCCTCAGGGTACTTCTTTTCCGAGCTACGTCTCCAAACAGCTCTCGTGTTCAAGTTCCACGATCAAATACTTAAACCATTTGATCACCACAGTCTTAAAAAGTAAAGAGAAGTGATAATAATGATATAGTGGGGAAAAAACACACCCAACCAAACCCAACAACTTAAGGATAAAAACGCCTCGGGGTGTCTTCATTGACTTGAAAAGAAGAGAAGATGAAACACAACCAAATACAAGGCATAAAAGAGTCAGGAACCTCAGGCAAATACGGTGGCAAAATAAAAAAAAAAAAAAAGCAAAATAAATGGAAAATAGTCAGGCTTGAAAACAAATAATGCAAAAAAAAAACCCCAGCAGTAATTTTCTCCCTCTCTGCAAACGCAGAAATTTCGAAAGCCGGAATTTTGTTCTGTAGATTTAAAACCGACTCGGGGAACAAAAAATAATCACGGAGAGGGCACCCGAGTGTTTTGCAGCTGGACTTCTCGTCATCATCTATTTAGATCAACATCTCGAACGATCTTCACGCCTCCAAATTGGTGAGCTGATTCCTCTGAGCTATGTTTAGAGAGGCTCAAAATTAACATCTCGGGCTCTTCTTATAGTTGAGGGCGAGGAAAAGAAATGGCCAAAGACAATCACCTGCCACGGTTGGTTTTTTTTTTTTTAGGACGGGTGAATCTCGCCGGCGGCTTCTCATTTTATTTACGAAGCCCAAAAGAGTAATTGCTCATTGAGTCCTGAGGCATTTTTAAATATTTGAGGGCATTTTTAGACGCGGCATTGTACAATTAAAACCGACTTTGTGAGCGCGTTGGAAAACAAAACCTTTGGGAGGGATACCAGAGCGCAAAAAGCTCCTGATTTCTAAAAAGCGTCGCACTCTGGAAAATCTCCAAAGCTTTTCCTTCTCATTCAGAGTCAGGCTTGAAAGTTCTCATTAAAAAAAACCCCCACCCCATCTGCAATATATTTCCATATCTGTAGAAATAGCCAATCATAGACTGGTTTGGGTTGGAAAAGACCTTGGAGATGATCTTTTTTTCCAACTCCCCTTTCAACTAGAGCAGCTTGTTCAGAGCCCCATCCAACCTGGCCTTGAAGGTTTCCACCTCCTTGGACAACGTGGGTCACGGTCTCACCAACCCGACGACAAAGAACTTCTTCCTAATTTCTAACCTAAATCCAAAAGTTCTTTCCAATCTGCCATTTCTTCCCGTTTGAACCCATTCTTGGATCAAGGACACAATTACCCACGAGAAACATTTGCTCCCAGCTTCTCCTCCTTCCACTTCCGACCCACAGCACCACCTCAGCCAGGAAAGGTGGAATTCCACCTCCCTCCTTCCCCGCACCCGCTAAATACTGCAAACCTGGAGAGGGGCTTCAGTCAGCTCCAACTGGAGCTTTAGAGGTCCCAGGGATCAAAGCAACTATCGATACTTCAATCAAGTTCTCAATTACAACCACATTTAATTGATTAGCACTTAGCGGCACGTTAATTACTGATTATCCTGATTACTTAACGATATCTGCCGGAGAGCCTCACCAGTGAGAGTTTAGAAAGCAAAGGGCACGATAATTTCTACAGAACTAGTCCATTAAGATTCAGATTCAAATCAAAAGCTCAAGAATATTTAAAAAAAAAATAATTTCTGTTTTAAATGATGTTAATGTATGCGTCCTCATCCTGCGGCGCTGGGATCGGGAGCTGCCCAGGGATCCCTCCAAGGCAGCCAACTCCTTGTTTCTCTGGAGGAGGAGGATATCTTCAGGGGGGTTGGACTAGATGAGCTTGAAAGGTCCCTTCCAACCCAAAACGTTTGATGGAGAGCATCTCTTTGGGGCCTCTTATGTAAAAAGCATAAGAGGCGGTTCCCCAGCAGAAATATTCAGATTCAAAGGGCTAATCTGGTAGCAGAAAAGAGAGGGTTTTGGGCAGAGAGGTTAGTTAGTGAGTTTCTGAAGAGCAAGGAACCATAGAATCATTTGGGTTGGAAGAGGCCGTCAAGATCATCGAGTCCAACCATTCCCCCACCCCTGCCAGGGCATCACCGACCCCCGGCCCTCAGCACCACAGCTCCACACCTTGGAAACCCCTCCAGGGATCAGAGGGACTCCAGCCCTGCCCTGGGCAGCCTGGGACAGCCCTTCACAACCCTTCCCACAAAGACATTTCTCCTCAGCTCCAACCTCAACCTCCCCTGGGGCAACTTGAGGCCATTTTCTCTTGTCCAACTCATTTCCAGGAGAATTACTGGTGTACACCGAGGTAACAGGTTTGGGATCTCAAAACCCAGCACTTCTGCCCCTGGAAATTTTTGGGTTACGCTCAGACATGTCCCATTCTGCTTCTCATGACCAGAGAAGATCCAGGGGCAGGAAAGTCCCCTCTCAAGAAACGCAGTTAAACGATCGCACGGCGGTGAAGTTTCATGACTACGAGAAGAACCTGAAACACGAACCTACACCGATCTCCCCCCTGGGAGAAGTTCAAATGAAATAAGAAGAGAAGGTTCTAGTGATTGTAAAGCTTAACTGAAACCAAAAACTGGAGTGCCAAGACCCACACGTAGGTGCTCAAATTCCAACAATACCACGTACCCAGAACGTGGGTCTTAAGGCGACTTCTCCGACGCCTCAGGCAGGTGCTGGTGGAAGGTTCCTAACGCTGCCGTCAAAATAAGGAGCTTCGTGCACCTATGGTTATCCAGACAGATACAGAGGCACTTTTCACAGCTCACATCTCCAACAAAAAAAGTGAAAATGTGGCATTTCCTGAGAAACGAAGGCGCTGCTTTCCCCGGGATAAGCGGGAACGCTGACTCCATCCCAGGGACCAAGGAGCCATCCCACTCCAGGGCCCAAATCCTCAGCCTACGGTCATTATTTTAGCATTTGAAAAGCTTAATTCCTCCTCAAGTTGTACCCCAAGGCTGATGTTATTCATTAATTCCGATTGATCGTTAACCGCGCTTCTGCTGCCGCTTTTCCGAGTCTCTCCAAACACCGGATGAAACACAAGGCTTTAGTCCAGGTATCGCACGTTGCCTAAAATACCTCCAGCTCCAGCCAGCTGTGAAAATACATAATCTTCAGTAATTATTTCTAGTTGGATCTCTACACTGGGTTTTATTTATTTATTTTTTTCCCTTTAATTATGTTTTCCTTGAAAACCTAAAGCGCCAGAAGTCCCCGGAATTAGCACGGGCCCCAAATGCCAAATTCATCTGGGAAAGGTAAATGACTGGAAGTCACTCGATGACCAAACACATCCTATCGATTTTTTTTAGGATTAATGACAGGGGTTCAAGCAGGACAGGCTTTTAAATTTTGTACCGATCGGCATCTGGTTAATTAAAAGCATTTCATTCCCCGTGGACATCAAGGGGGGGGCTCCAGAAACCATCAACTCCGACATCAAAATACATTTCCTACGTTCCGGTTCTTCTAACGAGCCCTTTTGCTTTCGGGATTTGCAGCTGGACATTTGGAACCGGCATCAGAGCTGCTGTCGGGACGCTCGCGGTAGAGTTTTCCGTCAAGTCGCAGATTTCCACGGGATTTGCCGAATTCTCTGCCCGCTCAAACTAAAGTGTTCCCGAGAAGCTTTCGGGCAAAGCTCTGAAAGTCTCGTCCTGAAGACCTGTTGGATGTACTGGTAATTGGGTACCTCAGGTTGATATATGGTCCGGCAGAAGGATGTTCTTCTACGGTGAAGGGCACTGGAGCCGGTCCAGCCCCAACGGGTTGTTTACTGCTAGACCTGGAAAGTTCAACTTTGTTATAAATCTGCTGCTGGACACTCAAGGTTGGGTTCACCTCCATTAAATTACGCACGTAGCTGAAGCATCCTAGTCCTTGGTCAGAGAAGGACGTATCATCTATCTGAACCACCTTCCGGGAGCTGCCGGCGCCTAAACCGAGCAGCACCGAGGGTGCTGCGTTCCAAGGACTACATTAAGTGCCTGGATTTAGGTGGGATGATCGGAGCCGGGCAATCCACGAATCAGAATTACATCCGAGCCACGCTGGAAGAAAAATTCCTATCACAATGACAACGGAAAGCAACAGAAATGCCCCAGAAGCACAGAATGCTTGGGTTGGAAGGGGCCTCCGAGGGTCATCTTCTCCGACCCTCAAGTATTTATTTAGCGCTCGTTCAGAGTCAACCCATCACGGGTCAACAGTTCCACCTTCGTCAGGAGCTGGCTGACTCGGGCGTCCTGCCGCGGATGGCTAGAGGATGCTCCCAAAACGAGAGAGCACGGCCCACACCACGCTTTAGAGAGTGCCTGTCCCCACCAGCAGCTTCGTTAGCTTGAATTAAGATTATAAACGTGATTATTTAGTTCGGTTTCGTTGGACTGAGCCTTTCAGCCCTTCTTTTAGCCGTTATTTCCTCGGAAGCAGAGCCCGGATTCGTAGCTTCACGAACCAGACAGAACCTCTGTGACCGTCTCGTGCCCGGTCTGGATGAATTCTTGTCTTCATGGGATAAAGGAGAAATATGGTTGTGCTTGACTTTGGGAGGGGGGAGACAGCTCTGTTCAGTTCACCACGCAAAAAAAGCTTAATTTAGTCTATTTTGGCAGTTTGTAATCGTCGGAAGAGCTAAACTTGCCCAACGCCACTGGAAGGAGCGACTGGCCCGACTTTGACGACAGCCCCGCCGCCCAGTGCCACTATATTAAAAAAAAAAAAAAGCTATTTTCCTTCCCGAAGCTTTTATGTCATAATACAGGCAGACACAACAGCGGTTCACCAGAGAAGAACAATAAAAAAAAAAAAAGAGAAATCATCCCAACGACCTTCCTGAACAAAGCCCTTCAAAGCGGCGCATGCGGCGACCCGAACGGCCCCGCGCCCGGTTGTTATTCTTTCCCTAGGTAATAACCGACGGCGACCTTTCAAAATGGATTGTAGAAAATAACCTGTGCCAGCACCAGCAGGAGGGATTCCCACCTGAGGATCACCATTAACCACCCCAGTCGGGAAAGGAGCTAAAAAAACAAAAATACAGGTCTCGGAACAGCAGAGGTAGCATTTTTTTTCCCGGCAGTTCTGACCCTGAGGGCTCCATCCTTTTCAACGGCAAAGTTGCAGCGTAAGAATTATGAAGACAGGGATCTATTTGAGGCCTGCCTGCTCTCGTTACCGTGGGCCCAAGATTAAAGGCCCTGGAGGGAGAAGAACTGTCAAAAATCCAGCACGTTCCCAAGTTCTCGGAATTTGCCGAGTAACTTTACGGTGCTGCGCGCGACCCGCTCGTTCCTTCCGTAAATTAAGCGACTGGATGAGAAGCAAAGACGGTTTATGACGTGTTATTTCTTTGAGGAGCTCCTAGAAGAAGCTGCTCTACACCTGCTCCCACCACCACCACCTGGCAGCGGAGCTTGCCTCCGGCAGCCTTCGCCGGAGTTTGAACGGAGCGCAGGATCCAGCACCTTCCAGAAAAACATCTCGAAACGCAAAGAAATGGTGCAAGGCGAGGCAAGGACTTGTTGGAGCGGGTCCAAAGGAGACCGCAAACATGGTCTGAGGGCTGGAACCCTCTGCTCTGAGGCCAGGTGGAGAGAGTTGGGCTTGTTCAGCCCGGAGACTGGTGGCCTTTTGGTACTGAAAGCGTTTTCTTTGCCTCTGGCATGCCCAAGATTCCAACGCTCATCACGGGACACGCTCAGGACATCCACCAGGGAGGAACGCGGCGGACGCCTCGCTCCGTAGAACTGTTATTTCCCCCGAGGAACCTTCTAGGAACTCTACATCCTTAAAGAACCTGCACAAAAGCAGCAGGGGGAAGAATCTTCCTGCGTGGAAACGAAACCTCATATTGAGGAGGAAAGAAAAAGGCAGAAGACAAAGAACACGGGAGACCAACCGCTCGCAGAAAAGAAATGCTTCGGAGCGAACGCAAAAATACAGGAAAGAGTTTAATAAATCAATACAAAGGATTGACTGAGCAGATTGGGAGCTACTTAATAGCCAAACACCACCGAACGGGCCGTTAGGAAAGGACTTAGTGAATCAAAACACTTCAGCTGTTGCTACAGATGATGATGGAGTCTCTTCCCTTCCTCCAGGTGAGGTAGAAGATGCCCACCACCATTGGCCTTCCCCATTCAAGCACTAAATGCAGTTAGGAAATTTTATGACTCCTGCAACTCCAGCCTCGAAAAAGTGGTTCTACATTGAACATACCCCATTTTTCTTCGAGAGCTGAAGAAAACACATGATTAAGAAACTACTGCTGGAAGAGGAAAGATTTCGATTAGAAACGAGGAAGAAGTTCTTCACTCTGAGGGTGGTGAGACACTGGAATGGGTTGCCCAAGGAAGCCGGGGATGCTCCATGGCTGGATATGTTCAAGACCAGGTTGGATGGGGCCTTGAGCAACCTGCTCTAGCGGCAGGTGTCCCTGCCTGTGGCAGGGGCGGTTGGAACTGGATGATCTTGAAGGTCCCTTCCAACCCAAACCAGTCTATGATGCTACACAGCACTCTGCTTCACATCTCCAAGCCAAGCTTCCCACAGCCGAGATGTTTTCCTCTTTTAGCTTCAACAGATGCTGGATCGGGGCCCATGAACTCTGTCATTAGGCAGACAACCAGCACCATTTATTCGTCCATCAAACCCTACACTTCTACAATCTAGACACAAAACCCTACACTACAAACAAACTTTCTACACACAAAACCCTACACTACAATCCCCAGCATCTCAAAGACCACTTAGAAGGCAGAGCACAGATCCGCTCCTTCTAAGTTTTACTAGACGACCTACTCAGTGGAGACGACTCAGAGGAACACTCCTCAAACAACTTAGATGCTATTAGGACAACACCAGCCCCAAGGAACAGAAAATAATAATAAAAAAAAAAATATATATAAATTATTTCTCTCCTACTGCCACCTACTTGAAAAAAAAACCAAAACTCAAACCCACCAAAAATAATCTGAAACCAAAACACAAACCCACCAAAAAAAAATCTGAAACCGAAACACAAACCCACCAAAAATAACCTGAGGAGCACTGGAGAACATTTCTAGAGCAGAAATAGGAGATTTTTCATCACACTCTTTGGGAATTCTCCGTGAGAAGTCACACGAAGCTGAGGAGAAGAGTTCATTTGGCATTCAAAAAGGGCACTCTGGGAGCTGAGGCTATTTTTGAAGTTCTGAAGCAAAGCTAATTCTGGCCTGATGGAGTCCATCAATATCACTTAATTTAAGCCCAGAAAGAGGCTGGTTTATCATTGGTTCGTTCTCTAGAGACTGCTCTGTGGGTTTTAAAGAAGGGAGCAAATATTCTTTGGGCTTTAGCAGAGCTACGGGACCCAAGCGTTGGGTTTCGGGAGCCAATTTGGGGCTGAGGTTTTGATTTCCAACCGCCTCCCTCCCCCCCAAGCCCTAGTAGGCGAGGTGATTTTTCTAACCTTTTATGGGTTCCTTTTTCCCTGGTTCTGCCACGTAAATTAACAAGAGGTATTATTCCCACCGCTGCCTCCACATTATCAACAAGGAGTAAGAAAAACAACAACAGAAAAGCAAAGGAAAAAAAAAAACCACCAACCACCTACCCTTAGGTTATAAATAATTAAGACAGAAAGTCGGAAAAGTCATTAAACAGAAAAGCAAAGAAACCTCAGGTCCTGATTTTCATGGAGACTCGGAAATCTCCCAACCGTTCTGACTGTGCAAAAAGACCTCAAGGAGACAAGAGGAAATTTAAACCTCTTTTTTTTATTTATTTTTTAAATTTTTTTTTCAGGTACCTTCGTTCTCCCAAAGTGGCTGCATAAATAGAAACCAGATAATAAATCTCCTGGGAATAGTTGTCTCTTATTTTCCAAATCTCTGGCAGACTTACGGGACCCTCCAGCAAGTGGGGCTGAGTCGACGCTACGAGGGAAGGCTCCATCGTGACGCAGGAGGTGCTGGGCTGTCTTTGCTCCCACCCTTCGGGCGCTGGGTACCTAGCAGCGGGGACAAGCCATCCCTTCTCCCACCCTTTTGCCAACATCAAGGGGATTTCCAGCACTTTTCCGGGTTTAAAACTTCAGGAGACACCGACGCTGGTTTTGGCGGGATGCGAGAATGAAATCTGGTCTATTCAGTCTTACAGACCCACTGGAAAAACCAACCAACCAACCAACCAAGCCAACCAACCAACCAAGCCAACCAACCAAGCCAACCAACCAACCAAGCCAACCAACCAAGCCAACCATCTTCTATGTTTGTCTGCCCTGCAGCTCTTGACCACACTCAAGATCCAGGCCAAATGCCACCCCAAAAGTGTGATGTCTTTCCTTCCTTTCCCTAAATTCTGAACCAAACCAAGCGTGATGACCTCAGAGGCTCTTGGGAGTAAGAGGAGATGTCGGTGGCATCCCCAGAGTGCGTGGGGTGAAGGGACAGCCTGGGTGGCACCAGGGCCCCGGTCTGCACCCTGCAGCTGCACCACCCATCTCCCAGTCCCTCAGGCGTTGGGTACCAGCGCACGGGGAACCAGCTTCCCAAGAACCAACCCAGCGACGGATCCCGGCTCCATTTCACGCGCCCAACAAAACCTTCTGGTTCTGCTTTGCTGTTCTCATCCCATTTCTGGAGCTACCTTCGCAGTCTAGTGCAAATCACTGGAAGAACAGTCTGTAAAGTTTAATTGCCCATTTTCTGCCCCCATCCCCAAACCGTGATCCCAATCTGCTCCTTCATCCTGGTTTCCCCGGGATCCGAAGGCCAGAGAAACGCGGGGTTTTCTTGACGCCGGCTCAAAGCCGTCGATGGGATTCCCGTGGACGCCGCTTTTACAGAAAGGAGGGAGTTTTGCAAGAGAAAAAATCCCGAAGGACAGATGAAGAGGATGAAAGTGATAAAGTTTGATAAGAAGGAGGAAAAAAAAACCCCCATCAGCTGGTCCCCGTAACCGGAGGGACGTAGAGTATTATTAGGCCAACAATTAAATTGCTTTCTATTTATACAGCAAAAACGTAAGCTGCTTGATTTCTTTTTCTTTTTTTTTACATTTCATTAACCAATCAAATCACCGTGGCGAGGGAAACATTTCCATCTGCACCGAGAAGATCTCGCCAAAGAAGGAAAAGCAAAAATCAAGTTGCTGAGAGCAATCACACGAAGCCTCTTCCTACTCTGCGGCGCCGACTCTTCTTTCCCGGCTAATTTATTTCGGCCTTAAACGCCTCTCTTAAAAGCGCACGTTACACGCAGCTTAGCCAAGCTAAGGCTTTAGTGAAGTCTTAAACACACTTCTCCTTCCCCCACCGCGACGTTGACGGCCCACGGTTAACAACGGAATCCTACGGGTTGGGGCATCTCACGGTTTTATTTTTAATAAGGAAGCTTTGTCTATTTTTTTTTTTTCCCCTCCCTCATTTTTAAGGACTGGTGTCTAATGAGATAGCGACGAACGCAGGGGAAATTGAAAATAATTAGTAATTATTTACCCTGGTGCCTTTCAAAGCTTTTACGTTCTGGAACAGACGGGGAAAGCTCATCCTTACGACCCAACTGGCTGCTGGGAGAGATGGGATGGGAAGGAAGGAAAAGCCCTCGGTGTTTCCTGAGCAATCACGCCCAACTATGTTGTATTTTGGAATGCGGATCAATCCCTCACCAATAGAGGGATAAAACAAAGGAAGCAGAGACAAGCTCCCTCCTCCCCTGAGGAGTACAAAGACTTAATAAAAAATTTTTAAAATTCAAATATTCTCAGTGAAATGTCTGAAATACCCGAAAATCTTTTACAGGACGGTAAAACTGACAGGCAATAAAATCAAGGGACAATAAGATTTTTATTTCACACCTGATCCTGACACTCCGAAGTTTCCAACCCAAAACACTCTACGATTCCAACCCTGAACACTCTACGATTCCAACCCTGAACACTCTACGATTCCAACCCTGAACACTCTACGATTCCAACCCTGAACACTCTACGATTCCAACCCAAAACACTCTACGATTCCAACCCAAAACACTCTACGATTCCAACCCAAAACACTCTACGATTCCAGCCCAAAACACTCTACGATTCCAGCCCAAAACACTCTACCATTCCCTAATTCTTCAAGAGACACCAGGGCCACTTGCACTGTGTTGTAAAATCTGAAACCGGAGAGTTTTTGCCGGTTAACTCTTTCAACAAATTCCATTCTATTACTTTCTCCATCCTTTCGGAGCCTCCGTATCCGGCGCTTTGCCTCTTAAATATTCATCTGCGTGGAAAAAAAAAACAACCCAACGGTTTTAGCAATTCCACCTCCGGCAGAAAATTTGGGAGACCCGCGGAAGAATGTGCGATTATCCCACGAGCTCTCTAACAAAAGCCATTCCCTAATAAATAAAACGATAATAAATCCAGATGCCGATAAAGGAGTTCATAAAATTCAGCTGCTGGCAGCGGGGTATTGACTGTTCTCTTGACTTAGATTGTCTCTGCCTGGGGTGTGACGGGTCACATCAAGGTTTGCTCTGCATTTTCTCTCCATCCATCCATCCATCCATCCATCCATCCATCCACCCACCATTTTCAATATAAACCTGATTTTCCTACTCAACCTGTACCAGGAATCCCTCCTGGCTCTTCCTCTTGGGGCAAAGGCCGTTCTTTCGTCACGTCGTCTACCACGGAGAGGTCTTCAGCCCGCATTTTTACGAGCCTCGAGCGGATCTTCGCCGCAATAATACAGGGAATAACAACAGCAACTGGAGTAATTGTAGCAATGTAACTTGGTTTGGTTTTTTTTTCCTTGCCCATTTTAACGAAAATCTGTCCCTCGGGGAAGTCCCCGCACGAGTATCGGAGGGAAGAGCAGAGCGTAAAGCGTCTACAAGCTCCGAACGTCAACGGCAAAGCATCGCTCCCGATGGCACCCGAGGGCCTAACTAGGAGCGGCAAAACATCCGTAAGAAAAGGAAAATTTCAGGTGATTCAGGAAAGACAAACGGCCACGCCCAGCGAGACCGGCGAAGCTCCAACGATCCCTCAGCGACCGGAGAGGGAAAACACCAGCTCTTAACCGCTTTCCCAGTCCACGGGGGAGACGGGGAAGAGAGGAAAAGAAACCTCCCCCCGGATCCAGAAAAGCGGCTGCTGGGATTAGAGGGGCGGTAGCAGAGGACACGGCGACTCTTTCCGACTCCCACGACAGTCATTTCGGAGGTGGAAACCTCGACCCGGGAATTATCGGCTGATTCAGCACGACGGCGAAAACCGCCCTCAGCTGCCTGACCTCAGATCCACGTTCCCTTCTCCTATTAGATCCGAGCTCAGATCGACTTCTAATTTCGCCACTGAAACGACAAATAAAAATCTCCCCACCGAGTTTATTCCCATTTTTTCTCTCTGAATTACCGCAGACCACCATTTTCTTCTTTTAAAGGCCGATCTAAATGGGATGGGGGGGGCGGAAAAGATCTTCGATACCAGCAATTAAAAAGCTACCGTGAAAAGCCGCGGAGCCAATAACCCGACACGGCCGCATTTTTACTGCCGCTGCCCAATTTCTTCCGATCGTTTGAGGATGAGAAATGTCCCTATTTCGTTAACTGTCCCGGGCACATATTGCACCGCGAGACGCCGCCGTTTCATTTCTGCCCTTCTGCTCCCCGCTGGAAAAACTAATCAAATTATCGAGCTTCGAGGCAGAGCCGCTGGACAATTAGTTTATTACCGAGGGGGCAAGGAGAGGGAGGGAGGGAAGGCGCCTCCTTCACCCTGGTCCGAGAGGGTGGCTATCGCCATTTTTCTTCCGTTAATAGCAGCAGCTGAGTCAGGTCACCGGTGACCCCAGCTCCGAGCCGGCAACGCGCGCCATTCGTCACCGTTCCACGGGGCAGCCGAGCGAATATTTTCCCCTCGGTGTTTTCGACGGTACCCGGCAGAACAAAGCCGTAACTTTTAATTATGGGCACAAAAGCTGGCAGAGGAACTGGGCTGGAATAGAGACATAAACCACGCAGACCACAGCGGATGCCAGACCAGAACTTCGGCGCAAAAAAAACCCCAACCCAACCCAACCCTTCTCCGTAATTACAGTTCTCTTCTCGAAGGCAAAAATCAATACGGAGTTAGAAGTGGTGTGACGCTACCCGCGGAAGAAGAGGGCAGGAGGAGCTGTAGCTGTGCCCGGAGAAGCGCTGGAGTTACCTCCTTGTGCCACGGCCACTCCGCCCGGCAGAATGTTGAGGGTTGGAAGGGCCTTCAAAAGATCATCGAGTCCAAACCCCTCTACTAGAGCAGGAACCTGGAGTAGCTCGCAGAGGAACGTGTCCAGGTGGGTTTCGAACGTCCTCCAGAGAAGGAGACTCCACGACCTAGAAGAGGAGACTCCACAATCTAAGGAAAAGTCAAAGCGGACGTGACGTAAACGGGAGGCGACCGAGGCCACCGCTTGCGCCGCCCCTGCTGCAGGACCAGCCCTCATCTGGGTACAGAAGTTTCTTTGGTGTTCACCTCCAATTTTAACACGTTTGCAGAAATTTTTGACTCGCTTCTTGCTTTGTGAAGCAGAATCTGTGTGTTGGCAGGTATCTGCAAGTCTCCGTAGGGATCCTACCGGCCTCTCTCATCCAAGATAAGAGGTGGCATCTCGAGAGCTTTTGGTGTTGGCACAAGAGGAGAACTACCAGCACTCAAGGCATCTCTAAAATAAAGTTCTCTAATATTATCATGCCTTTTGCTATTAATTATCAACGACACGGGCAAGAAAACAAAATAGTTCAGCGTTTTCTCACGACCTTGTACTTTTAAGCAAATAAATTCCGCGGAAGGAACCGGAGACAAGAAGACGACGAAGCTCAGACGGTCGCAAACACTCCGCGGCGTCTCTAACGACAACATTCTCCTCTTGAAGGACAGGAGGAATTTGACCACAACGGGGCAGCGCTTTTTTAATTCTTTTTTTTTTTTTTTAAATATTTTCTTTTTCATTCTCCACCCGCTCTTCTTCACGGACATAAAAAAAAATAACGACGGGAAATGTCAAAACCCCTACAGATCGGCGCACGCCGCGGTCAACCCTGCAGAAGAGAACTTTGCTTTCATAAATGGCACCAGGCCAATAACAGTTGAGGATGATAAAAGAACGTATTGCCGGAGTCTATCTCCGCAGAAAAGGCAATTAAAATATGATGTTAAGAAAACGCTGAAGAAAATGAGGGAAGCACAAGCACTTGCTGGTTTGTTTTTTTTTTATATCTATAGCTATATATACACACACTAAATAATACAATAAAAATAAAATCCAATTAAAAAAACCAACCCTGCCAAGGCTGCAGAAATCTCCTGACTCATCACGAGCCATCGGAAAGCCAAGGAAGACAGACACCCAAATGAGCTCGTATCTTGAACACGTAGACCCAGCCCCGGAACCGATTACTCGGGCGTTTATTCAATCCTCCAGCAGGATCCCGACTCCGCAAAACTTCGATGACAAGCCGTTCCCGAATTTCTGGTGGCTCGTTTGACTGCCTTTAAGGAGGGGAACGACAAATCCTCGTCTTGCTGCCGTAAGAAATAAACGCTCAGGCGGCGGCGCGAAGCCGTCGTTGAAGCCGAGCTTGTTCCATACGCTCCTTCTCCTGATGGGCTGGGATGTCACAAGTTTCGGGAATAAATATTTGTGCTGTACACACCCTCTCCCTGAGACATGCCCAGCTCAGCTCATCGTAGACCCTCCCACCCCACCGCTGCCAAGAGAGGACCTCTAGTCCCGGATCTAAAGAGGTTTGGGGAGCATGGAGAGGTGCAAAATTCGGTTGCGAACGGAACGGCCCCCAAATGAAATTCAATTTTTTACTTCTAACTCTCTATCAGTCATTTTCCTTATAGAATCACAGGATCATTTTGGTCAGAAGACACCTTTAAGATCATTGAGCCCAACCGTTAACCGTTAAAAAGCCTGTCCCCATCTTTCTGCCAGGCCCCTGGAAGCCCTGAAAGGTCTCCAGAAGGTCTCCATGGAGCCTTCTCTGCTCCAGCCTGGCCTCCCAGCAGAGGGTTCCAGCCCTGCCAGCGCTGCTGCAGCCTCCTCTGAACCTGCTTCAAGAGGTCCATGTCTCCAAGAAGACCTAAAGGAAGAAAACACCTAACTTATTCATCGGCTTCTAACCAGTCTTGGGTTGCGGGTTCCCACATTCGACCGAGTCACCGGAAACCGAAGGCAAACAACTGCGGTCACATCCAAAACGCCGACCAGCCAAGCAGAAAACCAAGAGCAGGAACAAACCCAACCCCTAAGAGATCGACCACCTCCAAACAAGCTGACCGCAGCCTTGCGAGATGCGAAGGCACCGAAGAATCCCCCCTTAGATTAAAATATTGGAAAGAGCTGTGGCAGCAGGAAGAAAACCGTTTAAGGCATGGCAGAAGGAATGGAAGAGCTGACTTTTGAAGGGATTATCACCTCATTTTGGTGCATTTGTGCACGACGGAGGAAAGCGGGACACTCGGCGGTCGCGGGCAAACAAGGGTACGGAGGTTTCCAAACCCCGATGCCGCGTCCTCCACCAAGCAGGGGGCAGGTGCCCGTGGGAAAACACGTCAAGAGGCATAAACTCAACTCCTGTGTCCTACAACAGGTGCGGAGGAACCAGTTAAGGTTCCACCACGAGGTCAAGTCCTGCATTTCGTGTTTCCTTCCCCTCCAGAAGAGCCGCACGGGCGTCCAATTTTCCATCGATCGCCCCATCGACAGCTCAGCGCCCGGAGGGGGTCGCTCAGCAGCACAGGCAGCTTCAGGCTAGAGAAGCAAATCGCCAAGCTTTCCGCGCTCTTCCTTAAAACCAACCCTCGGAAACGGGCAAAAGCGGGACGGCGGCCATCGGCCACCACCTCAACCGGGGTCTGCAGAAGCAGATAGTGGTGTCCTCCTCGTGGGAGGCAGCGTTTTTCCAAAGCTAATCCCTTCCCCGTGCACGAAACCTCGCTAACATCCCACGAGGGAACTGCCAGGGATTAATTAGTCGCTATTTGTTAAGCACTTTGAAGATGAAAACCACTTTACGCACGCTAATTGTTACGACGCGGTTATTTTTCCCCGCGAAGCCCTGGTGTTCTTCCAGCGGGGCTTTCTCTTCTTTCCCACACCAACCGCTGCGCTGCTCCGACGTACGCAGAGCTACATCCAAAGAGGACGTTTGGCTTACGTGGTGCAAAATCTCTCCCGTCGTTCGCATTTTTTTACGGATAATCATCCACTCAAAAGTCATTTTGTAGCCTCCAGAAGCTGCTTCGACGCCGTCTCAACCCTCCCTTCCCCACACGGGATCACCACCGCGGTTTTTCTCTTTTATATTCTACTCGCCTCTTCAGAAATAAAGTGGCAAATTGTCCCCATTTGTCTCAGCGCGTTTCCAGTCCGCCTGGAGAAACCGTGCTCGCGCCCATGACCGACGGGGCTGGGAAAATGCCTTCGTTCCAGATTTACCACACTTATCGGCCAAAAGTCACGCAGGCCCATCATCGCATCTCTAGGCAACCTCTTCCAGGCTCTCACCACCTTCAGCAGCAGCAATTTCTCCCTTTTCTCCAGTCTCAATCTCCCTCTTGGGAGTTTCAACCCATCCCTCCTTGTCCTGTCCCAACAGGCCCTGCTCAGATGTCTGTCCCCACCCTTCTACCAGGCCCTGAAAGGTCACAAGAAGACCAAGCAGATCTCCTGACGTCCTGAATGCTGCCAAACCTGACCCTCCCCATCATTGACGCTCTTCCCCCAGCCCCACAACCTTCCTCCACCGGCTTTTTACTCCCTATTTATTAAGACTTTAAACCCAACGTTGCCATCAAGGTCAAAACCTTGTGGCTAACACAACTGAACATTTCCTTTTTTTTTTTTTTTCCCCCTTTTCCCTCATCGCTTCACGTTCTCCCCTAAAAACCCCCAAGCGCAGTAGCTCAGAGCATCACTTCACCCCAACGTGGGGTCGCCAAAGGGACGTGCCTGTCCCCTGAGCCGCCCCTCGGCAGAGACGGCCCCGTTCTTTCACAGAGAGATGGGAAACCCGGCCCTTGTTACGAGAGTTCATCGAAGGTCGGCCGCTAGCTTACGTAATCCAATTGAATTAATTCAGGAGTCCTTCCTATGAATAACAATTTGAGACGATTATAGTCATTTCTCCCACAGACCAGTCACATTCAATAAGAACCAGCTTTTTTTTTTTTTTTTTTTTCTTTCAAAAAAGAAGGTCATTCGAGGCCACCAGTTTTACTCGCTGGACTCCAGCCAAAGAAATCTACATAAATATATGTGATTATAAAAAATTACATTCATTTGCGCGTTATGTGTTCCCCCTTAAAAAAAAAAAAAAAGCCCTCAAAAAGCCAAATATAAAAGTGGCACAGGAAGGGAGGCCGAGTTAGTCCCGACGGGTTGTTAAAAGGCAACGTTCAGAAGAGGCGCTGAAGGACACGGGGATGAAAGGGAAGCCTTGGACTCTAAACCCTCTTAAGGAGATCGAAATTACACGGGAAATATTAGCAATTCATTTGGTCTTGAAAGGTCCCTTCCCAACCAGACCAGTCTAGGGTTCTATCATCAACTGGTAGGGGATGGGAAGAGCACGGAGCTGAGGGAGAGAGACTGGTCCTGCTTCATGGCTCTGAACATCACACAAAAATTTCATTCCCTCAACTCTAGTGCAAAGAAGACCAAAATATGTGAAAGAAGAGACCACTTTAGTGACCACAGGCTGCTTCTCTGTGGCGTGACAAGAGGACAAAGTAGAAGGAACGAAGTCAACATCCATCAATTAAAGAGGATCAGAGGCTGCTACGGGTGTCCCCCTCCAGAAACAAATTGGCCTTCCCTTGTTGGTCTTCCGGCAAAGAACGCGCTTCACCGAAACCACAACTTCACCTCCGACCGAGAGCGTCGCGACGGCGGCTTAACACGCTTAAATCTACGTCCGTTAACTTCCCCGCTCTCTTGAACGCCTCTCTGCTCCCTAAGCGGCCAATACCCTCGATTCATTTCAACCCAGGAGGAAATCGAGTCACGACACTGACAACAGCACCACCCCCGAGTGCGCGAGGCCATCAGGCAGCTCTCGGAGCTGCCGCCCACCCCAAGGCTCTGAGCTTCTGCCACTTTGCTCCAACTCGACGTCTCCAGCGCAAGGAGCTTCCACGACCGACCCCGGGGTGCCTTTAATGGGTTGGAGCGACGCCGGACGCCAAAAGCGAGTCCGCCCCCCGTCGTGGTCACGTTTTGGGAGGTGGTTTCCATTCGGCCGTGTCCGCTTGAGGATGCTGGGTCTTATTTGTCTCTTCCGCTGCAACAGCGGCGTTAACTTGAGTTTACAACCCTGCTGCTCATTTTTCTTTTTATTTGCAAGATGTTCCCCAGTCAAAACGATTACACTAGAGCACAGAGGGCTGAAGAACAAAGGAACCCAGAGCAAGCGGCGCGGAAGAAAATCTGGCAGGACGGCGAAAGGAAAGCGGAGCGAACCAGAACGGGAGACGAGTCTGCTCGCCAACGAAGAAAAGTTTTCTTGTCTCCTCCGGCTCGTGCCAGAAATCCGACCAAAACACGATTCCCTCAAATGCAAGACGATGGAAATTCTCCCCGTAGGTCGCCTAATACGATGGCTGGTTTGGGGGCAAGCGTGGAAGCGTTTGGATGACGGCCACTTGGGCGGCCGCATTCGGAGGCTGCTTTCCACCAGGTAACATCTGCACGAAAGCCAACTCTACGGGGAAGAGCAAACCACTCACCAGATCCTGGTAAATGACCCAACTGACACGGTGCTCCAAGAAGATCTTTGGAAAATAATAATTAAACGCCGAAATCCCTAATTTGAGGGCTAAGTTTAACGGGGCTTAGAAAATTAACGTGGAAAAATAAAACATTTTGAAGACGTTCACGTGACTTCCAAACGCAGGAGCTCCAAATTTCAGGAAGAAAAAGCAGGGCAGTGCCACAGACAGATGGAACCAACCCACAGAATCCGACCTTCCCCTCCGAAACCAGCTGGGATGAAAACAGAGACCTCCCAGCTCCCAGTAAAAAAACATCCTGTCTTTATAGATATTTTTCAATTTTTGCTGGGAAAAGAGGCTGCTCTGCTAAATCCAGTCGCTTTGTCTCGACGTCAAAAAAAAAAAACCTCGTCGTGCTTACCGGGCCTTAACGTTACGCCGGTAATTTCCAAGGAACGTAGTTCTAAATGAATAAACTGTTTACCACAACACATCAAATTAAGGAGAAATATATTTAGGAACAGATTTGCGCTGCTTTGGTTGTTATGATTATCAATTATTTCCTCAGCCTCGCTGCCTAATTGCACAAGGAGAAGGAGCTCTTAAGGGAGCCAAAGTCAATATTCCAACCGCCGGAGGACGCGCAGCATCCGAACGCGTCTCCTGGTAAGGATGGAGCCAACCCACACATGGGTTTGGAGGAACTTCTAACTCTCAAGATGTCAAAGTTTTCTCCAGGAGGATCTGAACCCTCCTCTGTCCACGTGCAACACGTGCACGAGTTTTGAGGAACTTCTAACACCACAAAGACCCTCATGAAGTTGAGGTTTCCTCCAGGAAGATCTGAACCCTTCTCTGCCTGCGTACAACCTGCAGATGGGTTTTGAGGAACTTCTGACGACGCAAAGACCCTCCTGAAGTCGAGGGTTTCTTTGGTCTATGACCATGCGGAGCAGCGAGTAGAGCTGGAGATGACAACCACACGCTCTTGGAAGAGCACGAGACGGACAAACCGCCACGGGACAGACTGAAGGGTGGCCACAGCACCATAAAAACTCTCATTTTGGAAAGTAACCTTTTTTTTTCCTGCTCCTTCTTTCCAGCTCAAGCAGTAAGCGGCTGAGTGAAACCGGAGGATTTATAACAAAAGATGGGTGAGTCCTGCTCAAGGTTGGAGTTTTACCGCCTGTGTAAATACCAGATTTTGAAGGAAACCATCGTTTGCTTGTTCAAAGGAAATACGGTACATCAAAAATAATTTATTTCTTTTTCTCCAGCTGGAAACACAAAGCAGACACTTCCCCGATTCACATGAGAAGAGCTATCGGTACTTTCACCTGGTCTAGTTGCTTATTTCCAGAGACAGGCAGGAATTCACCTTCTCCTGAGCACGGAAAAATCAAATCCCTTCATCCCCTTCCTCTTGGCTTTGGGAGAGGGGCAGAGCAGCACATGTTCTCTGCTCCCCTGCCCGTTC
This sequence comes from Baryphthengus martii, assembly GCA_013396935.1. Taxonomy (NCBI): domain Eukaryota; kingdom Metazoa; phylum Chordata; class Aves; order Coraciiformes; family Momotidae; genus Baryphthengus; species Baryphthengus martii. The sequence goes on from VWZK01012354.1 coordinate 108,630, forward strand.
CTCCTGACCTTGTCTTTCTCCTTCCTTAAGTCTTTTTATCGTTCCTCTCAGAGATACCCAGGAACATGCAGAGCTCTACTAATCAGCGTCATAGCTCATTAATTTGCTTTATTGGTCTCTGGGTAAACCTCTCGTGCTTACACCGCTCAGAAGCTACCGAGCTTTTATCATCACGAAACAACTGCCCAGAGCTCCTACTCTAGACGTCGCCTGGGTGCCTTAAGTGGTTTTAATAGTATCTCTAAATTTCTCTGAAAGGGAAAGGTGGCCAGAACATCCATCACCTCCAACGTGGGTTAATCCAATCCCGGAACATAATGAAACCGTCCGGTTTTGCCACCGTAACCTCTGCGACTTTTTATGGACTCGGCGGGGAAGTGTCCGATATCCTTCAAGTATGATAGACCTTGAAATTATTCTCTACTCAAAGGATTATACACCCTGAAATTATGATATACTCCAAGTATTAGACACCTGGAAATGATTATACACTCAGAATGTTACATACTCTGAAGTTACTATCTACTCAAAGTATTCCACGCCCTTTAACCATTATATACTCAAAATATTCTACACCCTTAAATTATTATATACTCAAAGTATTATACACCTTGAAATTATTATATACTCAAAGTATTATATACTCAAAGTATTATATATCCTTAATTATTATATACTCCAAGTATTATACACCCTGAAATTATTATATACTCCAAGTATTAGACACCTTGAAATGATTATACACTCAAAATATTACATACTCTGAAGTTACTATCTACTCAAAGTATTCCACGCCCTTTAATCATTATATACTCAAAATATTCTACACCCTTAAATTATTATATACTCCAAGTATTAGACACCTTGAAATGATTATACACTCAAAATATTACATACTCTGAAGTTACTATCTACTCAAAGTATTACATGCCCTTTAATCATTACGTGCTCAAAATATTCTACACCCTTAAATTACTATATACTCAAAGTATTATACACTCAAAGTATTATATATCCTTAAATTATTATATACTCAAAGTATTAGATACCCTGAAATTATTACATACTTGAAGTATTATACACCCTGAAATTATTATATACTCAAAGTATAAGACACCCTGAAATTATTACATACTTGAAGTATTATACACCCTGAAATAATTATATACTCAAAGTCTGACACACCCTGAAATTATTAGATACTTCAAGTATTAGACACCCTTAAAGTATCTTATAAAGTAACACAAAATTACCGTATTATTCAAAATAAAGAGCAATTTGCACTCGCGACGCACTTGAAAATGCACAATCCTAACGCCTTCTTGATCACGACCCATCTTCCAGCAGGATTCATTTCGCTCCACGGCTATTTCCTAAGAGAACGGCCCACAACCAGTTTGGGGCTCAGAAACGAATCTGCTCAAAATTGAGAAGCCGAAGGTTCCGATTTACAAGTTCCAGCAAATTTTCTCCGCTTAAAGGTTAAGCTCCACGCTCGCTACTGTCCTTTCCTACGCGTAAGAGATTTAAAGGTTAAAGAGCAATCTCTCCACGGTCTTCTCCGAAAGTAATATATTTAAAGGTTAAGCGCGTTGTTTCTAGAGGACACATCTCTAAAGAGCGGTGAGGTGACAGTCAACTCCGACTTGAGTTTGTCGTTCTTTTTTAAGCCTAGTTCTCGCCATCGATTCCTTTCGGTAGGAATCCAAGTCTCGATTTCCAGTTCACCCCTCGGCTCTCCCGACGACCGCAACGTTTCTGCGCGTCCCGGAGCTTCGGAAACCGCGGCGCTTGACAAACATTAACTAATGAAATAAAGGACTTGGATTTTCACCCTCCGCGAACGCCGCGTTAAAATCCGCCTTCGCTACCCTGTTGTTCCCTCATCCTTTGAAGAAGCCTTTCCACCTGTAATTGCTCCTACCAGCAGCAGGATGGACAATCGCCGTTGGTTTGGGTCCAGAATGGCCAGTCTGGAACTGGGAAGCTCAACACTCAACAAAACTGGAGTTGAGGAGCGCCCCTCCTTGCCCGCTTCCCACCATCAGCCTCCTCACTGTGGGACAGGAGACAGCTCCTCTCCCCCGGGTCAGACAACTGAGTTTTAAATCTGATTGGTGAAGGTTTAATAAGAGAGAATTAAGGAACAGAACTGGAATTAGAACAGGTACTGGAATTAAAGGAGAGGTGGCATTAGACGAGAGCTGAGATTAAAACAGAACTGGGAATCAAAATAGAACTTGGAATCAAAATAGAACTTGGAATCAAAATAGAACTGGAAGAAGGGAATTTGAATTAGGCCATAAATAGAATAGAATTAGAATAAGAACATAATTAAAACAGAATTAGAATAGTTAGAATATAACAGAATTAGAATAAGAATCAGAATTAGAGTAAGAATTGGAATAAAAACCAGAATAAAAATTAGAATAAGAACTAGAATTACAATAAGAATAAAAAATAGAATAAGAATTAGAATAAGAACTAGAATAAGAATTAGAGTATCCGGCGAGGCAAGAACTAGAAGAACTAGAAGAGGAACTAGAAGAATAAGAATTAGAGTAAGAACTAGAAAAAGAATAAGAATCAGAATTAAAAAACAGAATAAAAATAGAATAATTAGAATAAAAACCAGAATAAAAACCAGAATAAGAATTAGAACAGAATTAGGAGTAGCCATAGGCTAGAAATAGAGTATTTTCAGTTGGAAGAGACCTACAGGCACCACCTGGTCCAACCTCTTGACCACTTCAGAGCTGCCCAACTGAAATGAGATTATTGAGGGCTTTCTCCAAACGGCTCTTAAACCCCAGCACTCTTGGGCTGTTGGCCTGTTCCAGCGTTTGACCGCTCGCCCCGGAACAAACCACTTCCTAACACTCAGCCTGACCGTTACAAACAACGCTCGCTGCGGAGAAAACCACTTCCCACACCAACCAAACGCGTCCCGTGGGATAAAAGACACGCCAGCGACTAAACCACGCCTGCTCCAAGCGGCCTGCCAACAAACAACCCGCTCTGGATCTCACTTTGTCCCAAAGGGCCTAACCCATCCTCCTCCTCCTCCTCCTCCTCCGGCGAGGCCCCGGCGCTCTGCGGCGGTGCCAAAAAGCTCAGCGCTGGTTTCTCAGAAGGTTCAGGACGTGCATTTATAGCACATTTGAATGTAGGTTTGAGGCAGCTGAGCGAAATGTAAACTGACAGGACGGTTGAGCTCTTTGGCTGCCCTGGAGCAGATCGCCCGTCGTCGCCGCCAAGCAGCCTCCAGCCCCGGAGGCCAAGCAAGGAGAGATAAAAAAAATAAAATAAAATCTGGGGTTTTTTTGTTTTGTTTTTTTTTCAGTGGTGACATCTGCCTCCTATGTGTCCTCACATCTGTCACAGAGGATCCCACAAAAGGTTTCCTCGTGGCTGCGTCCTTCTCCAAATCAATGCGGGGACCAAAATCAGAGAAGGGGGGTGGGGAATCAGAGAACCGGTTTGGTTGAAAGAGACTTTTAAGGTCATCGAGTCCAATCGTTCCCCCATCCCTGCCAGGGCACCGCTAACCCCTGGCCCTCAGCACTACAGCTCCACGCCTTGGAAATCCCTCCAGGGAAGGAGAAGAAAATTCATAACGTTTCGCTTTGACAGGTTAAAACCAGTGAAAGCTTCGTTCCACAGCCTGTCAAAAAGCTGAGAGATGAGCTTTCCTTAGGTGGAAAAGCTGAGAGTGTTGGGCCTGTTCAGTCTGGTGAAGAGAAGGCTCCGCGGAGACCTTCTGGAGGCCTTTCAGGCCTTCAAGAGGCCTGTCAGAAAGATGGGGACGGACTTTGGAGCAGGGCCTGTTGGGACAGGACAAGGGGGGATGGTTTCAAACTCCAAGAGGGGGATTTAAACTGGAGAGAAGGAAGAAACTGTTGCTGCTGAGGGTGGTGAGATCTGACCCATTTAATCTGTGTCTAGATACCACCGGCCTGTGAGGGACTCAGAGGCACCTTCTCCGCAGCTCCGCCGCTGAATTTTGGCCCGCCGGCAGAAACGCCGAGCTGGTCAAAGCTGCTGCGATTACGGAGCGTCTCCAGAAGGCCTGGATGTGGGTGTTTTATTAGTGTGAAATTAAGTCACTATTAGGGATGGCGGTCCCAAAATCCACCAAAAAATACGCTCCCTGTGGCTGCAGAACTTTTGTCCGGAATAACCGAGCACGAGGCAGAAAGAAAGGGAGAAGTTTTGCTCGGCGGGTATTGAACACCACGATTGTTCAGAGCGGAAAAAAATACGGATAACACGCGGCCAACTTGCGAAATGTGGGATCAAAGTCTTCCATCCACAGCTATTCCCAGTTGAAGGCCCTATTCCCAGTCTGACACAAAATCTCGTGGTTTAGTCAGGCAAGCTAATGACTCAGATAATTCATCCCGTGGTTTATTTGCCGGTGGTTTTAAGACCTCATAAACGGCGCAGATTTTGACTGGCGGTGGGATTCTGCCAAACGTGACAGGGGAGAATCAGAGAGCGAGTTGGAAGGGACCTTTAAAGGTCACCTAGTCCACCCCCCCTGCAGGGAGCAGGGACATTTTTAATGCCCGTGAAGGCTTTTTTTTATGGTATAAACAAACGCATACGCACAAGAAATGACAAAACCCTTCAGCTCCACGATGTGTCTTTTAACTTTCTCCAGGAGAACGTTCCGGGTGATGTTCTCGGAGCCCTAACTGAAGAATCTTACCCCAGTGGAAATCCCTGTCCATCCCTCTGGAAATACATCCTGGGATGAAATCGCTGCTAAATCGGACCAAAGGAATTCGGCTCCTACACTTCATTCTGATTATTTCTTCATTTACTTACCCCCTCCCTGTGTTTGAAACTGGGAAGAAGAAATCCAAGTTCCATCCGGCCTTAATGAGCTAAATCTATAGCTATTTATGCACTTCAGATTTGCCAATTAGGAACTAGTCTTTAAAAAATTACGGAAAGCGAAAACACATCGTTATTTAAAGGCAGGAAGCAACGCAGTAAAAACAAACACATAAATAGCCACAAACCAGTCGCTTCCTCGCTGGTTCGTGAAAAGGAGGGGAGAAATAAGCTCAAAGGAGATGAAAAAAACTCAAATAACAAACAAAAAGATAAACATTTGCAGCTTTCCGGCTCACGGCCCCCAGCTAAAGGTTGTCGCAGAAACCGTAACGCCGGCTTAAGACAGTTCACGGCCGTCAAATCTCCCCCACAAATAATGATATATTTATTATTTTCATCTTTTCTTCCTCATCTGCAAAGTGCAGATCAGAGCAGAGAACGTTTGGGGTTGGAAGGGCCCTTGTTCTACAGCTTCAAGTGAAAAAAAATACGCTCTTTTAAAATCTGGGATGATTGTAAATCATCTTTTTCAGTTCAGAGCTGTCGAATCTCCCCCCAAATAATTATATATTTACTATTTTCATCTTTTCTTCCTCATCTGCAAAGTGCAGATCAGAGCAGAGAACGTTTGGGGTTGGAAGGGTCCTTGTTCTACAGCTTCAAGTTTAAAAAAATACGCTCTTTTCAAACCTGGGATGATTATTTTAGCTTTAAATCGCAAACCTTCTCCTTTTTTCAGTTCAGAGCCGTCGAAACTCCCCCCAAATAATTATATATTTACTATTTTCATCTTTTCTTCCTCATCTGCAAAGTGCAGATCAGAGCAGAGAACGTTTGGGGTTGGAAGGACCCTTGTTCTACAGCTTCAAGTTTAAAAAAATACGCTCTTTTCAAACCTGGGATGATTATTTTAGCTTCAAATCTCAAGTCTTCTCCCTTTTTTCTTTTTCTGTTTTCCAAAAATTACCCCTTTTTGATCCAAATTTGGCAACGGCCACGTTGTTTCTGTCAGAGAAATAAATCTCTTTTTTCTTATGAGCTCATCTATCTCTAATTAAAAGTCCGTGCAAGCGCCTTACGCGGCTTCGGAGATTGAAACACCATCCCCCTCCCCATTTCCTTGTCTCAGCCACTTCTGCGTCGCCGTTTTTACAGCACAATCTCCTGTAGGCAGGGAACTGAATTCCTGTCACAGGCCTCCCCATTATCCATTCTGATCTGACCGAGGTCTCCGGTCGCAGAACCGCCATCAATATTAAGCCATCATCACCATCATCAGAGTCATTCGTATCAAGCATCTTCCATTTGCGTCGCCGTCTCCGTTATGTTATTAAATTAATAGAGCTGCCACCGCCAAAGAAAAATAGCAGAAAGAGAGGAATCTTATTAAACCAGAGATAAAATTTTAAAGAACTCCGAGGTCGGGCTCTTCCGTGCACCGCTCCCGACCCACTTCCCAAACCACAAGGGTTTGTGTTTTTTTAGGTATTTGTTGCGATTCGATCTGTTTGGGGATTTTAAGTGTTTCATCAAATTAATTCTGGCCGATGCCAGGATGGGAGGAAAGCAAGGATCTGATGAAAAAAAAAAAAAAAGGACTGCCGGAATTCTATCTTCTTAGGAAGAAGTTGTTCCCCAGGAGGGTGGTGAGACCCTGGAACAGGTTGCCCAGAGAGGTGGTGGAAGCTCCATCCCTGGAAGTTTTCAAGATCAGGTTGGATGGGGGCTCTGGGCAACCTGCCCTAGTGGGAGGTGTCCCTGCCCATGGCAGAGGGGTTGGAACTGGATGATCTTCAAGGTCCCTTTGAACCCTGCCAATTCTATGATTCTACGGTTATTTCAGCCTTTGCCAAGAGCGGGAGAACTCTTGATGGTCCCAGTTTAGTTGAGCTGCAACCACAATCACCACAAGAGTTGGCCAGCGAAAGACTGGGCAAAGGTTTTTGGGGGAATGGTGTTTGAAGGTGATTCTTCTGCTTGAAAAACCTTAAGGATTAAGAATCTCAGGTCCAACCTAAACATTCCCTAGCACAATGTTAGGCTGGTTCCTCTTGTCCTATCACTTGTTCCTTGGGAGAAGAGCCTGACCCCACCTGGCTCCAACCTTCTGTCAGGGTGCATATCCCATCAAGACTTCCGACATTGGGTACTCTCAGACCTGGAACATACTGACCACCTCTGATGATGGTGGACAGCGGTGAGATTTACACCCAACCCACCCTCTCTTACCCCGTATCACCACCTGAAAGCACCAAGAACGCATCTGAGGGTAGGAGCATCCCCGCCCCACCCTGTGGCACCTTCTGCAGCTTGTTTTCTGTTCTGAAGTCCTTCTCGCGTCAACGATCGCCACAAAAGGTCACCGAACGCGATCGCTTCGCCCTGAGACGTTTCTACCTTGAGACTGAGCAAGACAAAACAAACACAACTTTGCTTTGGAACAAGATGCGCCAAGATATCGGGGCCCTCTGGGCACTTACACGGAAGAGGAACGGAAAAGCAACCGGAGCCGGGTGCGTCACGACAAAAAAATAAAATTAAATCAGAATATACGTTTGACGTCGTGAGAAGGAGCAGGAGAAGAGAAAGATCAAACTGACTGGTCCTTGGCGGTCCCGGCCAAGCAGAGGTTAGAGAAATGGTCCCAAAACTGCAACTGGGAGCCGCACAAACGGAAATCTCCAAAGACCAACGTCCAAGGGGACACCCTGAGAAGCCACAATGGACGTGGGCGTTTTGCTCCTGCCTTTCACACTCTAAAGAGTGAGGTTATCTGGGGTTTTTTTATGTTTAAATGAGCCTATCACCGAAATCGGCTCCGGAATAAAAGCCGACGTCGCTGCAGGAAGACGGCGAAGCAACGAATACAAAGAAAGGGAATCATCTCCAACGTTTCTCCAAACACACTCAGAAAATAGCACTCAACAAGTAATAAGCATAATTAACACCTATTATGCACAATTAGGAAATAATATCAACCCACTTCATCAGCGATACGGAAACGTGAGGCTTTTTTAAGGAGGAAAAGTACAGGATTTCAGAGGGGGAAAAAACAACCAGGTTTTAAGAGGGGGGGGTGGGGAAATCGCACCTTTCAGAAAACAAATCTATTTTTCGGGCTAAGATGACACCAGCCAGACCTGCCCGGCGCCCGTAACCCGCCAAGAAAACCGGGCTTTCCCCCCTCCCAGCACCTCTTCCCTCTGCTTCTCCTTATTCCCCGAGATTGTTCCGTTTAATCAAAGCGCTGTTACATTTACTGCCGACGTTAATCTGCAATCAGGGAGCACTCGCGGCTCGTTGCCCTAAGTCGAAGCGACGCTAGCGGCGCTGAAGCCTCCCCGGAATAATCACCGCTCCTCTCTCAACCGGCGTCGGGGTGTTCCCGGCCCTATTTCGTTGACGCGTTCTCGTTTCACGCGATTAACAAGCGCGGGGAAACCTTATTCCTAAATTCCTACGAGGAGCAGGGATATCGCCGCGAAAGCCCCGTCACCGCCGGCCGTGAGGTGCTGAGCACGTGGCAGACTCACCCGGGAGTTGACCACTTCCAAGGAGACGTTCTGAGGCGTCGCGCTGGGCACTGGAAAGGAAGAAAAGCAAAGAGAAATGAGAAATCTTGTCATTGGCAACGGGTTACATCGAACGGTGACGAGGTCGGACTCTTGTCGGTGGTGCCCGACGCCAGGACAAGGGGCACCGGGTACCAACTGGAAGCCAGGAGGTTCCCTGGAAGAGGGAGGAGCAAGTTCTTTGGTGGGAGGGGGTTGGAGCCTGGCCCAGGCTGCCCAGAGAGCTTGGGGAGTCTCCTTCTCCAGAGAGATTCTGGACACTGCGCTGCTGGGCCCCCTGCTCTGGGTGCCCCTGCTGGAGCAGGGGGGGTGGCACCAGAGGAGCTCCAGAGGGTCCTTCCAAACCCCCACCGGGCTGGGATTCTGCGAATATTTCCTCTTGTTGGAAAGGAAAAAAGCGCAGCTTTTACAGCTCGTTTATAATCTGATCACAACCGCGCGGCTAATCCAGGTGGCACTTCAGAGGTCCCCCAGGGAGAGGAAAAAACAAATGCATCTGTTCATTTCTTCCCATTTTTGATAGACCTATTAGTAAGCCCTTAAAGAGCCAGGCAGGAGGGCTCCCTGCGGTGAGAGCCACTCCTCGAATGCCGTTATTTGTTACCCGCTCGGTGGGAAATAAACGACGTTGCCACCATTTCTCTGGGTTTTATGGATTAACAGCGCATTTTGGAACGGCTTTTATCCAGAGGAGGGTATTCCTCCGGCACTGGTACCTTTTACAAGGATGCCTAAGGGAGAAAAAGGGCAAAAAAAACCCTTTTATCTTTAGATATCATTTAAAATCTAGCGATTTACGTTCGTATCCTACACGACAGAACCCAAACTTGCTTTTATACAACTCAACTTCCTCATATTCGTTCCGACGAAGAGACTTTAAATCTTGGGTGGAGTTGACTCAACAAATGATCTTCGGAAGATGCCTCCTGAGCTCTTCAGGAGATGATCCGGTAACCTTAAACACCACAAATGGTTCTGCCACAAGTGAGGTTTCTCCACCTCCATCTTCCTTTCGTCTCCGCTCAACGCTCAGCATCCGTCACGGGCAGCTAATTTATTTACCGACAAATTCCCGCTTGTTTCCCGCTCTATAAATTGGTTTCCAATACGCCCGGGCAACAATAATTCCAACAGAGCTTCCTCTGCTTGATGGAAAAAGATTAATTCGACCGCCGAGCTTCAAAACCAAGTTTGCGGTTGGGGAATGCATCAACTGCCCGAGGTCAACCTGAAGCGGCGTTTTCCTCACAGAGAAAGAACCTCAACCGGGGGCTACCGACCGGCTGAAGCGCAGAGATGGAGATGAGGTTTAAAGGAAGGGGAATTTGGAAAGAAAGAGCTCAAAAATAAAAGGTCAAAGGAGAGTTGTTTCAACAGATTTTTATAAGATACGAACTGAAACACCAGGGGAACATCATTCCCGTCGCTGTCCCTTCTCTCCAGGCTAAATCTCCCTCTTGGAGTTTCAAACCACTCCCCCTTGTCCTGTCCCAACAGGCCCTGCTTCAAAGCCCATCTCCATCTTTCTGCCAGGTCCCTGGAAGCCCTGAAAGGCCCTCAGAAAGTCTCCTTGGAGCCTTCTCTTCTCCAGGCTGCCCAAGCCCAACTCTCCCAGCCTGGCCTCCTAGCAGAGGGTTCCAGCCCTCCCAGCATTGCTGGGGCTCCTCTGGCCCCGCTCCACCAGCTCCCTGTCTCTCCTGGGCTGAGGACTCCAGATCTGGAGCCAGCCCTGCAGGGGGGGTCTCCCCAGAGCCCGGGGAGCAGAGGCACAGGATCCCCCCCCCGCCCCGCCCCCCACGCCCCCCCGGACGCAGGACCCAGGGGGCCAGGGGCTCCCAGGCTGTGGGCGCCCGGGGCCGGCTCAGCTCCAGCTTCTCCCCTGCCAAGTCCTCCTCCGCAGGGCCGCTCTCCGTTTCTCTCAGGCGAAACTAAACACAAACAGATTTTGAGTGGCCTGTCAGATGAACCCACGTCCTTTCTGGTCGCGCTGCCTGGTTGTTGTTCTCCAGAGCGCTCCGGAAGATCCGTGACAGCATCAAGACGGATCAAGATAATTCGGGATGAACCCTCAATGCCAAGAGGTCGGGCTACGGTGGTGGGACGTTAAGGGACTCGGGCCCCGCAGGGTCCCAGCCACGAGACCGGCGACCTCCGGCAAATCCACGTCCGGGGCTCCGCTCACGGTCCCAAAAAAGCCCTCGGAGCCCCGTTCCTCCTCACCCTGCGCCCGGCCCTCGCGCAAACACGGCAACAGCCGCTGCCATCTGGAAAGCTTCACGGGCTGTCTCCTATGTCAACCTGAACTTCAATCTTTATGTGAAAAAAAAAAAAGCAATCATATTATAATTATGGATCTAAATGCTATTTAAATCAAGCACTCGGGAAGCGTGAAATAATTCCCGCTGCCAATCGCCGGGATTAAAGGCGTTCCGATAAATTCATGAAAAGGCGCCGAAAGGGCGCCGTGGCTTGGCCAAATGCCACCTGGGCTGCATCTGAAACCAAAAACGCAGCCTTAAAGAACCAAGATCCTTCATCAGGTTGGATCCCGGAGATGCCACCACGTTCCATCCCGTTGACCGGGGTCGCGTTTCGCAGGCGATAGCTGAGTTTGGCTTCCAGTGCCAAACTAAACTCCTGGATCCTACGTGAACTGAGATGGGAAGTCAACGTGAAGTGAAGCTCGGGTTGGAAGAGACCTTGAAGATCAGCCAGTCTAAATGTCACCCCAGCACTGCCAAGTTCACCGCTATCCCCTGGCCTTCACCACCACATCTCCACACCTTGGAAACCCCTCCAGGGATCCTGGGGACTCCAGCCCTGCCCTGGGCAGCCTGGGACAGCCCTTCCCAACCCTTCCCAGGAAGACATTTCTCCTCAGCTCCAACCTAAACTGCTGTTCTGAACCTCAAGACAAATTTTCAGCTGGCCTGAGTAAAATTTTTCCCGATTTTGATGGTTTTCACACTTTTGAAGCCCAAGTAACTCCAATGAAGTCGTTCCTCTGGTAGCTGGGTGTGGAGATCGAGTTCGGCGAGTTCAAGCATCGGGCGGGCGGAGGTTTCGTGCGACTGGACGCATCTAAACGCTTCTGAACGCAAAAGAAATCCAATTTCTCTCTCCCGTAGCCTCGTCAGCCGCAAGAGCGCGGCACCAGCTCAGGGGTGCAGCCGCTGGGACGAGCGGCGATGGAAGCCCCGGCACGTTGGCCGCCCCTGCGATTAAAGAACCAACCCAGGCCGCCGGCTCCTCAAACGCTGCTCAAACGAAATCGTGTCTGTTGAAAAGCCGAAAGGATCCATCTGTGCTTGAGGTAAAAAGAGGGAAGTCGATTCGACGTGTCGCTAGATGGGAACACTGAACCCAAGCAATGAGCTTTGGAGACATCAGCTCAGAGGGCACCATGGCGAGCAGGAACCCAACCTCTGAGTTGGGTTCTACACATTCAATAACCTCCTCGCTTCGCAGAATCCCAGCCTGGTGGGGGTTGGANACCCCAAGCTCTCATTGGCCTTCTTGGCCAAGAGGACCCACTGCTGCCTCATGATGGACTTGCTCATAGCTACCTCTTCCAAACTCCAGCAGCAGAAGATAAAGTCTGACCGTTGCAACCGACAGACGCAATCCGCCCACCCCGAGGTCCCTCCGTCCCGCGCTCACCGTCCGAAAGCGTGGTGACCGTCACGTCCTCGGTGGAGACGCCGGGGCCGTAGCGGTTGTAGGCGAGGAAGCGCAGGGTGTACTCGGTGAACTTCTTCAGCCCTTCCAGCCGGTAGGAGAGCCCGTCCACCTCCACGTTCTAGCAGGAGAGAGACAAGAAACCGAGGGGCAATGTCAGCACCGGGGCCGAGCAGATTAGAGGTGACCTTGTCAACCTTGGAGAAGTGGAGCTAAATCAGGTTTTTAAAAACCTTTCCAGCAGAGCTTGTCTCTGCTCCTGTCGCCCCCCGGGCAAATACCGGTTAGTCAACAACTCGTGGAAACCCTCTGAGGAGTTTGCTACCGGCAGAGAACCATAAAACCTCTAACTCTTCAGCCTTTAGAGTGCTCTAAAGACCTGGAGATGCCTACACCAAGTGTCTCCTTCCCACAGGAGGAGCAGAGCTGCACTGGTCGTGGCTCACCTGTAGGATTCATCCATAAAACCTCTAACTCTTCAGCTTTTAGAGCACTCTAAAGACCTGGAGATGCCTACACCAAGTGTCTCCTTCCCTCAAGAGGAGCAGAGTTACTCCAGTCACGGCTCACCTGTAGGACTCATCCATAAAACCTCTAACTCTTCAGCCTTTAGAGCGCTCTGAAGACCTGGAGATGGCTACACCAAGTGTCTCCTTCCCTCAAGAGGAGCAGAGTTGCTCTGGTCATGGCTCACCTGTAGGATTCATCCGTAAAACCTCTAACTCTTGAGCCTTAAGAGCGCTCTAAAGACCTGGAGATGCCTACACCAAGTGTCTCCTTCCCTCAAGAGGAGCAGAGTTGCTGTGGTCACGGCTCACCTGCTCCCTTCCAGTCGCCGTCTCCGTACAGAAGAGCCTGTAGCCTTGAACGGGGCCGTTGGCGTAGGCAGGGGGGTCCCAGGAGACGAGAATCGAGGTAGGTGAGGTAGACACAGCCCGCAGGTTTTCCACCGGCCCGGGAACTTGCACTGTACAAAAAAAAAAAAAAAGGAAAAGATGGCGTGAAAAACCTGTTCCTGCATCACCCACGTCCCCGGGATGCGGCGCAACCCAGCCCAGTTAATCCATCTTCAAATTGAATTTCTGGGCGATAATCAGCACAAATCCCAGAAACTGGGAAGGCTGGAAGAAGCTCATCTCAGAAACCAATTAACGCCAATCAAAAGTTTTTAAATAGCCCATCCTTCAAACGACTACGGGGGTTGCTCAGCTCGGAAAACACGGAGCTTCGCCACAGGTTTCACCTTAAAAGCAGAGACCGTCTAAGCCGCGCAATTTCGATCGCGCAGATTCCAAAATTCTAAATAATTCCAGGTTTCCACGTGGCGAAGACACACGGAATATATGTTTTGGTTTTTTTTTTTCTTTTTTTTTATTTCGTTCACCCAGCTTTTCCTTTCCATCCTGTCGCAACGTTTCTGACAGGCACTCTAATGGGCTTAAGGTCTCAGTATTTTCAGCACGCAGAAAGCATTTCATAATCTCTCCTGATCCCTTCTGTCAAATAATAATCGGGAAAATTGGCATTAAGTCGCAAATCTTCGCCCGAATTCTTCTTCTCCTCAAGAGCGAGGGAGGGCCTAGAAGTGCTTTACATCCCATTAAAACAAGACATGAAATCCTGGTTTTTTTCTTTTCCAAAGTCAGCCTTTTACCACTGGCAGAATCTTTCTTCTAACAAAAAAAAAAGGATGAAGGGAAGAGGGTTGGGAGCTGACTGAGGCGTTTTCTTTCATGGTGGGCACCAGAAAACACCTCAATATGCTCCCCCAAAAAATCCCCGTTCCTCTGAGAACGTCCTTCCTCTTCCATAAAAAATTGGTTCAGCCTCTCAGACGGGTTCACGAACATCAGCTCCAGCAGTGGGAGCCTCCGGCAGGAGAACCACCACTCAGACTCATCGAATCCTACGCCACCGGCTTGGAAGTGACCTCAAGAACCACCCGATCCAACTTTTCCTACCTTCAGAGTACAAGCGGAGTCGCCACCGCTTGACTTTGGGGTCACAAAACCCAGAGGAGCTCAGCTTCACAGCTTGAAGGGGGCAATTACTGCTGGGAAGACCCGGCCGCTTGTAGGTTACGAGGGCTTTAAGACCTCTAGTAACCCTGCAAGCTCGATGTGTTGTAGGAGAAGACAGGGCAGCCACCTTCGTGTGCCAGTGGAAGTATTTCCTTCTCTGAGACACCCTGGTATCGACCCTGCTCATTTTCAGGTGCACAAAACCATCTGTCCGTGGAGCCAACCAGCTCCTTGACACCTGCAGGACCATGATTTCGACTCTCGTCAACCTTCTCTGCTCTTCCACCAAGATTTCCTCTTTGCTATTGTTCAGTCAAACTGCTGCTAATAACAGTTTGGAAGACAGAAGAAAGACACGCGCTCCTAAAATAGCGACTACGTCACAAATTCCTTAGCAACTGCCTGGAAGTGTGAAATCTCCCTCTCAAACCTGACATTTTTAGAAGTTTCTGAAGCTCTACCTTCTGCGCCCTGGGCCACCCAGCCTTCGCCGGTGGGAATCTGGCTTATATCGAAGCTCAAGCTGAGGAGCACCTCAACTCTTTGAGCACGGCTCTGGCATGTAAAGAGTTAGTTACCCCTTGATCGTTGCCTTAAGCTCTGTCAGGAGACCACGGCCTTCTTTCAGGGCTCCACCCTTGGAGTCTAAAGTGTCTCATCACCTTCTTTCAGGGGTATTGATGGGCTCCAACCTTGGGATCTAAAGCGTCCCATCACCTTCTTTCAGGGGTATTGATGGGCTCCAACCTTGGAATTTAAAGTGTTCCATGACCTTCTTTTTCAGGGGTATTGATGGGCTCCAACCTTGGGATCTAAAGCGTCCCATCACCTTCTTTCGGGCGTATTGATGGGCTCCA